>CM062806.1:577130090-577502094 GCA_031772625.1 Pinus tabuliformis | reverse complement strand
TATGACTAACATATTGCAATAGATTCATCAAATCAATAAAGATGTAAGAAATAATAATGTGAAGTGAGAAATAATAACTTGTATTAGTTTGCATGGTCATAATTATAGATTGTCATTCCATTTAATTTGTTGTTTCTCACTCCATAACTTGTTGATTATGATATTTAAAATATTTAGAATTTTAAATTTTAAAAAGAATTAAAAAAAATACCAATATAAATTTAGAAAAACTTACATTTAAAAAAAATAAAAATAATAAAAATAAAAATAAATAAATAAAAAACAACCAAAACTCATAAGGTAACTTTAATGACAAAAAAAAATAAAAATAAAATCTAACTAAATAAAACAAAGAGCAAGATGGTAAACCACACTCTGCAAGTTAGAGACGTTCATCTCCACTAAATCCTTCTATCAGAAATAAAAAACAAATATATACATGCAGGAGATAAATAAATGCATATACAAATACTAATATAACTCATAAGGTTGTGACATGGTATAATTAATCTTTTTAATATTCCATCTATTTACTTTACACATCCATCTAAAACAAAATAGATAAAGATATATTCAAATTGTAATATACTTCATGTGAGATGGCATATTCAATGTATTTACTCTACACATAGTGGCCTATTAAATGGAGGAAAAATCCCAACTTCACCTTTGAATATATACCAAGTGCTTCAACATTCATTCTTGACTTATATCTATATATAGATTGAATAACGTTACATATCTATAAATCACTCTAATAACTTTTTTACAAATAATTTATCCATCTAAAACAAAATAGATAAAGATATATTCAAATTGTAATATACTTCATGTGAGATGGCATATTCAATGTATTTACTTTACACATAGTGGCCTATTAAATGGAGGAAAAATCCCAACTTCACCTTTGAATATATACCAAGTGCTTCAACATTCATTCTTGACTTATATCTATATATAGATTGAATAACGTTACATATCTATAAATCACTCTAATAACTTTTTTACAAATAATTTCATTTCCAAAATAGTGAACCAATAATAAGAACTTAATTAAAAATATAAAATATAAATTTATAATAATAAAAACATTTATTTTAGTAAAATAATATATCTTCTTTTCCTCTTTTATAACTACCATTAATATGCAAGTACTATACTACATTTATTTCCATACAGAATAAACTTGCCAATAATAACCAATGTATTACACAACATAAATACATGGTTAGTCTAATCCAATTGAAATGTTTAATAAACTCCAATAAACACGAAGAAAATTATCATATTCAAGACCATTCTTACACTATCACTACTGTAAATCCAAAACCCAATAACCAAAGGAAGATATCCTCTACTCTAAACCATCATAATAAGGAAGATAGAGTACAATTGAAATTCAATTTGGGTGAATAAAATGCAAGAAAAGAGAATCCCATAATCTCCGTTCGGTCTCCGAACCGGCAACTGTCTCTTCATGAGAAAATCGTGCAAAATCCTACTGAAAGTAATAAATTTGAAAAGAAATAACAATTGCATGTGCAAGAACCGTCAAAGCATAGCTATCAACACCGCAGCAAAGTAAAGCATGGAACAACAGAAGTCAACATGGTGTGCAGTATGAGACTTGTTCTAATGACAACCACATTAAATCCGGACTCGTAATACGTGCAGTGTCTCTCAGATAAAGGAGCACATGGTATAAGCGCTACGGCAGAACAGCGTCATGTCCATAAAAAAAAACAAGGAAGAGGGTCCAACGCATGATAATAATGGTGACGTAGAAAGAATCATAGCGACGAAAAAAGCGGCTGACTTTTGGCTTTTTTTAAAGCTCAACAAACGCATGACGAGAAGAACGGTTGGTTTGGTAAATTACGGAATATTTCTTAAATTTGCAATTAAAATAATGATAAATCATTATTTGTATTTAATTTTATCCCATTCAGTCTGCTTATCAATGCATTATCCACATTTTTACAATAAAGTTATATGAATATGAGATTAAGATTTGGTTTAGTAGATTTCAAAATATGTCCCAAATCTACCATCAAAATCATAATATCATTTCTTTAGTTTTAACGTACCCAGTCTTATATATATATATATAAATCTCATTAAAAGTGTCATGTCATCCCATCTACCCATTCAGACTTTTGTATCTTTTGCTTCTTTTCATTCAAAAGCTTGCACAGTTTTGGGTAGTTTTGTAGATATGTACATCTGACTCATTTTTCTGGTGAACTGTTTTTGTTAATGTCTTTTTCCCAGTTTTGTTTTTTTTATTGCTGGAGACACAAATTATTATTATTGAAAAGAAGATTTAATGTAATACAATTTGAATGGATTTAATAGTCAAAAACATGTGTTATTTAGTAAAATTCAAAATATAAAAAGGTAACATAAAAATATAAAATAATTGTAACTATAAATATAAGATAATCATTATTATACCTACGGTATACATGGTATTACATACTCAGTTTTGCCTTTGAGTGTCTATTAGTTTGTTTTGATAAAAAAATTACACCATTTATCCATTGTTTAACATTGGGAACTCATTTTTTATTATTTTGTATTATTTGAATTTATTTATTTGGAAAGTGATTGGTTCAGGTCTTATTATGGGTTGTTTAGTAACTTTTATTTCTATTAGTTACTAATTTTTTGTTTTTAGTTTCATTTCCTTTTTATTTAACATTTGGATTTTTATTTTTTTCTCTATTATTTCCATTTTCATGAATTATAGTTTTTGTGCATATTTTATATTTAACATGACAAATTTTAAAGAGAAAAAAGAAAACAAAAAAAAATCCAATATTTTTTTTAATGTTATTTTCTATGTTTTTTTCTTCTTTATGCCTTTCACTAGTTATTAGTTTACTTTTGACTAAAAATATTGCAACTTATTCTTAGCTTACAATATTAATTAAATTGATTATTTATTATTATTATTCAAATTAGGATGAGACATTGTATACACCCCTTCTTAATCCATTTTTAATTCTAATGTTACTAAACAAGAAGAGAAAAAATAAAAAAATATCCTCTCCATCCTCCTAAGTAGCTGAGTAAATGTCCCACTAAACATTCCCCATGTCCACTGTGTAATATTTCAAGTGCATTGGTACAATATGAAAAACTACTCAACCATCATCGTCCCCTCTTCATTGACTTACAAAATAATCAAGTCAATAATATGTGAAGGAACATAAATGTACTGACATAAAATATATACATGAGACACATCATTCATGCTAGCTAAGGATCGAGGTAATACAAGTCAATACACTATTGGTCCCTATTTCTCTATGACTTCAAACAATCCCACAAATACTGGAGAAAAATTTTCTCCCTTTCCAAAGTCGATGGAGATATTTTCAGGCTTTCACCTTAAGGATACATTATCTCCAATCTCACAACTCTAAATAATCAGATGGGTTTCAACATAGCTCTTTTTTTGTCTTGAGCTTCCTTCAATATTTTCTTAAAAATTGTCATATGTTCATCCATTTATTGTATTATCTTAGGCCTTATGAAAATCCTCTCTTCAAGTCTATCCCAAATTAAAAACATTCTACCAGGACTTCCATATAAGGACTCAAAAGGTTCCATTTTGATGGAACTTTGGTAACTATTGTTGTATACAAATTCCACTAGTGACAAAAAATGTTTCCATCAACTTTGTTGATTCATTACATAAATGTGCAACATATCTTTTGGGACTCAATTAGTATGCTCCATTTTTCCATCTGTCTCTAGATGATAAAATAAATTAAAATTCAATAGGTTCCCTATGCCTCTCGGAAAATTTTCCATGATGTATCATTAAGCATGTCTCCCTTATCTAAGATGGTCTTCTTTGGTACCCCATGCAGTCTCACTATCTCATCAATGAAAAATCAAGTATCTCACGAGCCTTATATTTACTTGTGACCAATATGAATTGAGAATTTTTTGTCAAACCACATCCAAAATTATAAAGTTGTGCCCTCTTTTTCATCACTCCCACAATGAATCCCATTGAGATAACCTCCCATTTTGACTTTGGAAGTACATTAGTTTACAATAGTCCTTTGAGATGTTTTTGTTCTTCATTGACTTGCTCGCACTCTAAACACCTCACCATGAATAGTGGCTTAAATTATGCACTCATATTCTTGACACCAGGATGTTCCATGTATACAGCTCCATGAGCATCACTTGGAATCAACTGACATACTTCATTCAATGGCAGATAAATCCTTTTGTGAAATAATAATAGACCGTCACCGTCCAATGTATAGTGTTTTGTACATTGGGATCCTCATTTCATTTTCTTCTAGTTCCATTTAAAGCTATATGTAGCATCCATCAACAACTTGCAATCCAAATAGTATTTTCTCATAAATTTGTCTTGAAATGGATAACTGAAAATATAATTCACCTTTGACATAATGGATCTTCCACTGTTTACTTTCTATTTATGTACATATTATCAAATTCATATTCACTAATTAATTCTAGCCACCTTCTCTTTCTTCTCTTTAAATGGCCTTGCATGAAAGTGTGTTCTAAACCACAATGATTAGTTAGTAGTCTCTCAAAATATTAATGAATGAAATATATGCCATTTTGAGATCATGCATTTTATAATTCTCCTCATGTGGTCATATATTCCTTGATCTATATGCAATTACTCTTTTATATTGCATAAATACACATCCTAAACCTTCCTTTGTTGGATCAACACATTAAAATGTCCTTCTCCACATCATGAACTTTTCAGATTAGTGTGTTTCGTAGCAATTCACTGAGCTTCATAAAGGCCTCTTTATACTTATCCATGCAAATAATGTTCTTATTCTTCTTTTGAAGCTCAGTAATGGGTTTTCTATTTTAAAGAATTCTTAGAAAAATATGTAACATCCCTTAAAAATTATCTTAACATTTCTTACAAATTACTGGGAAATTTACCCCATGCAACACACATGGGACTGTAGTTCCACTCTTCATTCTTAAGCGAGACAACACAATGCTTGAATTCTCTAAGATGAGATAACTTACACTTCCTTTATTCTATTATGTTTGGGCTTCTCATCCATTGCAACTAGGACAATTCCCTAGCATGACATAGTCAAAGGGATTTGTCGTAAGATAGGGCATCATATTTTTACCTTGGACATGAATCAACATGCACATACATTCTAGGAGTGAAGAGAGCATCATACTTTTACCTTGGACATGAATCAACATGCACATGCATTCTAGGAGTGAAGGTCTTCCCCTCATGCACTAGAGGTTCAGTAATGGAAAATGGGAAGACCTAGGGAAAATAGGGGATTCATAAACCTAGAGATAGGGGATTCATAAACCTGGAGCTCAAAAACCACCAATAACTTAAGTAAAGCTTACCTTAACTACCCAACAAACAACTATAATAATGTAGAATTTTTGTTTATATTTTTCTAGTTTGAGCTTATTTTTATTTTGATATAGGGTTTATTTTCTTTTATTTTGACAAATGCAAAATGTTTACATGACATTACATTACAACATCTCTACCATATTAGACTACCTCTTACAACATCTCTACCATACTGGGCTAGCTCTTATGCAATTATATATAATTATTAGTTTGATGGTAGGGAGTAACCTCCGTGGAATATTCTATATGTTCCTTTTAGTATATATAAATCAAAGGTTGAGATTTATCTCCAAAATAGTTATGGGCCTTTTGTTCTTTTAATTAAATTGATTAATTAAAAATTTCCTATAAAGTGAGATATGGTTTTTTGGGCATATATTATTGGCTAACTATGGTATTGTGACAAATCCTATTTAAAAATTAAGAGTTTTCATGGAAAATGGGGTAAATTTGCATGGATAGGAGTCTATCTTCACATTTTATTAAATGTATATGTGTTTAACTTATATACTAATTACTTTAATAATTGATAATAATAATACTTCAAAATAAGATGAGATGTTTTATTAAGTAAGTTCTTTAATGTTTATTATGGATTGATGTCTATACACATTTGCAAGTCATTTAATTTATATGAGTATGCTATATAATTGATTAAAAATAATATTATTGATATAATTTTGGTCATGAATAAAATACTTCATTTTCCACCTTAATTTTACATCAACAATATAGAGAGATAAAATAATTTTGAATAAAAGTTATTATTAATTTTACATTATGTGTAATTGATTTTGCATGTACTATTTAAAAGAATAATATAAATATGTATATAGACACAACATAATTTTATATCAAGTTTACACATAGAAAAATAAAGTAATTCAAATTGTTAGTATTGTTATAATATTTTCAATTTTCATTGAGAGGGACATGAAATTGATATATAATATTTAAAATATACTAATAACAAAAAAAATCCTTTCTATATACATGTATAGACAAACATACATATAGATACATATAGATACATTTAAAAAAATAACAAAAATGGATATATGTTTTCTTTAGAATATGAGGTGTATATATTGATATTTATACAATATTTCATTTTCAACTATGTGTATGAAAATAAAAAAGTTTAAACATTTTATTCATGTGTTGATCAAAACTAACATAGATCCATCTTAATTCTAAATCTCACCAGAAATAAACTATTCCTCAATTTTTGCACTAAAAAAGAGTTTTACATCTTGTGAAATTTTACCCCTCTTGACTCTTTGTAAATCCATAATTAAAATAAAACTATGATAGTTTTAAATATTTAAATTTATAAATAACATAAATTTAAATTAATTTAGTCTTATAAATAAAAATTTCATAGTTATTAATATTAATATTATTAAAATAAATACAACAACCATATTTATTATAAACTATCAATGTCATATTATATTAAGAAAATATTTATTGAACTGAGACTTCTGTGATTCATATCAATTTTTTGGAGAATCTTCGGTGAAAATCACATAGAAAAACTTATGTCGACGCGTTTCGAACCATCCAGTGTGGTTCATCATCAGGACAAGTTGAATGAGCAGATCACATTTAGCACATTAAATAGATAGGGTAGAGAATCCATGACTCAATGGCTAAAAAATAACAGCTAGAAAATGATAACAGTTAGTTTGACCAAGATAAAGGGAAATTAATAATAATAATAATAATAATAATATTATTATTATTAAAAATATTTTCTTTTCAAATTAAAATTAATAATAAGTAAATAAAAAATTAATAATTTCAAATATGTTGAAAAAATCAAAATGAATTAAATTATATAGAATGAATTACTTTTAAAAAAAATTTAATAGTTAGTTATAATCATCAAACCTATTATTATTATTATTATTTTCTTTTAAAATTAAATTTTTTTTTTTCTCGGCAATACTAACTACTTTGTATTAATATGTACAGGTAAACTTTTACATCAAACAAACTAGCTGCCCAGGGCCAACTGTGGCTCCTTGGGTGGCGATATCAAACTTATATTTTTTGCCGCGCAGGGCACTAGTTCCAGATAGCTTGAAAAACATGACTCTGAGATTTTCCAGAATGACTTCAAAACAGCCCACGCAGGGGCATTCAAAAAAGACGCATAGCCCAAACAAACTATAGAGACCGATAACATTGCCGAGAACCGACAAGAAACAGGCAAAGACATAAAGCTTAGACCAGACATTAGACTCCGGACCCAGTGCAACTGTGGAAGCCGCGAGCCAGACTTAAGGACATAAAGGAAATAGACTATGATGCAGAACGAAAACTTGAAATTAGCCAGCACCCTGACCCCAACCTGAGAGAAGGAAGCAAAAACGAAGGAGTGCCGCTGGGAACTACTCCTCTGGTTCTTCTTCCACGATTCTGCTCCAACCTTGTCCCTCTGGAACCCCTTCCCACATAGCCATGGGATTCTGCGCGGGAGCTGGCAGCTCGGGTTCTTGAAGATGGGAGGGGGGTTGAGGCAACTCTCTTCCTGAATTGCTCGCTGCATTGGAGGGCTCCCCCATTGGGCGCTTTCCCCTCTCGCTTGCTGAACTATCCTCCGCAGGAACCAGTGACGAACTTTCTTCATTTTCCTCAGGGATTTTGGTGAAAAGCACAGAGATGTGGGCATTAACACCTGCATTGTCTCTGGAGCTACCCAGCGTAAAGGTGACGGAGCCAAATGCTGGGAGTATGGGCTCACCCTCAATAGAGCTACCCACTTCCAGAAATTGACCAGCTGAGAGTGGGGTGACTCCCGCCCTTCGATAACAGTAGCAACAGCAGCAATGATGATGAACGTCAGCTGCAGGAGGACGAGAGGATTCTCCACGTCCTGGGCCTCTTCTGCTAGGCATCCTCTCGCGCAGCCGCACCATGGTATCCTCCAATTCTTTTTCCTGAACCAGAGCAGTGGAGGGCCGACAGTGGCTATGGTCCCTTCCTGTAGCTTGATGCATCCAAAATGGGTATGAACCGAATTTAACTGAGCGAAGACAGAGCCCAGAAAACACAAGAATGGCGCGGACCTCACCCAATCTTTCAATAACCAGATCGTGGTATTGGCACTCAGAATTCTGAGAATTCTTCCTGTCGCTCTGAGCTCTCTTACCCACCGATTCAGCATATTTAAGCTCCTGAACATTCCCTCTGAAATGACCTTCATTAAATGCGTCTTGCAGGATTGCCATCACCTCCCGCAGCTCCATTAAGATCGCCCTTATGCCTCTCGCGTCTTGAAGGATCGGCAGCTTGAGGCAATAAAGGCTCATGCTCATCACGTGTCAGCCCATGCCAGGCATGTGGCCTCCCGTGGACAGGCTCGATGACACCCGCATCCGGGGCGACAGCCTCTTCTTGGATCAGTCTTTGACAATCCTGGAGTTGTTGCCTATTGGGGATGATATTTGTGTCTCCAGAAAGCAGAGGGTGATCAGTCTCTGTCCCAATGTTGGCTAGGAGGTCCGCAATTTTGTTGCCTTCCCGTTTAGTGTGAGTGAAGGAGAGGGCTCTAGAATTGCTGATCTTCTGAGCCAAATCATTTAACCTAGCTTCAAGCCTCCAACTGGGTGCTACTTTCCTTGCATTCGAGCCATTCTGAAGTCGGGTTGCCATGTTGATAAGAATCTGGGAGTCCCCTTCTACTATCAGTGGTTGAAGGTTGAGATTCCAAGCTAGCAAAAGGCCTTGCCATAGACCTTCCAGCTCTGCGGAGTTGTTGGTGTCCCACCCTAAGTTCCCAAAATAAATCAGGATGGGAGTTCCTTCAGAGTCCCTCAATATGCCTCCATAACCAGCTGCGCCAGGATTTCCTTTGGAAGCCCCATCAAAATTCAACTTGTATGAGTTTTGGGGAGGGGCTTTCCATTGACAGAGGTTCTTGCAATTGATGTTAGGAACACTGCTCTTAAGAGAATCCGGGGGTAACTGCAGCTGCCAATTATTTAGAATGTTGTACTCGTTATCAGTAGAAGGGAGATCATCCGCTGTCCATACCTGAAGTGCCATTGTCTCTTGTATGTTCTTGTGAATCTTGCTCCAGGTTTCTTCTAAGGGAGAGCGATTGTTTTTGAAAATGCGTTGATTACATTCCTTCCAGATGTTCCAGAGGACGATCCCTGGAAGAATACTCCATAAATGGTTGAGGATCTTGCTCTTGTAAGGAAACTTTGGCCAAAGTCTTAAGGAGTTGATTATGTCTCCCTCCCCCCTGCAATTTTTTTGACACCTGAAACTGACCTTGTCCCAAAGTTGACTGGCTAAAGGGCAGGTATCAAGGAGATGATGGAGAGTTTCTTCATTTTGAGAGCAATTAAGACAGATCGAGGGGCCATGAAAGCTCCGCTTTCTGAGCTTATCCCAGGTGAGGATTTTTTTATGACCCACCAGCCAGAGAAAGTAGGCAATTTTTGGCCATGGACCAAGCTCCCAAATTCTGCTCCATAAAGGGTCTGGGGGAGAAGGGAAGCTGCATAACAACTTATAAGCCTCTGAGGTTGTGTAGGATCCCTTGGGTAGGTACCCCCATCTGAGAATATCCCCTCCATTATCCTGCCTGATACTTCTTTTCTTTAGCTCGATCATTAGCTCCTCTTGCTGCTGCTCATTTGCATGATTGAGTATTAGATTGCTCCGTTTCCAGATCCTGAAGCCATGCTCCATCTCCGATGACCAGAATTGGTAAACTTTTTCCTGCTGATGTTCTGGCCTTTCTGGAAGAACAGAAGGGTGAAGAATATTTTGGAGTTTAGGCAGTTGGTTCCAGGCATCGGTCCAAAATCTTGCGGTGCGTCCGTTCCTTATTTCCTAGAAGCTGTGCTTCTGTATTATCTGATAGTGTTGTTTGGCCGCATTCCATATTGTGGATCCCTTTTCAGTGGGAATGAATCTGATGAGTTCCTCTTGAGGTCGATTTCCGGCATACTTGGCTGTCCATATTTTTCCCCAAGGCTTTTCTGGGCTAGTGATCCATTGCCACCAGATCTTGGCGTTCATGATGGAATTGCTGTGTTCAGGATCTCTTAATCCAATGCCTCCCTTTTCCTTGGGCATACATACATTAGTCCACTTTACCAGGGCCCATTTGCGATTGGTAGCCGCACTGCTCCACAGAAAATTGCGCTGAAGGTTTCTTATGCTTCTTAAAACCCATTTAGGCGCAGCTAAAATTGAAAACAAGTACAGAGGCATTGCCTGCAAAACCGATTTGATGAGAACGATTCGACTGGCTAGATTGAGAGATCTATATGTCCAGAGATTAAGACGGTTTTCCAGTTTCTCAAGCAAGGAACGCCAAGCGGGTTGTTTAAGAATTGAAGCCGAGAGGGGAGCACCCAGGTATTTGGAGGGTAGAGAAGCCGCGGTGAACCCCAGGATTCGAGAAACAGCAGATTTGACAGAGGGCGGAGTATGGAAGAAAAAAATCTGGGATTTAGAGCAATTGATGTGCATTCCAGAGGCCTCCGAGAAGTCCTGTAGGAGAGATTTTAGACGGCGAGCTTCTTGAGCAGAAGGATAACCATAAAGCATCGTGTCGTCGACGAACTGCTGGTGGGAGGTGGCTGGGGAGTTATGCACAGAGATGCCTTTGATCTGATGAGAGAGGAGGGCTTGTTTGATGTGCCTCCCTAACCCTTCCGCCATAATGACGAAGAGAAAGGGAGAGAGGGGGTCCCCTTGCCGAATACCCCTGGAGGGGTTGAAGGGGCGGGAGGGGATGCCATTGACGAGAATTGAGAAATGAGTGGAAGAGATCAGGTTCATGATCCAACGGATCCAAGGAGAGCAGAAGCCAAAAGCTGTTAGCATGTCATGAATATAAGTCCAGCTTAGTTTGTCAAATGCCTTGGAAAGGTCTAATTTGAGAAGCATACCTGATTGCTTTGAGTGATTGAGGGAATGAATGATTTCGTGAGAGAGCAGGATGCCATCCAATATGTGCCGTCCTTCCACGTACCCTGACTGCTCCGGGGAGATGAGTCCAGGTAACAGAGGTTTGAGACGATTTGCTATGACTTTTGATATAACTTTGTAAATGACATTGCAAAGCGCAATAGGCCTGAACTTGTCCGGGGTAATGGAGTCCTCCTCTTTGGGGATGAGAGTTATGAAGGTGGCGTTGAGAGAGGGAAGGAGCCATCGCGTAGCCCTGGATTCTTCAACTACCTGCCAGACTTCCTCTTTTAGCATGTCCCAGAAAGAGTGAAAGAAGGTGGTGGAAAACCCATCTGGCCCCGGGGCTTTACCTTCTTTGAGCTGCTTCATTGCTTCATCCACTTCCTGTGGGTGAATAGGGTGCATTAGGAGGTCATTTTGTTCCTCCGTAATGATCTTAGGGATGTTGCTAGTGATTTTGCGAATGGCCTGTCTCCGCCCTTCTCTCTGCTCTTTATGGATCTGTTGGAAGTGGTTGAGGAGTTCCTCTTCAATTTCCTCATGTGTCTCTACTCTTGCCCCTGTCTGTTTTTGAATGAAGGGAATGTTGTTATGCATTCTTCTCTGAACTGTAGTTCTGTGGAAGAATTTTGTGTTACGCTCACCCTCCTTCAGCCATCTGACCCTTGACTTCTGCCTCCAATAGATTTCTTCCTGCTTCCTCCTGTCCTCCATTTGACTGTGGATGAGTCTCTCCTGCTCCAGGGTGGCTTCCGAGTGCCCCTCCATGATAACCCTTTGGTGAAGGATTTCCAGGTCCTGAGTAAGTTTATGCTGCTCCTTGAAGATGTTACCAAAGGTTTCCCTATTCCACCTTTTTAGATGATCTTTGAGAAATCTTAACTTTTGCTGGAATTGATACATCTTTGATCCTTCTGGGGGAATAAACGAAGCCCACGTAGCCTTCACAAACTCCTTGAAAGTGGGATGCGTGAGCCAAAATCCTTCAAATCGGAAGGGCCGTTTGATTAAGTTACCTGGTCTTTGCCATTGAAGTGCTATTGGCCAGTGGTCCGATCCAGTATGAGCAAGAATGGCTGCTGAGAAGTCTCCTCCTAAGTGGACCGCGTTGTCAGAGATGAGGAAGCGATCCAGTTTTGAGGCGATTTGGTGCTTTCCAGACCTGCGGTTACTCCAAGTATAGGTGCCATTACAGAACGACATGTCAATAAGAGAGGTAGATTGGATGAAGTCCTTGAAGCGGCTGTCCTCATGCTCCATTCTGCGCCTACCTCCCAGCTTCTCTTCAGTTTTAGTTATCATGTTGAAATCCCCGGCAGCGATCCAGAGTGGGTATCTTCTGCTGTTGCTTAGTGCTTCAATCGTGTCGAGGAGCGCTATCTTACTTCCAGAATCTTGAGGGAAGTAGACATTTGACAGATTACCGTAAATGTTGGTGCCCAAGATGTGAAAGGTCGCCTGAATAAGGTGATGCGCCGCATGAAAATCAGAAAGGGATACCGCTTGGGTATTCCAAACTATCGCCAAACCCCCTGAGGCTCCGGAGGCGTCCACTGCTACCGAGCTGCAACCAGGCCAGGCTTTCGAAAGTATGCTACCTAGCGTAGTACTATTACACTTTGTTTCTTGGAGAAAGCACACTTGTGGCTTTTCCTTTTTTATCATATGTTTTAACATCCTGAGTTTTCCGGGGCTGTTAAGCCCTCTTATATTCCATGATACCAGCTTCATCATTAACCGTTGATGGAGGGCTTGAAGTACTTTGTCAGCGTTGCGTATCTGCCTGAATCCACCAGGATTTTTCCAATCTCTATTGTTCTTTGCAGATCTGTCTTTCTGCCTCTTTTTTTTGTGTCTTTTGTGCGCAGGCTTCCATCCCATTGGCTGCCTGGCTGTATTCCAAGTTGGTTCTGATAGTAAGCCCGAGAGATGACCATTTCGAGCTTGTTGAGTTGGAGTGCTGGAATTGAATCATATGCTTT
Source organism: Pinus tabuliformis (assembly GCA_031772625.1). NCBI lineage: Eukaryota > Viridiplantae > Streptophyta > Pinopsida > Pinales > Pinaceae > Pinus > Pinus tabuliformis. Next base: position 577,488,765 of record CM062806.1, on the reverse strand, counting down.
CTTTTTACAGGCCAGCTCCAGCTCTAGGATGTCTAAGCCATTCAGGTCGATACTCTCGGGCTCTTCCTCCATGATTTGCACTTGATCGCTGTCTTCAGTACTGATCTCCGGATTCTGGGGATGCTCTGATTTTCCATCGACTTCCATTTCTTTGATGATCTCTGGAGTGTCTTTCTGATCCCGCTTGAGGATGGAGGGAGAGATAATGGGGGTCGGAGATTTGGGAGGGGGTTGCGATGAAGAGGGAGGCGACGAGGAGGTCGGGTGATCAGGGTTGTCTTCATCGAGGGGTGGGAGATCCTCAGAGACTTGGCCAAGAATGCCAAAGCTGTTCTTGGTTACTGGGCCATGGGACTTGAGGGGCTGGGGTTTGGACCCATTTTGGGGCTTTTTGTGGGAACGCTTCCTACTAGTGACTTTAGTGAAGCCTTCCTGGGCAGGGGAATCAGGAGAGTCGGGGAAGCTGTTTTGGGCATTTTGAGGACAATCCCTAAAGAGATGACCTAGGGCATGGCATTTTCGGCATCGAAAAGGAACATGCTCATAATCGAGCGGTTGGATCCATTCCTCATCTCGATGGGCAAGAGTGACTGACTCAGGAAGGGCTTCATTGAGGCGAATGAAAACACAAATTCGAGCATAGGAGATATACTTACGAGACAGGGTTTCCTCCACCGTTCTGATGTATTCTCCTACCCCATTTCCAATCCCTTTGAGAATGTCCTCCTCCCAATATTCATCCGGGAGAGAATATAACCTAATCCAGACCGGCGCCCAGGTTAAATCTTCCTTGTCTGGGTTAAATCTGGGGATCCAATCCCTCAGGTATAGACCAGCCGAATTGAAAAAGTAAGGCCCTCCTACTAATATTCTGTATTTGTCCTCCAAGCAGTAGAATATTGCTGTGAAAAAACCTTTCGGTCCTAGCTGTAGCGTGACATCCCCTTTTGGTTTCCATTTCGCCGCTATCCAACCCTTAAGGGCTCTCTCAGTAGGCCAGAACCCTATGAACTTTCCGATGAGAGCGTGATCTCTCATGAACTCGATCCTTCTGTCAATCTTGTCTCCTGGCAGCTCGATACGCGGTCTTTCCTTGGCAACTGGCCTGCATGTGGTTGAAGTTATCTTCGGACCTTCTTCAGGCTTTTCCGTTCCTTTCTGGGGATTACTGTTTTCCTCCTTACGCTTTCCAGTTCCCTTGTTGTCGTTCTGGGGTATCTTCCCCTTGTTCAGAATCTCTCTGTCAACTGACCCAAAGACGACGCTTTGCGCAGGATCTTGCTGCGACGGGGAGGGCTCTGACGCCCCCCCTGCGGATGAGCCATAGAGAGGCCCTGATGCGCTGCTGCTGTGTACCGCTTCTGCAATCTCTTTGCTTCAGACTGTGCTTGCCTGAGGTGCTGTCGGCGCCGTAGATGGAGCGCTCAGAACCCTAGCGCTCAGAACCCTCGTCCGTATCTCTCTTTTAAAATTAAAATTACTAATAAGTAAATCAATAATTTCAAATCTGCTGAAAAAAATAAAATGAATTAAATTAAAAATTATATAAAATGAATTACTTTAAAAAAAAATAAAAATAAAAAAATTAATAGTTAGTTATAAACGTCAAACATGGTGTAATAAATGATCGAAAAAAAAAAAAGAAAAAAAAGTTAAAAAATAATAACCATTAATTTAAGGAACCCTTTTAAATTAATACAATAATAACAATAAAATAAAATGATCTTAAAAAATAATAAAATAAAATAAAATTATTAATTTAAGGAACCAAACGTATATTAGTTTTAAATTAAAATTAGATTAATTTTAAAATTAATTTTTATAAATTAAAATAAAATTAATACGCAAAGAGACTACATAAAAATAATAGGTAAAATACATAATTATAAATAAAACTAAATATATTAAGAACCATTAATAATTTAAATAAATTAACTAATATGAAATTAATTTTAGTGAAGAAAATATTTAACAAACTTAAAAAAAAAACTCATAAAATAAAACAATTATTATTAAATATCATAATCATCAGAATTAGCCTTTGGGTTAATTTTAGAAGATATTCTCCCTTTCCAATTTTCATCCTCTAATTGGATATTATTATTATATTATATTTATATTTATATTTATATTATATTTATTTTGTCCGATAATTATTAAAATTAAAATTCTTCTAATTTGATGTACAAAATTAAGATATTGTTACTCTTATCTATTAATTTTATTTTAAAATATCGTTATTATTATATACTAATTATGTTTAATAATTTGGTGTTATCATCGTTTTTTATAGTTTGGTGTGATTTAAAAAATGTGAATACCATATTCAATTTAATATTTAAAGATCAAAGCTAATTTTTAGTGAACTATTAACTTCATTAACAACCAATGCCCACCAACATTTAACAACAAAAATTTGCACCTAATTTAAATTAGACTCACACTTAATATATCACACTACATTTCAACCACATCAACACTTAAGAAGACTTCCATTTTAAATGTGTCTTCCCAAATATCCTTGTATATAACCAAACCCTTAAATACAAATATGGTAACCAGATTTTACTATTATTTCTTCATTAAAATATATAAATTGAAATTTAATAAAAAAAATTAAAAAATCAATTTTAATAAGTTTTTTTTTTCAGAACGAAAAAAGCTTTATATTATATGAGAGATATAAGAGTCCAATAGAAAATACATCTGAGATGGCCTAAAATGGCCATTGGTCAAGAAACATATGCTCATAGGATCTGCAAGTGGGGATATCTATCAGCAGCAAATCAAAATTAAACTCATAAAGCCCTGTAAACTATCATGATTCACATAATATAGAGAGGCTATATGCAAAATATATAAGTAACATATGCAGATTGACATGAAGATCATCAGAAACTAGAAGTCCGAGAATGCAAAATTGTGGATCTGGAAGGTTTCTCCCTCAGAGAAAATCTGTAAATACCATAAACCTGGTGAAGAAACATATGCTCATAAGATCTGCAAGTGGGGATATCTATCAGCAGCAAATCAAAACTAAACTCATAAAGTCCTGTAAACTATCATGATTCACATAATATAGAGAGGCTATATGCAAAATACATAAGTAACATATGCAGATTGACATGAAGATCATCAGAAACTAGAAATCCGGGAATGCAAAATCGTGGATCTGGAAGGTTTCTCCCTCAGAAAAAATCTGTAATAAATTTATTGTTATGTATGACAAACTTCGTGAGTCGTAAACGATTAAAGTTATCTAACATCAAATTTAACCAGCAACCATTTACTAACGTGAAAATGCTCGGAAATAATACAAAATCTAAATTATTGGATTGTACCAACAATTTTTATTAACGGTTGATAATTATAAAGGAGCGCACTGAAGTTTGAACAGGCGACTTTCCTAAAGTAGTCGACTGAATAAAAGTCGATCCAATAACTCAAAAATGTACTAAATCTGACAAGGTTATTGTTGGAGATACATGGTTCGTCAAAACGTGGACGACACGCGTACTTGTAATTGGCTTTGCCATCTAACAGGTAACTCTCTATTCCCCGTCCGAACCAACAATCGTGTTTTCATGGGAAAATCGTGCAAAACTGTACCGCATGTAATAAATTTGAAAATAAATAAAAATTGCATGCGCAAGAAACGCTAAAGCATATTTGTAAAAGTTAAGCTAAAAGTAAGTAACTTGTTAACGGAGGGAGAGCTAGAGGTGTATATGTCTATAGTTGGATTTTGGCAAGTTTAATCTCAAAATTTAATGATGAGCATATACATAAATTTGAAAATAAATAGAAATCGCATGCCCAAGAAATGCTAAAGTATACTTGTAGAAGTTAAGCTAAAAGTAAGTAACTTGTTAATGGATATTAAAAAAGGGAGAGCAAGAGTTGTATAGGTCTATTGTTGAATTTTGACAGGTTTAAGCTAAAAGTAAGTAACTTGTTAATGGATATTAAAAAAGGGAGAGCAAGAGTTGTATAGGTCTATTGTTGAATTTTGACAGGTTTAATCTCAAAATTTAATAGTGAGCATATACAGCTTCTCTCATTTAATGTCCATTAGTACATTGTATATTTATTGGGTAAACGTTGTAGCAAAGGAAAAAGTCAAGATAGTATGTCCTATAAAACTTTACCATAATTAAAATTCATTAAATCTAGACTCTATAAAAAAATTGGAATTTCAAAATAGAACTTTCACACCCTAACTTAGTTTTATAAAATTTTTAACTTTATTTAACAGTCAAATCACCCCCTTGACAAACAAATTCCATCTCTGGACAGTCAAATCACCCCCTTGACAAACAAATTCCATCTCTGGATACTATAACCTTTAGAAAATAAAACCACCATGTCGTGTCCACCAAATAAGTATTTCAAATCTAAAATACCCATCAAATTAAAGTATCTCTACAACTCTAGTGCATGTTTTGATAATTTTAACAAAGAATATTGACGGCCTGAGAAAATTACCCTCAAATTACATCCCTGCATGTCCATCAAAATTTGAGGAACGAAGTCCGACGCCTGATAATGATGGTGACGTAGAGCAAACCAGAGCCACGAAAACAGTTGCCGACTTTTCGGCTTTTTTGCTTTTCATCGTGTGTCACTGCAAAAAGTTTATCAACTCATTCTCCACATGTAAAAATCTTATCAACTTATTCCTCACATTCTATTTAAAATTTCTGGTTGTGTAGCTTTAAAAATATTTCCAAAATCTGCCATTTAAATGTTTTGATTCATTCCACTCACTCTTTTCTATACATAGTGTTTTAATATTCTTCTTTTCGTCCAATTAAAACGGTCATATCACCCCTAACTACCGATCCATACTTCTGTTTCTTTTCTTTTCATTCAAAAGTCGGCTGGTTTTCTATAGGTTGACGTCTGATTCATTTGTTGTTAAAGTCGTTTCCCCACCATGGACATAAATACTATAATGTAGTATAATGCAGTTTAAATTCGTTTAATAATGAAAGAATATGTATTTTCTTAAATTCATTCCATTGGTTCCGGTGCTTTCAGGGGCTTTGGCATTGTAAGAGAACGTTTTCTTTTCAGCGGGAGGTGTAATGGGAGTTCGGGAAAGTTCCAAGAGTTTTGAAAAATATTTTTTTTGGAGTTCCAACATTCGCTAGGGTTGGGGAATACAAATCTTGTAGAGAAATATGTTGAACTACTCACAAAACATGAGCCTATGTTGAAACCTTTGCAGGAAGAAAGGCCAGAGACATCCTTAAACCGATATCCTTAATTGAGAAGCTCGAGCAATATCTTGATGGGTTAAGGAAGCTTGTGACACCTCGATGTAAGGTCACACTGATGACATCCTTAAACCGATATCCTTAAGTGAGAAACTGGAGCTATATCTTGATGGGTTAAAGAAGCGTGTGGCACCTCGATGTAAGGGCGATCTCTGGGATGTCACACTGATGAGTAGTTCTTTAGTTGTTTATGTATATATATCGCAAAAAATTGTGTGTCAATATTGTATGTGGCAATGAATGCTTAAACAATAGAGTTGCTTTACTTTTTCTCTTAAGAATAACAAGAGAAACATATGTAAAATTGTTTGTTTGTATTTTTAAGCCAAATTGTTTCAAAGGCTGGTCATGTATCAAAGAACTAATAATGAACTTGACATTTTAATGATGATGATGATGATGGTTAACGTCCGCTGAGACCAAATAATGGTCTATCAGACCTAAAGAAACAAATTATCTATTTTGATTTAAGATTTTATTCCTATGCTCAAAAAGCTTGGAGAGAAGCCTCCCGAGCTCACTATGATTTTGACATTGTAAAAGGCTAGGAAGGTCAGTATTGTAACAAAGATTGTGAAACTGAGATCTAATGTGGTTATACGCGGGGCACTCTAAGAGGAAGTGGTTTTCATCCTCGATGTTCCTATTCTCACATATATGGAAAATCCTTTCCGTCCATGGCGTTTTAGGAACTTCCCAACGACCTGTTTCACTATGGAGCTCATGAGAATTCGTTCTAATCTTTGCTATATTAATTTTCTTCTTTGAGCTAGTTAAAATAGAGAGATACTTTTGATCTTCTAGGGTGGGGTTGATGACTTTCTTATAATAACTTAATTTTTTTTTAGCCGCTAAGTCTTTCTCACACCACATTTTTTCTTTGAACTTAGAAGTAACAATATCTTTAATGTTATTTATGTTTTGCAATGCATCATTTTCGTTGATCTCCCAATAGTTTAACCAGGCCCTTGTGTCTTTATGCCACCCTCGATTGAGCCTTAGGTGGTTTTGGCTAGAATTTAAAGCTAGCTTAGGAAGTCTATGATCGTCTATGTTACTGATTTTGTTCTTGTACAACAGAAACCTAAGCATAGCTAGGCTCTCAATAGGGGAAAGACCTGCTTCTATAAGGAGAATAGGATAGGGTGTATTACTTTTAATTTTCAGGTTATAAGTTATAAAACGCTTCTGGATTTGCTCAATCTTTCTCCATGATTCTCTGGAGATTCTGCAACCCCAAACCTCACAGCCATAAAAGATAACAGGAGTGACTAAAGTTTCAAAGAGGAACTTCTTTTTATCCCACATTACAAGGTTTGCTATTTTACAATTATTTTCAAGACCAAAGTAAGCTTATCAACTACTGATGAATTATGGGTTATGCTGATTGTGAAATATATTAAGTAATATGAATATTCAAATATACCATTTAAGATTAATATTGAACTCATTTAAAAAAAAATTAGCGCTCTCCAAAGTGAAAAGATAATATTTTCTTTATATAAATTTGATATTTATAGTTGAAAGTGATATTTTTTTGTTATTATTCTTATTTTTTTAAATACAAAATTTCAACTACATTTTAAAAATGGAAGGAATTACATATTTCCTTGACACTTTGTTGTATTATCAACAATGAAACTAATAAAGACAATATCAGTGAAAGTATTGATGTTTTATAATTCTTTTTATTAAAACAAACCAAGCATGCATATTTATTTTTGTTGTTGATTATATAGACATTGGTTTTTATTTGATGAACATTTTTCTTTTATTTGAAACAAACCAAATATGTATATTTACTTATTTTTTTCATTATAGTTACATTAATTTATTATTTAATGAATATTTTATTTTCATTTTAAACAAATTTATGTCAATTTCAAATTAAGAATGGGATGAATTACACATCTTCCTTATGCTAAGTTATAAAATATGGCTCTTGTCAATTTTTATGTGATTAAACCAGCATAGATACATCTTAAGTATGGATCTAACATTAGTTGAGAGGGATCAAATTTCTTGACGTTCAAACATTTTTAAAGCCCAAAATATAATGTTATTTCTCATTGATTAAATTTTATTTAGAGTATATATAAGATCAAATACAATTTGTAACCATTAAACTTACAATTTTCATGATTTATACATAAAAAATAAATAAATGATATATAATATATACATAATTGATATTAAAATATTTTACATAACATGTACATCTAGACATTTTATCATTATTATCATGCAAATTGAAATGATTTTTTTATTATTAATGTCTTTTTAAGTATATGTCAATATTAATTCATATTAAAATGTTTTATTGATAACACATATTAACAAAAAAAAATTATATATAACATTAAAATATTTTATTTAAACAATTATTTTCTATATATAGATATATATGAAGTCGATATAACATACACATTGTTTTTACTTCTACTTAATTTAAGTCATATTCATATTTTTTTTGTTATAGATGACAATATTTTTCTATTTAAAATATATTTTTTTAAATTTTTACTTTTATTTCAAAAGGGGACTGATGGATGGACTGATGAACATACATACACATCCCCCCATACTTACATATCCCCACATATTGTGTTGTAAAATGACCCTCTACTCAATATCATACACATATTTATTTATATACCTACTACCCTTTCAAGCTTTCCAATTCAATTAGAGATTCCTTACAACTCATTTGTTAATATTTTTATCTATAAAATGCTTTCATACAATATGATTATCTAAAAACATATCTTATTAAAATCTTTTAACATTATTTCATATTTATATATCAAATCAATCATCCAACAAAAATCAGTAAATATAATCTATAAAAATTCAAAATTTACATTGTCAAAGGTATGAAAATGCAAAATTTTCATTCCAAAAACATGAAACATTGTCTAGATAAAGATCGAAAGCCTTCCATAGAAGAATGCAATCCTTCCAGTAACCGAACACATGCAATAATGATACCTAATATTTTCATTCAATTTTTACAATTAAAATTTTATATTCTATTTAAAAATAAACAATAATTAAAATAATTGGGACAATCTAAAATTTATTGCACCAAGAGGCACTCGAAACAGGCTATCGAAGAAATAAAATATAATGAAAATTCAAATTAATTTGTTTCTTGGATTCTTCATTCGAAGAGCAGAAAAAAACCACAGAGAATGCATGTGATGTCCCCAATAAATTCTAAATATTTAATTACTATAGGAAAAAAATTGAATATTATTATTGAAGTTTATATTTTTATTATTTTGATTAAAAATGTGCATGAGACAAATGTCTTAATAATGATGATTATTTAACTCTCACATGTCAGGTGGATGGGATGGGAAGTTACCCAACCCTAACTATATCCTTGTAGATTTATTCTCAAGGGAGGAAATTAAGAGGGTAATGTGTACTTGAGATAAGGAAGAGAGAAAGAAAGGAAAAGGGGATTTTTTGTGCTCATATGTCAGACAAAGTTCCAGGTGCTATGTCTAGTTAAGATCAGATAGTTATAAACATAAGATTGTTAGTCTACAAGAGATCACCTTGCATGTGGTCACAAATAGGGGGGAGACTTCGCTTGAAAGCGAGTCTCATGGTTGGGAGGTAAATCAACGTTTCTATTTAAAAAGACAATGCATTCATTTAATTTCTCGTCTAATACAGAGGATTAATAGGAGAAGTCTTGTTCTGTATTTTTTTAAAACTTATGCTATCTTAATTTCTCATACCCCTTATATAGTACCTTCAAGCTTACTTCTAATACGAAGAAATCTATTAAACTACAAATTCTCTCTTCTCTATCTAACCTCTGTTTTGGGTGGGCGAAGGTATATATTTTGAGGATCCGTGAATACAACACATAATGATTTGATTTAAGTGTATTTAGTTCTCTCATTTGCTTTTGTGTGATAGTTTAAGGAATAAAATTAATCCCATTATTCTAATTCAAGCATGTCATAGTTGTTGAAGATGAAATTTTTTTTATTCCTTGCCCAAACCAACTTCCTTTTCCATGTTTGTATTTTTGCAATCATCATTTCAATTAGTCACTCTCAGTTATGCTATTGCCTTTCTTTATTTTAGCGAACGTTTGTTAGTATTGGATATGTGATCCCCTTTGACTCAGCTCCTCGATTTAACCAAGATCTTTTACTTTCATGATGTGATTAGAATAGCCTTTAAAATAGCATAATTGTACACATGCGCATGTTGTAAAGAAGAAGGAACAGGACAAGAATCAACAACATAAAACTTAAGACGTTGATAACGGAGTTCGTCCAGGATGGACTATGTCTTTGGGCCCTGGTGTCAAGATGTTGTAGGTCGCTACATTAAGTGTTGTCAATAGTGATGATGTACATAAGAGGTGATGTCGCTATCATGTAAGGAAAATTCCCTCACGTAGTAGTGGCTCCAAGGGATTTTCTGCTATAGGAACTCTCAATCAAAAAGGACTCCTATTAGTATGACATAAACTCATGTATGATGATAATGAGCATCCTTCCAATATGGCATAAAAGGGATCCTAATGCAAACATACATGGTGACACATGAGTATCCCATCAACATAACGACAAAGGGATCTCAAAAAAAACATGACGAATCATGACAACAAGTACATCCCACAAATGATTCCGCATCACATCAAGTAGGAATCATGAAACAAGTAAAAAAACAAGATCGCACATCAAATATCAAACAAGGATGTATGTAGCACAATGCATCACATAGAAAGAAGAAGTACATGAACATACTGCATATACCTCACAACATAGGGCCATTTGAAGAAAAGGATGTCAAACTTTTGAAGCTAGTCATACCATCAATCTCGTTGCGTTGAATCTCATGGAATGACTACTCGCACATTGAGTGCTAACACTTGCACTCCACTTTGGAAAGTGGCTGAAAAATGAAATGAGAAAATGGAAGATCTGAATGCATTATCAGATTTTTGTTGTCGAATACGGTAAAATATACTGTCAAATTTCTAAATTCTGAGAAAGTGAAAATCTGGAGCTTAAGGAATCTTTTAGATTCCCTATAGAATCCTCAAAGATTCCCTCCTCCAGGTCATCTGAACATATGTTTCTCAAATTAGGAAACTGATAGTGCCATTAGGTTCATGCCGCTGAGGGGTGTAAGATCGACATAAAATTTTTCCAATTTGGATGCTGCAAAAATTTTACACTCTTGAGAATTTCACCCAATCTTCTCTGGGCTCATGGTTCCACCTGCAATAAATTAATAAAAAATTGTCTTGATTTCTGTGCGCACTCTTGGCTGCTAGGGCACACTGGTGAACTAAGTTTAAATATAAAAAGGTTGGCAGATTTTTCAAAAAATCCATTGGGCGAAGTGGTTAGAGATCCAATTATTGTGGAGGGTGTCGGGCGGTCAAACCCCACCCCCTCCCATTTTACATAATAGAATTTATGTTTCTGGAAGGGAGGTTGGGTTGGGCCCGCCTTGGGCAGCCCGCCCACCTCACTACCGCTCTAACGGTAGCCCATATCTCTATCAACGTGGGTGGTGTTTGTTTTAATGGGGGTTGTTGTTGGGTCTGTGCCCCAAGGGCCACCGCACCACCTACTCCTCCACGTGCAATGGGTTCCACCAGGTATGGGGGGAGGGGTCAAGGGTAGTGGCCCACCCCTCCATAATACATATATGACAAGATTTGGGGTGGTAGAGTTGATGGCCTGCCACCCCTTTTTTTAATAATTTTTTAGTTATAAAACAATATGGCCATTTTTAAAAATTTGGAATTTGGAACAAAGGAGATGATTTAACAAGGCTACAATTTCGCCTGGAATCCGGCTGGAGTTGGCCGGATTCCGTCCTCCATAAAACTTCCAAATTTTGTCTCCATTAAGCCTACCCAGTGAGCAAAAGTCAACCAAAACTTTGACTACCTCTATCTTCCTCATCTGGACTCGGATTGGAGTGTCGTTCACATTGTTGGAAATAGGGCGACGAGCACTTCGATCTGATGTCAAGTTAATCCACTTTCCACCACTTTGAATTTTGAGCCTTTTCCATTCCATTGGTGTCTAGAGATCCACTTGGATCAATCTGTGAAGCACTAAGAGGGATAAAATCTCTTGAGGTGCAAACTTCTTTTAGAGTGAAAAGAGATTTGATTCCTCTCGGTGCTAGCTCAATTGTTGATCTCAAATGGGTTAGAATTTAATCCTATCTTTATATCACTTTGGAGCATAGCGTTATAAATCTAGTTGAATGAAGAATTATAAAGAAAACCTAATGGAAGGAGAAAGACACATTACATTTGCAAGTAATTTGTAGATTTGAGAGACATTTCATCAAGCGAGTAGTGAGTGACTGAAAGGTTAAAGAGAAAGAAAATTTTGTAGCTAGAAGATTCTGGAGAAAGAAACTCAGTGGAGGCTAAGACCATATGAGTTGTTGAACACCAGATTCATAGATGTCCAAGATCTAAGACTAAGAGATTTGTATGGGCTAACTTGTGTAGGAAGGTAGCATGTGCCGATAGTACTACTCACATTCTGCATGTGTGGATAGGTCTACACATGGGACACACGTATGATGGGTAGGATGGAGGGAGGTTGTGTGGGTGCAGTTTAGTTTTTTCAGGGACCCTTCCTTATTGAAAAACCCCCTTTTACTTATGACACTTTGGGAAACATAGGCCTGGTTCCCCTGAAACATACCTCCTTTAACCGAAGGCTAGAAAAAGTAGGTGGAAATACGTAGAGAGATTATGTTATGAAATAAGCTTTTTTTCCCCTTTATTATGTAGGGGCAATAAAGTCACAAGAAGGAGCATAACCCATTTCATACCCAGTTAACTGAGTAAAAGTAGTTGATATCCTAGAGTCAACAACAGAAATAACCCTCGCCATGACATCATCTGAAGTGGAGCTCGTCATCCCCGCGTTGTGAGAAGTCGCCCCCTATCCTAGTCAAAGTACATATCGAGGTCAGATTCTTATTTCACATGCGTGATTCTTATCCTTCCTTTTCTTAATCTTTGGGTCATCATCGTATTATGGCTGCCTCCTCTTCTCCTTTTTGAGACCATCGGCTTATAGATGTAATATGTGCGCTTGACGTCGTAATATGACATTATGTATATAACAACAACTCACAATGAAGTTATCTATATAATATACCTCTGGACAAGGAATCACTATGTAGTTATCATTCGAATGGACCTCGGGAACCTCGAACATGGATAGTTTGATAACCCCGAACCACCCATTGCTCTATAGATTTCATCGTACAATCTTTCTATAAACCAAATTGCACTATGGGCCTTGGGTAGTTGACCCCTTCACCACCTCCCACTAAGGCTAAGTAGTACTCCATCCACACCTAGACCATTACTAGTACCAAATATATACTACTGGAAAACATGGATGAACTCTAGCCTCTATATAGGCTGTTACTCTAACAAGAAAGCACAAATAAGGGAATTACTGTATGAATTCTAATGTTACTAGTCATGTTTCGGGATATGTTCCAAAATTTGGTTATGCTATTACTTATGGTGTCCCATGTTGTTCTTACAAGTGATGTGCTATTGGAAATGTTCTTATAATTTGTGTGTGATTAGTTGTTTTCGTACAGTGGAATGGAATTGGCTACAAGAAAAAACATAGTTGTCGACGTTGATATCTTTTTATATATTCTTTTTGAAGGATTAAATGCGTAAAATCTAGAAAATATCAAAGACCTCACTCCTTTCATTAGGGTGATCATTGATCATTTTCTTCATTTCTATCTACTATAAAGTGAAATATGTGTAGCGGCTCCCCCAAGCACAGTGAAGGAAGATGCAGGTTTGTAAAACCTTCTAACTTCCCTCTCCTTTTAGATCGGAGTTTGAAAGGGTAGGAAAGGCATAACATTTAAGGATATAATTGATTTACTCATACCTACCACACCTTTGGCCATCAGATCGGCACAAGAACCACCACTCATAACCCATTCGCACCACCTTCTACCAGTTCGTACCATGCCTAGGAAGTCACAAGGGTTGGTCCCACCAAGGTAGGGAAGGATAGGTTCTTCTTTAGCATGCCTAGCCCCAAGGGTGAAAGGCAAGGAAGGATATATCTATGTGTTCTTCATGATTGGTGCTATGATGATGATAAATTCATGTTGGTTACAGTTTGATTGGTTTCATGATGTCATGGATTATCATGTGATGAGAAGGCTATTGATATATAGTTTATGCTTCAGTTTCTTTTGATTGCTTATGGTGATTGAGCATTGGAATTATTATGGTTTATGATCCTCATACTTATTATACTCCTTTCTTGAGCTAACATTTTTGTTCTTGAAACAAAAACCACACAATGTTAATACATCATAATTATACCTAAAGACTAGCACTAACATGGTTCCAAGCATATAAATATTTGCTAGGCCTACATGTGAACAAAATGAAATGCAAATGCCTATCAAAGCACATATGTAGAAGGCATATAATCACTCATGTCCACCAATCAAGGTTGGTAACTGCAACCTCAATCCTTGGTAAGGGAATAAACCTTGAGATTTCATAGCCAAAGTTTGCTTGGAATTCAGTGTGGATATGACAATCTTGTACATGTTCTGAGCATCTCCATCCTCCACCATTGATTTTTGATCTAACGGCTGAGGGTTTAGAGAGGCATCACATGGTGGTGACTAGCCTCATTTGGCATTTATTTGAGTTGCAGGTTTCCATTGTTGTGGAGGAGCGACCTGCACTTCGCCATCATCCTTACCTTTGTAACACCCATACCACACCTCTTCTCGCACCATTGGATACCCATTTTTGTGGTGGTTTCTTTAGGCATAGGCGCATTTCTTGGAAGGTCTCAGCTATGAAGAGAACATGCCATGTTTTCTTTGTTTAGCTCGGCCCTCTCTTGTTTTATCCCAAAACCAGAAGTTAGTTGAGGGTTGATTTCACACACATAAATGAAACCTCTTGGGTATCAATTTCATGGTTGAAGGTAGTGGACACCATGGCAAGCTCATCAAATAAGGGGAAATCAATCTAGCCACCTCTGGAAGAAAAGAAGGTAGGCTATGTGGCCCTTAAACTACTCTTTATCTCTTGAATTTTGAATGTTTTGTTGCATGAGTTTGAAGTGTTTGCTAGGTTCCTTGTTTCCCTCAGTCGGCCTGTTTATTCTCAGATCTTCTTCCAAAAATTTGACCTCTTATAATTTTATTAAAGTTTATTTGAAAACCCATGAGCTAATCCATGCCTTAAGGCCTCCACCTAGCCATCTTGCATGGGAATTATATGATGGGTATAGTGTCCATTTGCTTGCATGAAAATTTGGCATCCACGGGTCAAACCATATGTGGAAATTGATTGTTCCCTAGCCTTTTATATTTTCCTTTGTTTTGACTGGGAAACCTTCATTCCACTTATCATTAGAACTGTTGGCTTATCCTTTAGCCCATGCACATACCCACAACCTTGAGATTGCTGAAATCCTTGAACCATTTTATTTCACACATGTTTTGGATGGAAATAGGGAAATAACCTTTATATGGTTGTAGTTTCCATACCCACAGTCTTGAACACTCTGACAGCCATGTGAACCATTTTTATGCTTACGTTTTTAGGGTGATGGAGAAATTATTGTATTGGTTGTAGCTTCTCTATTTGTATATGTATATATCCAATTGGTTGGGCATACTTCTAAATAACTATCATGGCAGAATTCGGCCTTGGTATTGAGTTGGGGGCCATGACAAGATTTATACGAGTCTGTGTTGTTTGTTGAAGTATGGTGGAAATGGGTTATTGATTAAGTTTATATGCTTGGCATGCAATTCCTTCAGATCTTTGTCATTGCCAATATCAATTTGAATGGCCACATGTAGGATGAAATCTGTTGAGTACATGAATTCTTGAGTGTATGGTTAAGTTGTTGGAAGTGACCATCAGTCTACTCGTTTTCCATATTTGGATGGGTGGAATTACAATCCAATCCATTCTTTCCTTGGATTGCATGCTATATTTGAATATATTATGTGTTGGAGATGTATTTCCTGTAGCATGCATTGGAATTAAATTATCTATTTTTCTATTTGGTGCCATACAACTCTTATGTAATTCATTGTATATACTTGCATAGATATTTTAAGGTTTATTATAGAAGCCATATTTTCTTTTTATGATGCGATATAAGCATATATTTGAGAGTCAGCAACCTAGTTATGGCTTGTTGTAATTTGATCTAAAATAACCAATCATGCCTTGAATAAAATGATGTAGCTTGTCATGCTCAAACAAAATATACATGCATGCTCATATTTAGATTTTGTATATAGAGTTATAGGGGCAACAAGTAGTTTTGATGTCAGTGTTTTAGATGCCTGGAAGCGTCGTGTTGCTATGAGTCTCCATTACCCTGTAGATGTCCTTCACTCTTGTATTTTGACATGTTGATTGCATCATTATTCCAAGCATTGTTTTAGGAATGTCAAATTTTGAAAGTGGGATGTTGTGGTTCTAGTTTCATTTGCAGAATGGTTATTTATGTAGATTTGGTTTCATTGGCCAGCCAACAATCTTTCTCCCGTGAATGCCCATAATTGTCAACTTCAACCTTGTGTCCTTATACTTATCTTATGCACTCAGCTGCATTTTAATCCATGTAGGCATGCATTATAGTTGTAAGCAGACATGGTATGTTGATGATTACATGAGTATTTTATTATGCGAAGTTTGAGGTATGAAATGAATGTACAGGAAGAAACATCATTAGCTCTAGTCACTTATAATCTTAAATAGCCAACCGGCCATGATTTTAGTAAAGTTATAACTACTTAACCTCCTCTTATGCACGGTGTCCCAGAGAGGGCACAGATCTTGAATCCTAACAGATATTTTGACTATTTTCATAGGAAAACTCTAATAGATTGCAAGTTTTACCTAAGAAATGATGAGGTTCTTATTGTTATAGATTGAGGCATATCTATTTCTCTGATGCTACTTTTAGCACTAACATATCTGCAGGGACTTTATTTATTTTTTAGCATGTATAAATAGGATCAGTGACAATGATGTGCATAGTATGAGACAATTTGTCGAGGTTCCATTTGTTGTAAAAAAAATTGTAATCCTAGCTATATATCACTTTAGAGATTAGGGTTATGGATCTAGTGGAATGGAGAATCATAAAGATAGCCTAAGGGAAGGGGAAATAAACATTACAATTGAAAGTAATTTTCAGAATTGAGAGACATTTCATCAAGTGACAAGTGAGGGACTGAAAGGCTGAAGAGAAAGAAAAGTTTGTAGTTGGAAAATTCTAGAGAAGGAAACTCAGTGGAGGCTAAGACAATATGAGTTGTTGAGCACCATATTCACAGATGGCCGAGATCTATCTCTAGGAGAGTCACACATGTTGACTTGTGTAGGGAGGCAGCACATGTAGATAGTACTTCTCACAATCCACATGTGTGGATATTACTACACACAGGCCACATATATGATGTATAAGAGGGAGGGAGGCAGTGTGGGTACAATTTTTTTCAGGGAACCAAATTTATAGGTTCCATTTGTTGTAAAAATTATGTATTTCTATGTGCACCATATTCTTATTTATTCTGAGAAATAAAAGTGAAGGATAAATTACAACATTTATAGTTTTTTGCATGTGATTGATTTGATATTTGTGCTTTTGTTGTCAATTTTATTGTTAAAATATGAGAGTATTTTTATTCAAAAATTTCAGAAAACATTTTCTGGGTAACTTAAATTTCTAGGTTATAAAAAATTGCTTCGGACACAATTCAGATACTGTAATTAGAAATTAACATTGAATTCATGTTATAGGAGGTATTTTCAGTGAGAATTATGCTTAAGGGGTAGCACCTTGCAAAGAAACAAGACAAATTTGGTTTTCTTACTATAGATAAGTCCTATAGAAGGCATGCATGATGTGATTCACTAAACAAACATTGGAATCAACTATGGTTTTTGTAATTTATAGCACATAAAAACACAAAATGATCTGGACATTCAGGTTGCCAAATAAAAAATATGCACAAATATTGTACCCCCATTGAAGATGATGATCAGTCTCAGTATACAATTGGTCATAACAAGCTTGAAGATTTTTTTTTAATCAGGAGAATTGGTAGACCTCCTACCTATATCTAAGAAGACCTAAGATCAAGTTAGTGGGACTTCCAACTGCCCACAAGCCTTGCTAGACATATAAACCAAGTTTCAAACCTTGGCAGGGCCCCTATATTGGTTGTAAAACACTTCCTGGTGCAGGACGCCCAACTTCGGGATTCTTATGCTATTGTGTAGTTGTATACGAACTATCCTAGGGTGTGGATATGGTCAACCTAAAGTTTTAGAATAGGGGTTGTTATGGTGCAATTCATTTGAATTTCAAATGAGATTTGTAGATATTCTCTTGAATACCTCTATTATCATATGTCCTAATGAGACCATGGGAATTAATAGAGAACCAAAGAGGTGGGGAGAGAGGGTTCTCAATGTTCAGGTTTAGATGTTGGAGGAGAAGTGTAACCTTGACCTACAAACTAGTTCCAGTTCCTTGACCATAACTAATGGCATTGATGATTGAAGTGGTAGGTATCGATGTTTGTTGTGATTCAAGTAAGAGTTGGTGATGCATTGTATCCTATGTAGTATGGTCATTGTGGAAAATCATTGATGTGAAGACAAGGTGGGAACTGGGCTTGGCTAAGATGAAGGTGTAGAATTGTTTCCTCTACGATAATATGCTTCGATAAGAAAGTATTGCTTAAATATATTTGCCAGACATAGGCTCCACACCTCAATCATAAAGATGTGTCCACAAAGTGTGTAAGAGGGGACATTCATTTTTGTAGGTGGCAATATCTGATTAGAATAATTTTTCTACTTCAAAAAAAGGTGAAAGGAATTTCACTAGTATAGTTTATATGCTTTTTCATAGAGGGACTTTTAATACATGATATTTTCAATAACGTATGTTGGAGAGCTAACATGAAAACTTTGTCACTCCAACCATATTTTGGGTTTAGATGAAATCTCTTATATTTGCGACTCTTCATTACTGGATTTATATTCTTTCATTGTTATTGTTTCTCTTTGCCTTGATCCACCACATATTGTGTTAGTTAAAAATAATTTCACATTTCGATAATTTGAAAGATAAATTTGTTGAATTTAAAATTACTACTTATAGTACTCAGCATCATACATTTGGAGATTAATGAATCTTATTAATTGAATATTAGTATAAATTTCATTAATTATATATTATTTAATGTCAGTTCTTTTGTTGTTTCTGTTTATAAAATGAGCAATATATGTGTAATTGATCTTGCTTCGTCTTCAAGATTTGTCCATCCATGACATGTTTGTGTTTTTTCTATGTTCAATTCTCATTATACAAGAACTGTTGACTTTGTTGATAGATTGTTTTCATTTTTTTCTCTTTAGAATAGATATTAGTTGAGAATCTAGCATTCAATTGATCTCTTTCTCATTCATAAAATTGACAGATTTGCTTGATAATTATTTTTTGACATGAAAGGATTAACTGTATTTAATGGATCTTCCTTATCATTTAAGTTTATCTCTTTCTTGTGCATAACACTGCGAGTTTTTCTAGGAAATTATTTTGTGACATGCAAGCATTAAATGTATTTAATGGATATTACTTCTCATTGATGTAGGTAGAGTAACTCCTAAAAGTGTAGTATATAGCTATGAGATAGTTCTATTGGACATTCTTAGTGTGAAACACATCCCACCTAGTCATGTATATGACTACTCTATCTCTATCTTCGTGACAACCACAAACACACTTATTTTTTATCTACTTTTATGTTTTATTATGGGTCAACACTACAATTTTTGAAATCTCTTTCACACAAACATCCTATCAACTAGAAGTTTTTCTAGGAAATTATTTTGTGACATGCAAGCATTAAATGTATTTAATGGATATTATTTCTCATTGATGCAGGCATAGGAACTCCTAAAGGTGTAATATATAGCTATTGGATAGTTCTATTGGACCTTCTTAGTGGGAAAAGCATCCCGCCTAGTCATGTATATGCTCTCTCTCTCTCTCTCTATCTCTGTGACAACAACAAAAACACTTGTTATTTATCTACATTCATGTTGTATTGTGGGTCAATGCTACAATTTTTCAAATCTCTTTCACATAAACATCCTCTCAAATTTTCCCTTCGTGTAGGAAAAAGTAAAGTAGAAGATACAATCAAGTAGCATAAATAGATCCAACTCTCATTTTCACATCTCGATTGAAGGAAAAGGAACCAGCTTCATTAAACAACAAAATCCTTGAGTCATTGCTCTTTTAAATTTGATCATTTTTCCTTGTAACTTGTTTAACTCGATCAATTATTGTGTTATGTGCATTGTATTCTCATCATATAGGATACTGTAGGTTTGCAAATGTTCAATGAATTTGGATTTAATCCTACTTCGATTAGTCACCTCTATCCTCTTATGAAGCTAAGATGAAAAACAAAAATTAGGGAAAATAAATATGTAAGATTTTATAATTTGTTATTAACTTTTAAAGTTAATATGGTGGATAGAATTGCATATGAAATTTGAATCCATAAATTTGTGTTCTTTTTATTTAGTTGTAGTTTCCATATTACAACCCTACTATTCCTAATGAACTAGTACTTTCCAGCATATGTTATACATTTACTGTTCATGTCATCACCATTACAAGAGAATCAAAGATTACAATTATAAATTGTTTCTCTGATAATTTTCTAAACTCTCCTTACTGCTACTAGTATGGTAGTATAGTCATTTATAATCATAATGGATATGAAACATTTTAGATAGACTATAAATCCTATATTCATTTATAATCATAATGGATATGAAACATTTTACATAGACTATAATTCCTAGATGCTTTGATTTATTATGTTTTGTGTTCAAGAGCTTTTCAACATCTATTTCATCTTAATATACGATTTTCACTAGATTTAAAAGCAACAGTGCATTCTGGGAACTGTTTATGGCCAGTACTGAAAGTATTTTGGTTTCTGAAATACATCTAGATGCGAGAAATCATTTCCAAGATCTGGAGATGTCTCAATGGTTTCTTACAATTTTTTGGCAGCTTCTAATGTTTTTTCATTAATTTTTTAGAAGTTGTAGTTGATAAAATAGAAAGAAGGAAATAAATCATTTTCTAATCCTTCCCTAGCTCACTTGATGCAAGAGCATGAGGCTTAAAGACAAAATACTTCGTATTATTCCAAAAATCCAAAAAAAGTTACAAGCAAAGGAGTGGGGTCCTTTAGCTATCAATTTTCAAAGCTTTCTAGATAGAATTTAGACTAGAATCTAGGATATAGATTATCATGTAATAAATTCAAGTAGTTAGATGTAGTGGAGATTCTTGAGAAGAATATCATGTAGATTAGATAGGATTAGTTAGTTCGGTCCTTTGATTTGGGATTTGGTTGTTAATTGAAATAGTACTTATCTAAGTCCCAAATCATAATAATGAGATTTTGACTGATTTTGCCAAATAGTCTTGCAATTGTGATTTTGCAGAGGTTTAACAGATTTATAAGGCTCATCCTATTGGGGAAATTTTAAGCAGTTTCACTAAGTTAGTGGAATATATAACTTAGAGATAGATGAGCGATACCCCACAGGAAAGTGAAGAAGGGTTCCAACCTGAATTAGAAGAGATTGTGTCTGGTTTTGAACGTTTGTCAATAATGCCTGCAAACTAGCCACCATTTGTGGTATCAAAGCCGCTTAAAGACATTGAATAGGATCTCAGGGGTCAGAGAAGAAAATCCACTATGGCTTTCAGAGTTGGAAGAGGACGTGGTAGAAGAGGAAGGCTTGTTGCAAATGCTGAAGTGATGGAAGCTATGCAACAGATGCAGGCTAGATTAGAAGCAATGGAAACAGGGAGAGATGCAGATGCTGGAGATGTCAGTGATCTTGAAGTGGAGGCTGCAGAAGAGGAGCAACCTGTAGAAGTTACTCTTGAGATGAGATTCTTTCAGTCAGTGTTGAGATCCACATCTAGGCCCAAAACTGAAGTTTCAATTTATGCAGGAGGATTAAATCCTGAGGAGCTGATAGACTGGATTAATGACATGGAGAAATTCTTCGATTATGAAGAAATAGAGGATGGAAAGAAGGTAAAGTTTTTTGTCACAAAGTTGAGAGGATATGCAACACTTTTTTGGGATGGAGTGCAGGCAGAAAGAAGAATGCTTGGAAAACAACTAATTAAGAATTGGAATAGAATGGTGGCAAACTGAAAAGTAAGTTTCTACCAAGTAACTATCAAAAAACATTATTCAGACAAATGCAGAATCTTAGCCATAGGTCTATGACAGTAAAGGCATACACATAGGAATTTTATAAAGTGAGTATAAGAGCAGGACAAGTCCAAGATACAGATGAGAAAGTTGCCAAATATGTGAATGGTCTTAGAATGGACATTCAAGATGAGATAAGTGTACTGTCTCCTAAAACTGTGAAAGAGGCTTATCAGATGGTACTGAAAGCCGAAGAAAAGCTCTTGAGAAAACAATCTGCCAGAAATAGAGGTACTTTCCGAGGAAGGAGAAGACAAGGTTCTAGAGGAAGATCTACAACACCTGGAGATGGAGCTAGTAGCAGTTCAAGTCAGCATACACCCACAGGAGGTGATGCAAGTGGCAGAGGGAGGTTTTCCAGAGGAAGAGGAGGCAGAGGCAGAGGAAGAGAAGTTAGATGTTACAGATGTAACAAGCTGGGACATCGAGCTTATGAGTGCCCAGAAAATATAGGAATACCTCATAGAAATGAAATTGTTGCACAGACTGAAGAGGAAGCAGCAATGGTGGTAGAAGAAGAAAATGTACGAGAGAGAGGAGAATCTTTGGTAGTTAACAAAATATTGCTAAAGCCAGAAAAGCAAGTTGTTGAACTAACACAAAGGAAGACCTTGTTCAAGACTGTGTGCAAGGTTCAAGGGAAATGCTACTAGATGATAATTGATAGTGGCAAAACTGATAATTTGGTCTCTACAAAAGTGGTGGAGAAATTGAAATTGAAAAAAAAGAAACATCCAACACCTTACAAGGTATCATGGTTACAGAAGGGACATCAGTTGTTAGTAAATGAACAATGTGAAGTAGACTTGCAATTGGGCAAGTATAAAGATAAAATTTTGTGTGATGTGATGCCTATGGATGTGTGTCATATATTGTTGGGTAGACCATGGCAGTATGATAGAGGAGCTATGCATGATGGAAAGAAGAACACCTACAAATTCAGCAAATATGGTGTCAATCATACATTGCTACCAATAGAAGAAGAAGATACATCGAAGAAACTTGAAGCAAAGGCCCTTTTGATGAGTGGAAAGGAATACTTACAGTAGATGGAGGAAGATGTGGTAAGTTTTGCATTGGTTTGTAAACCCAAAGTAATAATTACTTCCACAAAATTTTCTGATTTACCAATTGAGATTCAAGAGATGTTGGACATTTATTGTGATATCATTGTAGATTACTTGCCTAATGAGTTACCACCCACTAGAAAAATCAGTCATCATATAGATTTGATTCCAGGAGAAAATCTACCAAATAAAGCAGCTTATAGGATGACTCCCATAGAGAATGAAGAAGTCAGAAAATAGGTGCATGAACTATTAGATAAAGGACTAATTAGAGAAAGTTTGAGTCCTTGTGTAGTGCCAACAGTGTTGAGCCCAAAGAAAGATGGAGGCTGGAGAATATGCACTGATTCAAGAGTAATCAATAAAATAACCATCATGTATAGCTTTTCTTTACCTAGAATTGAAGATTTGATGGATTGTTTGAGTGGAGCAAGATATTTTACAAAGCTAGATTTAAAGAGTGGGTATCATCAAATAAGGATTAGAGAAGGGGATGAATGGAAAACTGCTTTTAAAACAAATGAAGGGTTGTATGAATGGATGGTAATGCCTTTTGGGTTTTTGAATGCACCTAGTACTTTCATGAGGCTTATGAATGAAGTTTTGAAGGAATTTATTGGTAAATTTGTAATAGTATATCTGGACGATATATTAGTTTACAACAGGTCTAAGGAGGAACACATGAGACATTTGAATTATGTCTTACAAAGGTTGCAGCAAGAGAAGTTACTGATAAACTTAAAGAAGTGTTCATTCATGAAGGAAGAATTGGTGTTTTGGGGTTTTGCTGTCTCTGCTGATGGATTAAAGATGGATCTAGAGAAGATCAAGGAAATCACAGAGTGGCCTTCAACAAAATGTGTGTTTTAGGTTAGAAGTTTTCATGGTCTTGCTAGTTTTTATAGAAAATTCATAAGGAATTTTAGTAAGATCAATTCTTCTATTATCGACACTATAAGGAAATATAGACAACCATTTAAGTGGACTGCTAAAGCAGAAAGGAACTTTTAGCTGTTGAAAAGAAAGATCACTGAAAAACCTATTTTGATTTTACCTGATTTTAATAAACCTTTCCAAGTGAAATGTGATGCCAGTGGAGAAGCCATTGTTGGTTTTTTAAGTCAGGAGGACAGACTTGTAGCTTATTTCAATGAGAAACTGAATGAGTCAAAGAAGAAGTATTCTTCTTGTGATAAAGAGTTTTATGCAGTTGTGCAGCCATTGAAGAAGTGGAGACATTACTTGATGTCTAAAGAGTTTATACTTTATTCAGACAACCATGCATTGCAGTGCATTATCCAACAACGAAAGCTCAACCGGAAACATGCCAAATGGGTAGAGTATCTTCAAGGTTTTAATTTTGTCTTGAGGCGTATAAATGGCCAATCAAATAAAGTAGCAGATGCCTTAAGTAGAAGAAACATACTACTTCAAGAAAGTCAAATTCAAGTGTTGGGTTTTGATTTTCTTAAGGAATTGTATGAAAAAGAATTATATTTCAAAGAGGCATTTGAAGCTTGTAAAAATCCTGTTTTATTAGACAGAAGTAAGTGGCTTGATTATTCCTTTCAAGATGGCTTGTTGTTTGAAAGAAATCAGTTGTGCATACCAAATTGTTCTATGAGAGAAAATTTAATCAAGGAGAAAAATAGTGGTGGACATGCAGGAGATTTTGGTGTAGATAAGACTTATGAGTAGTTGAACATGTTTTATTTATGGCTGAAGATGAGGACTGAAGTGGAAAAGTATGTGAAGAATTGTAAATTCTGTCAGTATGCAAAAGGAAGAATCCAAAACACAAGGTTGTATTTTCCATTGTCTATTCCAGATAGACCTTTGGATGGTAAGCCTGGATTTTGTTTTAGGCTTGCCAAAGACTCAAAGAGGAAATGATTCAATTTATGTTATAGTTGACAAATTTTCAAAAATGGCACATTTTATTCCATGTTATAAAACCAGTGATGCTACTCACATTGCTAATCTATTTTTTAAAGAGATAGTAAGATTGCATGGGTTACCTAAGAGTATGGTTTCAGATAAAGACTCCAAATTTGTTGGACATTTTTGGAGGACACTGTGGAAGAAGCTTGGAACTAAACTGAGTTTTAGCTCTTCTTATCATCCTCAGACGGATGGACAGACTGAAATTGTAAACAGAAGCTTGGGTAATCTTCTGAGAAGTCTTACAGGTGAACATCCGAAACAATGGGATCAAGTATTGGCATAGGCTAAATAGGCATATAATGACTCTCCTAACAGAATTACATGGAAAAGTCCATTCCAAAAAGTTTATGGAATGCATCCAAGGGGAGTATATGAATTAAGAAATATGGGAAAAGTTGAGATGAGAAGTTCCGGAGGGGAAGATTTTGCTTCAGAAATGCAAGCAATACATGAACAGGTGAAACAATAGTTACAGGACAACAACATAAAGTACAAAAGCAGAGCAGACACGAGAAGGAGAGAAGTTAACTTTGAAGTTGGAGATTTGGTTCTAGCACACCTGAGGAAGGAAAGATTTCCAAAAAGAGAGTATAACAAGTTAAAGTTCAAGAAAATTAGACCATGTAGAGTATTGAGAAAATTTTCTACAAATGCATATGAAATTGAATTACCCTCTGATATTGGAATATCTGAAATTTTCAATGTCGCTGATTTGTACAGGTATGAAGGTGAAAATGCAGATGATACAATAGAAGACCAAGAGAAACAAGAAATTGATTGGGTAAAATAGTTACCTACAACAAAGGAATTGTAGCCAGAGAGGATTTTGGACAAGAAATTATTGAAGAAGACAAGGGGACAAGAGTATTTTTAGTATTTGGTCAAGTGGAAAGATCAACCAATTGCTGAAGCTACCTAGGTAACAGATGCTACACTACAGAAATTGGGCAGTTCTATAGAAGAGCTCATGGACAGGAGCCCATGAAGAATTTTTTCCTCAGGAGTCTGATGCAGGAGCATGAGGCTTAAAGACAAAAGACTTCGTATTATTCCAAAAATCCAAAAAAAAGTTACAAGCAAAGGAGTGGGGTCCTTTAGCTGTCAATTTTCAAAACTTTCTAGATAGAATTTAGACTAGAATCTAGGATATAGATTATCATGTAATAAATTCAAGTAGTTAGATGTAGTGGAGATTCTCAAGGAGAATATCATGCAAATTAGATAGGATTAGTTAGTTCGGTCCATTGATTTAGGATCTGGTTGTTAATTGAAACAATACCTATGTAAGTCCTGAATCATAATAAGGGGATTTTGACTGATTCGACTTGTTTTACCATATATAAGATTTAGCTGCAGAAAATATCTCTCTATGTTTTCTATGTGATTTGGTCAAACTCGGAGATGTTTCATCCCTCTGTAATATCACTTTGTTTTGTTGAATTTCCGATTCACTTCAAAAAAGTTCGAGTATTGTGTAATTGAGTTTAATTCTCTTTTCACGTGTATTATGAACTGTGGAGTTGAAGGTATACAGGTTACTCGATCGGGCTTGAAAGACTGCATTCATCCTAAGCCATTAATCTTAATTTAAATATCTTACAATCAATCCATAGCGGGGTTAGCCTGGTGTTAACTCGTTGGTTTATTAGAAGTTTCGCAAGTCAGAGGACCCAATGACCATCGTTATCCGATGGATATCGGCTAAAGAATTGGGTGAACGTTAACTCCTGAACCAGACTCGACATCGACTATTTTATAGTCTGTAGGCCCATTGGGTCCGTCGTAAGGAATTAAGCACATAGGAAAATCCAGACCTGAACTTTTATAGGCCAAGTGTTTATAAACCTCATCGGGTCCATATGGTCAGTTAAAGGCCACGCAGATTGTTTGAGTGACGAGATGGTGACCGTTGGATCACTAAGGTGGTTGACCATTCGATCAATCTCGCATTGCTTAGTCAAAAATAAGTAAACCTTGCCAAATAGTCTTTCGATTGTGATTTTGCGGAGGTTTAACAGATTTATAAGGCTCATCCTGTTGGGGAAATTTTAAGTGGTTCCGCTAAGTTAGTGGAATAGATAACTTAGACATAGATGAGTGATACTCCATGGGAAAGTGAAGAAGGGGTCCAGCCTGAATTAGAAGAGATTGTGTCTTGTTTTAAACGTTTATCAATACCGCTTGCAAACCAACCACCATCACTAGATGTAAATCACAAGCAATATCTCTAAAACATGAAAGCTCATGTAAAAAATATAAGATATTTTATGGGAGGTGAAGGGAAATAACTTCAATGAAAATATCTTCTCTTCACCTTTTTCAAAATTGTTTCCTGGCATTACCTTTGTTTCCTACAATTTCCTAAAAAATCTATCATAAGTGTTCTTGTTTACGGAAACTCATTTCCTTCCCTTTGTTGGTTTCCATCTCCAATACTTGGGGACAGATAGAAAAACATGTATTTTTTACCTTCATTTTAATATATGTCCAGTACAGGTTGAAGTTTCTCTAGTGATACTTATCGATGCCATTCTCCATGGTTATTTGAAATTCTGTCAGAAATTATAATGTGTGAATTGTTGTTTCAGTCCTTAGGTTTGATACGAGGGAAGAATAGGCTGGTGTTGTTGGACTCATCCTTAGATGGACAATATGAAAATGAAGATGCAACTGAACTAGTTGGACTGGCATCAAGGTGCTTACAGTCTAAACCTCGACTAAATCCTAGTATTGAATTTAGTCTAAAAACTCCTCGCAAGACTAAGTAGTATAACATGAGCTTGGTGATGGATAATACCTAGTAGCAAGAGTAGGTATTATTCTCTTCTGCCTTGAGTCAAGTTTTAGATGTTGATAATGTTTTTATTCGCCATTTGTGCAAAAGGAGCCACCAAAAATAAAGGATCATCATGCCTATATTATTTGCAAATTTATTGGCATATTTGTGTTGCAAGAGTTTTATTGTTTTATTATTTTGGGTTTGACTTTAATGTAAATCTAGATATTGTGTTTTCAACCATTCCATTCAAAATTATTATTTTTAATTTATTGATATTTGTGACTGCTTTGTAAACTAATTTTATTAAATTTATTTTCAAAGTGATTTTGATATAATTTCAGTTGTTGTGATTTTAATTTGGATGTATTTTTATTTTAACTATTTAATAACTCTCACGTAATTCTTTCAAGGATGCTAGCTTAATGGAAGAGCACCTACTTTAGAAGTAGGAGGTTGGTGATTCAATTCCATTGTGCCCTACTGTGAATTAATAGATGACATTGTAACTTATTTTGAATTAAATAATTTTAATATTGGTTTATTTCAATGGTGAGATATTTTTCTACATTCATTATTTTATGTCATCTCTAAAGTGACAAAAGCGATGTTGGATTATCTTTGAATGCGATTTTTTATTGTCTCTAGAGAGACAATAGTTAAGATCAATGACATTGTATCTTTAAAGATAATGTCTTTAATCCCAAATATTGTCTCTAGAGAGACAAGAGAAATTGTCTCTCGAAAGACAAAATTGAAATTGTCTCTAGAGAGACAAAAATTGTTGTGTTATATATTGTCTTTATAGAGAAAATATTTTAAGACAATTTAATTTTTAAATAGTTTAATTTGATACACCCACTTAAAGACAATATTTTAGACAATACACAAGTTTTATTTTATCTCAATTTAAAACAATTTACCCAAAATTTGTCTTAAATATTATCTTAAAACCCCCCTTGGTGTTGTAGTGATACACCACTTAGTTGGAGTCAGTCAGAGGAAAGATTAATATTGGGACCTGATTCTTGGCAAGGAATGGGACAAATGGTATGGGAGATTAGAAAAAATATTAAAACAACTCGAGATAGACAAAAATGTTACGTAGACAAGAAGAGAATTCATAAAGAATTTAACATTGGAGATCATGTTTATTTAAGAGTAAAACCTAGGAAAATTACTCTAAGAACCGAGACTTATGTAAAGTTGGCACCATAGTTCTATGGGCATTTTGAATGTTTGGATAAAGTTGGTCCAATAGCATATTATCCGGCTTTGCCCATCCATATTAAAGTTCATCATCGTTTTCATGTGTCTTTGTTAAAGAAGTATATCCATGATAATTATGATGGATTGATTGGAACTTGATATAGGTGGATCCAAAAGGAGACTTCCTACTAGAGCCACTTTGCATCTTAGATCAGAAAGAGATCTTGCTCTAGAATCGATTCGTCACTTAGGTTAAAGTGCAGTGGAGGCACTTTACACCTGAGGAGGATACTTGGGAATGGGAGGAAATAACGAAAGAAATTACCTAACATTGTTAAAAAATGAAGCAAAGGAATAATAAACATCGAGAATGGTATTATTTTCAAGAGGGGGAAAATGTAATACCCCTCTATTTTTATGTAATTACCTTTTTCTTTTAGATTGAATTATTTCTATTTATGATGGCTAAAAAACCATGGTGAACTATACATAAAATAATGGTTGATGATGTAATAAATGAACCTTATTAATAAAAAGGAAAATCGGAAATTACTTGAGAAAGAAACACTGGAGTTAAAGAGATTACTGTCAAGATCCAAAAACCAAGCTTGATGGATAAGATCAAAATAATCTTCCCTTAAATCACTCCTAAAAGAAAAAAAAATCCCTAGGAGTTAACAAAAAAGATTTAATATGATGGGAGAAAAAATCTATTAAATCACTCAGTTGCAGAAAAACACTTAGTAAAGGGTGGAATAAAGTGTCGTAGGAGAGTAAAATGAATTTAAGAAAAAATAAAGAAAGCCTAGGCTAGTGGGTTGGTAGACCCTAAAAAGTGGGACGCTACTATGGAAAGAAATATGCTAGGGAAGTAAGGAATAAAATGCCTTATCTAGAATCATAAGAGGTTGTTGATTCCTTTGGTAATTGATCTTAGCTCAAGGGGAACTAGTAGATCAGTTCATGGTCGGGAGGATAATGTTTCTTCTCAAGTGCACTTTCAGCAACAACCTCAATTGGGAAATTTGTTTAAGCTTATTTATCTTTGGGTATGTTGTAGTAGTTATAAGTGTTTATTTCAATTAAACCATTTGGGTGCAATTAATATATATTCATTTTTGGCATGTATGCAATCATATTTAAAAAAACAGTTATATTTGTTTTGGCACAAACCTTATGAAGAATAATGGTTGCATGGTGAAGATAGAATTAATGAGAGTAATGCTAGACACTGAAGATTTTATGTTAGATACTTTGAAGATTGAAACTTTATGCATGTAGTATATGTATGATGGTTAATGACAATGGAGATTGTTTTTTTTTCATTTAATTTGCTGTTTAGGATGATTTATAGAAAACATTGCCAATAGTTATTAATTTCTGGAAAAAAAAATGTAGAGAAATTACAAGATGTTACATGAAAATATAATATTTTATTTTAATATGTGTATTTTCTACCGCATTTAGGTTAGGCTTATTTTCATGTATTGATTTTAATTTTGACATAAATCAATAATACTTGAGAAACTAGGCTATAGTTATAATGGTAACCACATGGAGAGTCACTAGAAGTATGTTGTAGTATTAAGTAGGTTTTGAGGGAAACAACACTAGTAGCTTAACTTGGTATGGGAGAAATTATCATCCAAGGCTATGAATATGGCAAGAACCATGGTCATGGACAATATACAAAACCTAATCAGAATTAGATGAGGGAATGAATGAATTTAAAACACATGCATCGATATTTTATAACGAGTAAATGTGAGGGGTTGGGGTAGGAAGATTTGATCGATAGAGTGTATATCTTCGCGTACAGTGAGGTATATGATTATAGTAAATAGTATCATTGTTTCAGGGGAACTAGGTAAATATTATTTGGAGTTGGGGTCGTAAAACTATGTCGTCATTTAGCATCGGTGGTGAACATATTCATTAGGAATTATTGAGAAGATCGTAACAGTCATGGTAAGTTTTAGACGAGTGGAAGCAACAACTCCAAGGAAGGCCATGGGAAATCCTTAAACCACCAATTCAAAATATTTACAAAGTCTGGGGTAAAAGGTCATGTCATATATGTTGAAAAAAAAAACTGTAAATGAAAATAAAACAATGTCAATAACAATAGACATAATATAATACATGAACCAAAGTAAATTGATACAACGTAGTGTAGGGGTTAACCCTGTAACGAATTATATTCAAACTCAGAGGATTTTCTTCACCTCCAAACCAAGGTATCCAGGTGGATAACCATATATACATATGTAATTAAGAATTCCAAACTTCTCCAAAAATATACCTATCTTTTGGAAGCAACAAAAAGTATGAGTAATCTACATGCCGGTAACAACAAAACAAGTATGTAAGGATAAACCAATAATTTTTCATATATTGTCATAACAGAAAGAGAAGTAATTACATTAAAATCTCCACTGTGTGAACTACCACACCAAGAACGCAGAAACATTAGGTACTATCAGAATATATATATATATATATATATATATATATATATATATATATATATATATATATATATACTTCCACAATCACAGAAATTGTGCATACATAAATGGAAATTGTATAGGCCATTACAATCACTGTATATGGATTAGAAGAGAGTATACAAGCCTCTCAGGAATAAGAGGTGTGAATGGGATAAGAGTTCTTCTAGCACCAAACAATAACACAAAATCATATTCTTAGCTCTAAGCAGTCATAACTGCAAAATTAATCATACCCTTACAGAAAGGGGAGAAGCACTAAGAGGAAAATACACTTATGACTGAGCCAAAGCTATGATCAGGACACTCGAAATGGAGTAGGAGAATATGGAGGATCGATAGGGACTAACCTGTAGTAGAGGAGGAAATGGTCAAAGAAGGAAGAAGGCGACACCTGTGACGAGGCAGAGCTGAAGGGATCATAGATACACACACCTGCAGACACAACCATAGGAGGAGACATATAAGGATAAAAGGGGTGGAAAAAATAAATAAATTAACAAGGGGTACCAGGAAGATAAGTCAACTTGACCTCAAATTGATGGAGATAATATAGCTAGTGGAGCTTCTTGACCATCCCTGAAATGGAGATGAGCGAAGTGTAACAAAACTAAGAAAACAATAGTTCAATAAACCAGTGTAGATGCATAGTTAAGATGACAAGGGAAAAAAGATGTAGCAATTATACCCTAATAATTCCAAATGGAATTGTGTGGTGATAACCAAAATTAAATTCTCCCCATATATGGAATCGATAGAATAAGCATTCCAGACCCTTAC
Organism: Pinus tabuliformis; assembly: GCA_031772625.1. Taxonomy (NCBI): domain Eukaryota; kingdom Viridiplantae; phylum Streptophyta; class Pinopsida; order Pinales; family Pinaceae; genus Pinus; species Pinus tabuliformis. Next base: position 577,456,820 of record CM062806.1, on the reverse strand, counting down.
CTAGTCAGTGGGCATCGACTCTAGGCATCGTGAATTACTAGGGACTCTGTCATTCTCCACCCAAGAACTTCAATGGTACCAAGATGCCATAGAATCACCGTGATTGGAAGGATTAGGGTGAGACAAGCCACATTCATGAAAAACTCGAAGCAATAGAAGTGGTATCAGTATAAATCAAACCAACAATCGCAGTGAGAAAGCATAGCATGAAAATTGTTAACCTATGTCCACAAACCAGAACAAGGGTGTGTAATAACCAGCAACATTAAAGAGATTACCTCAGGATAACAATATGAATGTCACCATGACTATGGAATAACTCCAAGAACCGGTCAGTTGGTTGAACCCAACAACAGACAACAAACTTAGTGTGTTTATGGCAAAGGTAGAAAAAACACCAAATGAACAACTTGTCAGGTGAGAGCGAGTTGTTAGGGTTTGGCAAATCACCTAGCACCATCTGATCCAGAGAACACATCTGTGTTGTTCATTTGGTTGGGCCTGATATCCCACATGAATTTCACATGGTTTGGGTCAATGTGGCTAATGGCCATTGAATCACATACTTCAAAACCAAATAACCATTAAACTTTTGCATCAAGTTGCAAGAGTTTGTACAGGGCACATCAATAAAAATCAATGGCGTAATAACTTTTAAAATGTAAGTTTGAGCCTCCATAGTTTCCCTCATATTCATTAATTAAAAGTATCAATTTGAAATATGTCAAACGCCATTATACACTTTGGACTTGCTGAGGTGGCCACATTTTAATATATTTCCATAATAGAAGTTAAACGATATATTAACAGTAAGACTGACAATAGGATTGAATCCAGAAACGAACAAAGTGATGAGCATAGGGTAGCATAATTAACATTTGAAATATGCAAATAATGGAGATATAGATGCAAATTTTATAATGTTCCATCATAGGATACATATATTTCTAACAAAGTCCAAAGCAAAAGAATTCAACTATCATGTACAACTACAGTAATGTTCTCTAAAGTAATATAAGGTAGTCCTTTCTTACCCACCTTATCCATGAGGTATGGTGCAACAAATAACTTGTAATGTTCTAGATATATATGAAATGAAAATAATTGGTATTCTATAAAATCAAGGTAGTAGATAATGAGGCCTAAGTAGGAAAACAACAAAGACGAAGATGACAAATGTTATAGTAAAAATTATAACAGAGAACACATAAAAAGAGTTAGTATTAAAAAAAAAAATGTATTTGTACAGAGACTTGTGACATTAGAGTGCTAAAAAGTGAAGGAGGAGTATTTTATGTCCAAGTGCTTAAAATTTCCATTCTGAATTAAGGTTTGTTTCATTATATGCATTGGTGGGTGTGTGGCCAATAACCTAGCTTTTCTATTTTTTGTGTGAAATAGGGACTAAAACATCTGAATTTTAGATATTGGTAAGAGAGTGTTTTCGACTATATATCTAAAAGTTGGTTTTCATATATTTGATGTGAAATGTATTGATAAGAGAAAACAATGTTTCTTCAAAATCTATTTCAAATGATATAAAATGTATGACCATAACGAAATGTTTCCCCTTCTCTCATATGAGTAGATATGTTTTATATTTTATGGTAAAATTAACTATTGAATAAAAATCAAGTTTCATCAATGTCAAAAAATGGTAACCATACCTTCAAAAGAAAGTGAATGTCAAACAAAATAACTAGCCAAAATATACATAAATTATTTAAAAATAGTCTTACCATATAAAAAAAATATTACTAATGCTTAAATAAATATCATGATAGTAGAATTTATTCTGAAATCCTATTAGGCAAATAAAAGTTTTTTGTTTTTATTTTTTTATATAAAATATTTTAAAATAAATAATGAAAAACTAATTTAAACTTATACAAATTTATTTAAAAATTATTTTAATATTACAAATAGTCATATATATTATTTTAAAATATAAATAAGTTCCGTCAAATTATTTACAATTACCTATCTCTTAAAACATTTAAATACAAATTCAAATTCATAAATCATAACCTAAAGGAAACAATTTAAAATTGAATTGATAGAAACATTGGCCGATAGCATCTATATATATAGTATCCCGCTATAAAATAGACACATCAGCTAATTCAAAACACTTAGAAAGATGTTTTATTTTCATTCATTTTATAATATTAAAGTAAACTAGTACAATGGCCTTAATTTCCACTTTTATACATCAATAGACCTATTGAGTATAAGTTTGTGTTAATATTAATATTAACACAATCACATTCATATAAACAATATTAATACTAATATTAATATTAAAAATAACACTAAAAATTAATATTAATATCAACAGTTTAATATTAAAATTGAAAAACAAAAACAAAACTGCCCCTCACAGTAAAATTTGGGAAAAAAGGTTTCGCTACATAACGTAAAGCATCATATCCCACTTACGTTGAGCAATGTTTGGAGAGGTTTTGTGTGGCAATAATGGCCACATCGCTACAAGTTTGAATAATCTCTAGTTTGATAGCTGAACCTCTGAAGCACATCGTATCTTCTCCTCGAGCCTTATTATTGTCAACATTTTATTATCAGCATTTTATTCGACTCTCGTGATCCCCATTTCACTGCCTCCTTCCTTTGAAAGCACCCAACAAAGAGTGCTCTTCTCAACGACTGTGGTTTCTCTCTCAACGAGGCAAATAACGTTCGCAGTAGAAAACATATTTACTAGGTCAATCATCATATCACAATTCACTACAAACCTTACACTTTTTGAGAGAAGGGTTTTAATGAAATTCACGACAAACTTTAAGAAATATGATATTTTCAAGTCTGTAATTTCCTTTTGGATTAGTATAACAAGTTTTTTCTTTCACCACAGAATCTTTGGTTTTCCCACTGTAGGCAAAGTCTGCGTCAGATGAAAACTGAAATTTTATAACTGTATTTGTTATCATAATACCATAAATCCCAAATACTAGAATAATAAAAATAATCAATACAATAGAATAGTAAAAATAATTAATACAATATAATAATTTATTCTTTAAAATTTTTATTTTACATATTAAAAATGCGGATACCTTATTTAGAAAATATTAATATAAATCTAAACAAGATTCGGTTAACAGTTGATAAATTTGAACTCTACCACGTAAACGATAAAGCTTTTCGGCATCATAAGAATGCCAAATTCAACACATTACATAAAAACCAAATTCCATTTTAAATAAAGTTCATCAACTAATGTATATACTATTTAAAATTAATTATTCCATTGAGTAGCGTGTACTAGCTTCAACAAAACATTCTAGGTTAGTTAAGATAAGGTTGGTTATCTTTCTTTATTTTAGTCATTTGAATCGATCATGAGGCCCCACTACAAGATGGGTTTTTCTGATGGTAGTTCAAACTTAAAATATGGCACCAACTACACTAAAAAGATATTGTGCTCTTCACCTTTTTCTGCACATGATAGACATACCCGTAAGCATTCCGACCACTGTATTCAACAAAGTATGATGTTGCTCTTATTGCACTCTTCCCCTTTATTTGTATAGGGCCTCTTGGGAAGACTTCATGATATAGGGCTGAAACATAGAAGGTATTTCTTGGGGTAATAAAGCAAAGCTTCGCAGGCGCAATCCCTTCTGTACCAATGCCAGCCATAATATTGTGTGTGAATCAATCAAGTTGCCCTTGGCCCACAGACTTAGCTTTAAACATTTAAATTTTGAGTATGGATATTATATTTTTCATTCACCTTATTTCATATAAATATATTTAATATTATTTTAAGATAAATAAATTATTTTAGACACAGTTACTTACTTGATTGACATAATTTTCCAACCACACACCAATTTAACAAATATCTATATATAACTAACTCCTAAACATTAATTAAAAATAAATTTTGTAAAATAAAATAAATTACAATTGAGACAAGTAAAAGTAAAAATTACATTTTAGAAATTAAACATTATAATAACTGAACTTAAAAAAATACAGCATTTGTGAACGATCCTGCATAATAGCATAATGAGATCAATGTCTGGATATTCAACTAACTTCACCTGATGTGCTTTTATGATCGCACTATATGCAATAAAGGAGAATCAATCCCTAACACAATATACCCTTTTATGATCACATTATATACAGTAAAGGAGAATAATCCCTAATACAATATACCCTTGTTAGATTTAAATTGTGCCTATTATCACCGTTCCATTCCTCATTCCACTTTGTAAACAATCCGGAATGCATAGATGATAATCATATAAGAAACGTATAAAATAAAGAAATAAGATTGAGATAAGATCATATGCATGCATACCCAGGGATGTTCGAGGATTTTGAGAATAGCCATTTTGATATTACTTGTTTCTTCAACTAGAGTGGCCACTCTGGTTATGTGGGCGAATGCATCATGAAAGTCAAGTCGAAATCATTTTGAGGCTCCTAGATGCCGAATGAAATGCTTGTGGATTCACTTCGTGGTGGCTGATGACCGGAGGAAACGGTCGTTTGGAAATTAATCGGAAATCTAAAAGAAATAGTCGAAATTGAAATCAACACTGGTGGAAATGAATGACATTGTAGAGGAGACGAAGGGAAAAGCGCCCAAGGCATCGATTACAGTTACACGGCTGGGAACGAAGTGATTAAAACGAAACGAAACGATTTGATTCCAATTCTTGTAATAGCTTATGCTAAACATGTGGTGAAATAAATAGTGTTTAAATTTAATAGGTTATTTTTTCATTTCAAACTGAAACATGTTCTAATTCTTTTCGTATCATAAGTTTGATGAGTTTGATGATGTATAAGATGAATATTTTTTCAAAAATATTTTTTTCCATTATTAAATTAATATAGATTTATTTTAACCACAGATGTAGTAAAAATTTAGAGGGACCAAATCTCTTAAAGTTTTAATCACTAATCTTACAATAACTAAAAAAGATCAAATCAGTGCAAGCTATTTTATAATACTAACACAATCACATTTATATTAGTAAATGTAGTTAATATACCCAAAAAAAACTTATAAATTAATATTATTAATAGTTATTATTATTTAATTAATTAATAAATTTAATAAAATTTTATGAAATAATAAATTTAATAAAAAATTAAATTAATTTTTTTATTTAAGAAATATAATCATTATTATTATTATTATTATTATTATTTATTAATAATGTTTTATTAATAAACTAATAATGTTAGCCCCAAGTGTTAGCTCAATCGGTCAAGCCGGGGCCTCGCCAATGAGAGGTCACAGGGTCGAAACCCAAAAGCTCTTGGGGTCAGGTCAGTCAATAGGCCGAGGGGTGTGACCCCCTTCGAGTGGGGTCCACCCTAGCGTTGTTCGATCCTGGACGTAGCGGACCCACTGACCATGGGTACCCGTGAACCAGTAGTGCAAAAAAAAAACTAATAATGTTCTATATTAAAAATAATTACTAAAAATATTGTTTTTTAATAATTTATAGTAATTATTATTAATTAATTAAACTCAAAGATTTATAATCTAAGGACTAATATTAAAAATCCTATAAATAACATTATATCGAATGAATATGAACCCTTAGATTAATAAACTCAAGGGATTCATATTACAAATCCAAGAAAATAGTAAACCCAATGGATTTATACTAAAAACTCAAGGGATCAATATTATAAACTCAAGGTATAAAAACTCTAAGATAAATATTATAAACCCTAAAACAATCATGGTTAACCGTGATTGACTTTCATATTGACACAATCTTTTCCACAATGTGACGTTGGACCGTGGCTGACCATGATTAATTTTAATATGCAGACAATCTTTGTAAAAATGAGACGTTGGACCGTGATTGATTTTCATACTAAGAAAATCTTTATCACAATGTGACATTGGACTTGGTTGACCATTATAAACCCAATGGATTTATATTAAACCGAAAGATTAATATTATAAACCATATGAATAATATATACCCAAAGGAATAATAAAACCTAGGGACAAAAATTGTGTACCTAAGATATATAAACACTAAGATAAATATTACAAACCCTAAAATAAACATGGTTGAGGCAATTCTTGTCACAATGTTACATTGGACCATGGTTGACCATGCTACACCATGATTGATTTTCATATCAAGATAATTTTTGTTACAATGGGATGTTCAACCATGGTTAACCATGGTTGATTTTCATTTTGAGACAACCTTAGTAACAATGTGAAATTTGATCATGGTTGACCATAGTTGATTTTCATATTGAGACAACCTTAGTCACAATGCACCATTTGATCATGGTTGACCATCGTTGGCTATGATTGACCATGGTTGACCATGATTGATATTATAAACCCAACGGAATAATAAACCCAAGGAAATAATATTAAACCTAAGGGACAAATATTATAAACCCTAAGATAAATACTATAAACACTCAAATAAAAATCTTTGACAATGGTTGACCATAGTATATTTTCATATTGAAACAATCCTAGTTAGAATGCGACGTTCGACCATGGTTGATCATGCTTAACCATCATTTATTTTCATATCAACACAATCTTTCTCACAATGTGACATTCGACCATCGTTGACAATGATTGACCATGCTTGACCATGGTTGATGCTGATTATCATATTGAGACAATCTTTGTCAATGTGACGTAAATTATAAACCTGAGATATATAAAACTTAAGATAAATATTATAATCCCTAAAATAAACATGGTTGACCATGGTTGAGCATGATTTATTTTCATTTTGAGCTAATCTTTGTCACAATGAGACGTTGGACAATGGTTGACCATAGTTGACCATGATTGATTTTCATATCGAGACAATTTGTCACAATGCTACGTTGCACTATGGTTGACCATGGTTGATTTTCATATTGAGACAATCATTGCCACAATTTGACATTCGACCATGGTTGGCTATGATTGACCATGGTTGACCATGATTGATATTATAAATCCAAGGGAATAATAAACCCCAAGGCATTGATATTATAAACCCAAGAGAATAATAAACCAAAGGCATAATACTAAAACCCAAAAGGATTATGAACTCAAGGGAATAATATTAAATCCAAGGAACAAATATTATAATATCAAAATACATAAACCTTAAGATAAATATTATAAACACTAAAATAAACATTGTTGACAATGGTTGAGCATGGTTGTGTTGGAAATAATACTGAGAGGAAGGTGAATTAGTATTATTAGATCAATAATTTACTTCCCAAACAGATTTATATACGCTACTTTAGTGAAGTGAACTATCATGTACACGTGACTGTGCTTAAAGAAATCACCGTATATGTAGAGAACTTGTGATTTAGACAGTTTATCATGTGTTGAGCTTAAACCGGTATATCAGAGATTTATTAGACAGTTCAGTAAAAGAAGAATAAAGCATCACACATGAACACCAAGATTTAAGGTGGAAACCCAATGTGGGGAAAAACCACCTGCTGTTGTCGTCTCTGTCTTCTTTTAGTAATAAGAAAATCTATTTACAATCTTGTACTGGTGTAGACTCATACCAGTACATAGGCTTCTACCTACAAAAGGTTACAACCTTCTCTCTTTTTACAGCTTCTACTGGAAGGGAGCTACAACCACTTAGCTCTTGTATTAGACAATATGTTTTACTATTATGTAGGTGCCAGCCTACAAAAAGCTTCACTCTTCCACCAGGGACCACGTTTCAGGAATTTTTAGACTAGATACTCCTGGATCACAACACCACAAGCTGATGGCCACATTTCATCAAACTTTCAAACTGGACCTATTAAAGTCTTCTAAACTTAAACTGCATCAACCAATATTTAGTTAATCTGAACAATCAGATCACTGACACCAGAACACTGTGATGAACCCAAAATGCTACATCATCATCCAGAACTAGTTGTAACCTCAAAAATCATGCATTAGAGTGGATACGCTACTTGGTTGAACCCAAACTGTGTGTATCTCTAAATATACTGAATCATAAACTATACCAATCAGTGACATTCTGAAGATCTATTATCATATTACAAAGTTCAAAACAGATAGCAACAAGGATCACCCTTCCTTCTTAATCAATCAATCAATTAGACTCAATTTCCTTATACAACAGTTCTACATTCAAATCTAAGAGGACTTCATTGGCAGACAACAGTAAAACAACAGAGTTTGATAAGATAGATCTGTCAAATCTGAACAGAAGTTTTTCTTTTTGTATACGCTACTTGAAAGAGTCAAACCTGCGTGTACACGCGCTTTGGCTGAGATGAACCTACGTACATATTTGCAAATTTTGACTCAGAACTTTGCTGCAATTTCAGACTTCAGACAAACCCAGATCATGATAGATAACAAGTAGAACAGGCGCAAAACATCAGATCTAGTCTCAACCAATATCAGATCATTCAAGAATAAGTCATTTCAAGTCTCGTGATTCTTGATCCAATGTTGAACTCAAGGTGCACATGAAAATTTCAGATCCAATCCCAAACATAACCCTGCAACATAATATATATACTTCAGATAGAAGTATTCCTTAGAATCTCATTGCTTGCACACATTGGCCTAATGATCTTCTCCTCCTTATATACTCTTAGGACTTTCTCAATACCTTGGACCAAAACCACTTAGGACCAATACCGTGGACCCAATACCTAAGGTCAATACCTTAGACCAAATGCCTTGGACCAATTACCTTGGACCAAAATACCTTGGATCAAATACCTTGGACCAAAAACTTGGTTTTCCAACATGTACACGCTTTTCCTCCTGTGAAAATGTGTGTATACGTTATACGCTACTTTTGTTCTATTAAACCGTGTGTATACGCACCTTGGAAAAAGTGAACCCGCGTATACCTCTCTTTCTTCTTTCTTTGGAGTCTGATCTGTAATCCTTTGTTGTTGACCTGCTGCACTGTGAACATTCATCTGAGTGAGTTGCCATTAAGGACAACACCTATATCATAATGCGAACAGGTTGATTTTCATACTCAGATAATCCTTGTCACAATGCAATGGTGGACCATGGTTGATGATGCTTAACCATGGTTGATTTTCATATCAGCACAATCTTTTTGACAATGCAGCCTTTGACCATAGTTGACCATGTTTGATTTTATAAAACATGGTTCACCAAGGTTGACTACGATTTACCATGGTTGATGTGATTATCATATTGAGAGAGTCATTCTCATAATGTGAAGTAAATTATAAACCCAAGGTATATAAACTCTACGATTAATATTATAAACCCTAAAATAAACATGGTTGACCATGGTTGATTTCCATATTGAGACAATTTTTCTCACAATGTGACGCTGGAACACTGTTGACCATGCTTGGCCATAATTGATTTTCATATCAAGACAATCTATCGCAATGTGACATTAGACTACGGTTGACCATGTTTAGCTATAATGAACCATGGTAGGCCATGATTGATATTATAGACCCAAAGGAATAATAAACCCAAGAGATTGATATTATAAACCCAAGGGAGTAATAAACCTAAGGGATTAATACTAAAACCCCAAGGGATTATGAACCCAAGGGAATATATTAAAACCAAGGGACTAATATTATAAACTGAAGGTATATAAACCCTAAGATAAATATTATAAACACTAAGATAAACATGGTTGACCATGGTTTATTTTCATATTGAGACAATCCTTGTCACAATGTGACATTGGACCATGGTTGACCATGCTTAACCATGGTTGATTTTCATAACAACACAATTTTTGTGACAATGTGACGTTCAACCATGGTTAACCATGGTTGACAATGTTTATCATATTGAGACAATATTTGTCATAATGCGATGTTGGAGCATGGTTGAGAAAATGATTGATTTTCATATAGATACAATCTTTGTCACAATGTGACATTGGACCATAGTTGACCACAATTGATTTTATAAAACATGATTAACCAAGGTTGAGCATGGTTGAAAATTATTAAACCCAAGGTACTAATATTATAAACCCAAGGTATCTAAACCCTAAGTTAAATATTATAAACACTAAAATAAACATGGTTAACCATGGTTCACCATGGTTGATTTTCATATTGAGACAATCCTTTTCACAATGTGACATTGGACCATGACTGAACATGCTTGACCATGGTTAAGACAATTATTGATTATAAACACTAAAATAACCATGGTTGACCATGGTTGACTGTGGTTGATTTTCATATTGAGGCAATGCTTATCACAATGTGATATTGGACCATGGTTGACCATGACTGATCTTCAAATCGACAAAATCTTTGTCGCAATGAAACATTGGACCATGGTTGACCATGTTTGATTATCATAGTGAGACAATATTTATCACATTGTGACGTTGGACCATGGTTCAACATGATATATATTATAAACGAAAGATAATAATAAACCCCAACGATTAATATTAAAAGCCTAAGTTATATAAACCCTAAGATAAATATTATAAACCCTAAAATAAAATAAACACAGTTTACCATGGTTGACAATGGTTGACAATGATTGATATTATAAACCCAAGGGGATAATAAACCCTAGGGATAAATACTAAAAACCCAAGGGACAAATATTATAAACCCAAGGTATATAAATCCTAAGATAAATATTATAAACACTAAAATAAACATCGTTAACAATGGTTGACCATGGTTGATTTTCATATTGAGACAATCCTTGTCACAATGCGACATTCAACCATGGTTGACCATGCTTAACCATCATTGATTTTCATATCAACACAATATTTGTGACAATGTGACGTTTGACCATGATTGACCCTGGTTGACCATGATTGATATTATAAACCCAATGGAATAATAAACCCAAGGGATTGATCTTATAAACCAAAGGGAATAATAAACCCAAGGGATTAATATTAAAACCCCAAGGGATTATGTACCCAAGGGAATAATATTAAACCTAAGGGATAAATGTTATAAACCCAAGGTATATAAACCCTAAGATAAATATTATAAACACATAAATAAACATCATTGACAATGGTTGACCATGGCTGATTTTCATATTGAGACAATCCTTGTCAAAATGCGATGTTCAACCATGGTTCACCATGCTTAGCCATTGTTGATTTTGATATCAACACAATCATTGTGACAATGCGACATTTGACCATTGTTGCCCATGGATGGCCATGTTTGATTTTATAAAACATGGTTGACCATGATCGATCAAGGTTGGCCATGATTGACCATGGTTGACTGTGGTTGACGATGATTATCATATTGAGAAAATCTTTGTCAATGTGATGTAAATTATAAACCCAAGGCGTATAAACCCTAAGATAAATATTAGAAACCCTAACATAAACATGGTTTTCCATGGTTCAACGTGGTTGTTTTCCATATTGAGAAAAATCTTTCTCACAATGTGACGTTGTACCATGGTTGACCATGATTGATTTTCATATAAAGACAATATGTCACAATGCGATGATGCAATATGGTTAACCATGGTTTATTTTCATATTGAGACAATCATTCTCATAATGTGACACTCGACCATGGTTGACCATGGTTGGATATGGTTGGACAAGGTTTCCCATGATCGATATTATAAACCAAAGGCATTGATGTTATAAACCCAAGGGATTAGTATTCAAGCCCCAAAGGGATTATGAACCCAATGGAATAATATTAAACTTAAGGGACAGATATTATCAACCCAAGGTATATAAAGGCTAAGATAAATATTATAAACACTAAAATAAATAGCATTGTCAATGGTCGACCATGGTTTATTTTCATATTGAGACAATCCATGTCACAATACGAGGTTCGACCATGGTTGACCGTGCTTAATCATCATTTATTTTCATATCAACACAGTCTTTGTGACAATGCGACATTTGATGATGTTTGACCATGATATACCATTGATGGCCATGTTTGATTTTATAAAACATCATTGACCATGGTTGATCAAGTTTGACCATGATTGACCATTCTTGAACGTGGTTGATGATGATTATCATATTCAGACAATCTTTGCCAATGCGACGTAAATTATAAACTCAAGGTATATAAACCCTAAGATAAATCTTATAACCCTAAAATAAACTTGGTTGAGCATGGTTTATTTCCATATTGAGACAATCTTTGTCACAATGTGATGTTGGACCATTGTTGACCATGATTGATTTTCATATCGAGATAATTTGTTGCAATCCAATGTTGGACTATGGTTGACCATGGTTGATTTTCATATTGAGAGAATCATTGTCACAATGTGACATTCAACCATGGTTGACGATGGTTGGCTATGATTGACCATGGTTGACCATGATTAATATTATAAACGCAAGGGAATAATATTAAACCCAAGGGACAAATATTGTAAATCCTAAGTATATAAAACCTAACCTAAATTTTATAAACACTAAAATAAACATTGTTGACAATGGTTGATTTTCATATTGAGACAATCCTTGTCAAAATACGACATTTGACCATCGTTTACCATGCTTAACCATCATTGATTTTCAGATCAACACAACCTTTGTGACAATAAGACGTTTGACCATGGTTGAACATGATTTACCATGGATGGCCATGTTTGATTTTATAAAAAAATGGTCGACCATGGTTCACTAAGGTTGACCATGATTTACCATGGTTGACGATGATTATCATATTGAGATAATCTTTGTCAAAATGCGATGTAAATTATAAACCCAATTATATAAACTCTAAGATAAATATTATAAACCCTAAGATAAACATGGTTGACTATGGTTGAGCATGGTTTATTTCCTATTGCCAAAATCCATGTCATAATGTGACTATGTACCATGGTTGACCATGATTGATTTTCATATCGAGACAATCTATTGTAGTGCGACATTGGAATATGGTTGGCCATGTTTGATTTTCATATTAAGCCAATCATTATCACAATGTGACATTCGACCATGGTTGACCATGGTTGCCTATGATTAACCATGGTTGACAATGATTGATATTATAGACCCAAGGGAATAATAAACCCAAGGGAGTAATAAACCTAAGGGATTAATACTAAAACCCCAAGGGATTATGAACCCAAGGGAGTATATTAAAACCAAGGGAATAATATTATAAACTGAAGATATATAAACCCTAAAATCAATATTATAAACACTACGAAAAATATGGTTGTTAATGGTTGATCATGGATGATTTTCATATAGAGAAAATCCTTGTCACAATGCGACGTTGGACCATAGTTTTCCTTGGTTAACCATGGTTGATTTTTATAGAAACATAATCTTTGTGACAATGTGACGTTCAACCATGGTTGAGGATGATTATCATACTGAGGCAATCTTTGTCATAATGCAATGTTAGAGCATGGTTGAGAAAATGATTGATTTACATATTGATATAATCTTTTTCACAATGCAGCATTGGACCATGGTTGATCACGATTGATTTTATAAAACATGATTAACCACGATTGAGCATGGTTGAATAATATTAAACCCAAGGGACTAATATTATAAACCCAAGGTATATAAACCCTAAGTTAAATATTATAAACACTAAAATAAACATGGTTGACCATGGTTGATTTTTATATTGAGACAATCATTTTCACAATGTGAGATTGGACCATGGTTGACCATGGCTAAGAAAATTATTTATTATAAACACTAAAATAAACATGGTTGACTATGGTTGATTTTCATATTGAGGAAATGCTTGTCACAATGTGACATTGGACCATGGTTGGCCATGCTTGACCATGATTGATTTTCAAATCAACAAAATCTTTGTCACAATGCGACATTGGACCATGGTTGATTCTCATATTGAAACAATATTTGTCACAATGCGATGTTGGACCATGTAAACATTTAAAGTCAAACATGTAAACTATTATCATTAAACAGATAAAATCACAAACTTGTGCAACTGCGAAATTCATTCAATGAAATTTGAAAAATTCAGAAACCTGCACAACTGCCAAATTCATTCGATGAAATTTGAAATGAGGGTAATAATAGTTATGAAATAGCATTTCCCACTTTTGAATATACCAGCCTCTTTTGTATTGAGTGGTCAAGTGTTTGCAAATGATTATGTCTAGTCAAATCTTGAGGTATAAAAGACTCTCAAAGTTATCATCTGTATTTTTTAATTAAATCTATTTTTTATTATGTATATTTATGGTTCTAAAACCACAACTTCAAGGTTTTATAGATAACTGATGTAATTTTGGGATATATATATATATATATATATATATATATATATATATATATATATATGAAAAAAATTGTTCACAAATTAAAATGAGTGTATTATAAATATTTTAAAATAAAAAAAGTGAAAGGTTTATTTATGAGATGTTTAGAAATTTTGGTAATTATGCAAAATTTCATATTCATTATTTCTAATATTCATCATTGTAACTTTTAGCTAAGTATTAGGTTATAAGGTTTAAAATTAATAATCATTATACAAAAATACTTTTACAATGTTCTCATTCACAAATTGTTGTATATCTTATCAACTAAAATAAAAATTATTATAATATTTGGTTTCTCTATTTTAGAAATATATTATACAGATATACATAGATTTAGTGGCAATAAATTTATTTCAATTACGGATTCTTGAAATATTTTATAATATGAAAGATAGAAATAAATTTAGCTTCACACCCTACAAACCCCAATCATCGTCGTTGGGGTTTTAAATGACACAACAAGATGCATGCATAGCCCAACAACAACTCACAACTTGGGAAATTTCTTGGCTCACTAGTGGGAAATATTTAAGCTCCAATGATCCTCAAGAATTATATTTTCAATAAAAATATTTTAACTTGCTAATTAAAAAAAAAAAGTTGAATTGAAATTGAAAATATGATAAAATTGATTCATTATTAAAAAACCGACAACATTAATTAAAAAACTAAGATAATTTATTTATTATTATTAAATTTAACAAAATAATTAAAAAATAGAATTTGTAATTCTTAGAGAATAAAAAGTAAAAATGTTTTTTCCTTACCATTATTAAATATTAATTTTCAAAAAAATTATTAAATTAAAAATATTTCTCATATACCCACTTACAAAAAAAAAATTAACATAAAATAATAATTTCCTTATTAAATTATTTGATATTAAAATTTTAAAACAATATAATTGTTAATAAAAAACCATCCCCTTTTCATTGGAAAAATCCCACACTAATGTTCCCATCAATAAAGAGTAATCACATCACCATCACTTATATTATTTTTATATACCATAATTAATACAAAAAATATTAAATTACTTTTGAAATCCCTAATTTCAAAATTAGGGTTCATGCACCATTAAAGTCAATCCAAATTTTCTATTATATTCTCTAAATATTCAATAATTAATAATAATATAAAAGAAATTAATTATTATGTCATCAATGTTCACATTATTTTCATTATCTTTAACATTTATATTCCATTTTTAAAAGTTATATTTTATACTATTTATTCATATTCTCTCACTCCTCCAATTATCAAATTAAGTTTTGATGAATGAAATGTTCACTCTTAGAACATCTCAGTTGAAACACACAATTATCTAAAAATATTACTCATCATCCAATTTTAATTAATATAAAAATAATCATTAAATATTAAGAAATTAAAACTAATCAATTAAACCTAATTTATATTCTTCAGAAGAATATATATTTTAAATAATAATAAAGTATTACTCATCAATATAACAATAATCATTAAATAATAAGAAATTAAAACTAAGCCAATAAACATAATTTATATTATTCAGAAGAATATATATTTTAAATCATAATATGAAAGACATAAACATATTAATTTAAATTATAAAAACCTTAAGAAACATGTTAATTTAAATTTTAAAAACCTTAAATAAAATTAGATTTAAGGAGGACTTTGTTGCATTTTGTCACATGCAATCTAACCAGTTTAGCAGGAACGAGAAATTTTGAATATTGATGAAGGAAATCATGAATTGGAAACTTATGTTTAATCGGTTAGATAAATTAATGAATAATAGGTTAGGTCGCATCTTTCTCATAGTAAGGAAGTTATTTTATTATGTATTTGAATTTGTAAATGATATGCCAAATTTTATACATGTTTTTTTAGTAGCAGAAAACCATATGTGTATATTATGATTAAAACAGTACATACATATGATGAACAAATCGTTCTCATAAATCGAGTGATATTCATAATTTGACTAGAGGGAGGAGTAAATACTATTCATACAAACATTTGAAGTTGTATGCTAATATAAAACAAAGACTATGAATCTATATATGCTCTGCTCCATCCACAATTTATCACAGATTCACACTATGGGAATCTATAAGACTAAAATGCATCTCAGATCATTTACATGTTCTATATATAACTACATTAAAGTAGTCTTTCTTCTGTCTTTTCTATACAAAACCAAATAGAAAAATTGTACAAAACTTAAACAAAAAAGATACAAAGATTTTCAAGGAACTTATCTGCTTGATGTTCTTCTTTTTTGTGATGATATTTAGTAGTCTATCCTGGTAGCTTGACATTTTCTACTTCTGTCTCATCTGATCCTATTTTTATCATGATATGCATACCTTCTTCTGTGGCTAGTAATCCTTTCTTTGACAATTCATCCACGATCTTGTTGTGTGCCCTGCTAATATGCTGAATGGAAGGTTGATGAAGAGTATTCCATAGGCTTTGCATACACCTCAGCAACCTTGTAGGGAATTTTGCTAGATGTTATTCTTCACCACAATATGATCTATCATACATTTGGAATCCCCATAAATTTGTATTTGAGGGATATCCAAATATTTGATAAACCATAGTAATCCCCATAAATCTATTGCTTCTACTTTCATATCTGTTCCCTCTCCCACATTCCAGTGAATCCAGAACTCTTGTTCTTCGGATAGCTTTATTCAGATTTGCACCCACATCTCCCTCCTTGCGCTGCCCCATCAAAAACCCCTGCTAGGTAATTGGTGATATGTACCCTCCCCTTTTCTGCTTTCCTCTTTTGCTTAATGTCATCGTTTTAATCTGATATAACCCATTGTTCTATGAGTTCATAGATTACACTTTCTCCTTATCTATTGGATCCAAAATAAATTGATTTCGACCTTTCTAGATTTCCCAGAAGACGACCAAGGTGAGCCTTCACCTACTTTTTCTTTGAGTACTTCACCATTTTAAACATTCCTCAATTGTATTAAATTGTATGAATGGAATATGCAACTTGGTGGTGAAGTGTTCCAGATGTTTATAGATCTAGGATAATTTAGGAATAAATGGCCATTATCCTCATCATTATTCCTACATAGAAGACATATCCCAGGACCATGGTGATTCTTCTCTTGTAAGTTCTCCCATGTAAGATTCTTATTCTGCCAAGTTAGTGAAAGGAAAATGATAATTTTTATAGGAATATTAATTTCCCACAACTTGTGAAACCAACAGTATTCCACATTCTGTAGCTCCTTCAGGCATAATTTGAGATAACCGTTTGCCACCTCGATCTCTCCTGTTTTCTTCTTTTTACCAGCCCATGTGATGCAATCACCTTAGTTGTCATAACATATCCCTGCCTCTTTTAGTGATTTAACAAGCTGTAGCCAATCCACTTTGTACTTTGAATGAAGGTTCAGTTGGGTGGAGTCAAGCCAGATTGGAATGCTACCATTCAAGTCATTGATTAGCTGGCTGAGGATAAAAATGCCTTTTTTGTTCAGATGGTTAATTAGTTCCATTGTCCCAAGTGGAACCTCACCTGCTCCTATAATGCAGTATTTTCCCAACATAATACTATTACCTGATCCAAAAGACCACGAGATGTTCTAGAGGAGGATTTGCTTGACCTTATTAAAACTGTTCCATATTTGTGAACCACATTTTTTTTTATTGCTCCTTGCCTCAACCTGAAGGAAAAATCCTTATTCTTCATGTATTTGAACCGGATCTCCTTTCCCCATATGCCTTTACTGTTGATGCCCCTCCATAAAGATTTTAAAATTAGTGCCCATCAAAAATAATTTATATTTAGAACACCCCATCCACCCAATATTTTTGGTCTAGTGACCTTCTCCAGCTTGGCCAAGTGATATCTACAGCTCCTTCTAGCTCCAGACCAAATATAGCTTGCCTTACTCGGTTCAGAAGATTTGTAATCTTTTGTGGAATGCAGAACAAGTGTGCCCAATAAATCCCTAGCTATGTAAGAATTGATTGTGTGAGGATGATACGTCCTCTCATTGATAAACATTTGTATTCCCATCCCTTATTCTTGGAGTAGAATCTTTCCACCTGCGACAACCAATCAACATTTTTATAGAATCCTGGTTTTGGATGATACCCTAGATATTTCATACCATTATCTAAATTTTCTGCATTTACCCCAAAGCACCTCTAGATATATCTGATATCATCTTGGTTACATGATCTATATAAAATGATGGATTTTTGTTCATTTTGTACAAGACCCGTGGCCTTCCCAAAAATTTTTAATATTAATGAAAGTGAATACCATTTAAGTCTGTTTATCATACCCATCAGCAAGATATCATCAACAAAAAAGCTATGAGAGATAGTGACATGACTGCTGATTTTGAGTGCTTCAAATTCACCTGTGGTCCCAAATTTTTTAATATTTAAACTTAGTCCATCCATCGCCAGTATAAAAAGAAGGGGGTATAAGGCACATCCTTGTCTAAGTCCCCTACCCGCAGAAAAATAAAATTGGATGGGTATCCATTGATTGTTACTGCATAATGAACTGTAGACACACATCCCATGATCCATTTAGCCATATTTGAGTTTATTCCAACTTTGTGCAGTACCAGTCTCAGGTAACCCCAATCTAAGCAGTCATAAGATTTTTTTAGATCTACCATCATTACTGTTGCATTCATCTTTTTTTACTTAATAGTGTGCATAAATTCTTGTGCAACAGCCACTGCATCATGGATTATTATATTATTTAGAAAACCATATTGCTCAGGTGAGATGAATTTAGATAAGGATGCTTTTAATCTATTGCCAATTATCTTAGAGATAATCTTGTATGTTATATTGCACAGTGATATTGGACAATAATCAGCAAAGGTATCCGCCTCTGATTCCTTTGGAATAAGGGAGATATAGGTTGAGCTTAGATGAGGATGTATGAAGCCTTTCGTCCTTGATTACTCAACTACTTGTAGTAGTCCTCCTGGAAGATGTCTATGAAGTGGGAAAAAAATTCTATAGTCCATCCATCTGGACCCGTGCTTTTGTCTCCTTTCATTGATTTAATAGCCTGGTTCAGTTCTTCCTCCTTTACCTCCTTAAACAACTCCACATTGTCCTCATCATTAAACATTATAGGATATTCATCAACTACCCATATCTGTGATTCTGCATCCTCCACTTCCCGTCTATTATATGTTTTTTTTTTAAATATGAAACCGCCAAGGTTGTAATTTATGATTTCTTGTTATAACAATTTCCCTCACCATCATTCATCTTCCAAATTGTATTTTGTTTCCTTCTACAATTGGTAAAGTGATGAAAGAACTTGGTATTTTTATCACCTTCCTTAATCCATAAAGCTCTGCTTTTCAATCTCCAAGTCTTCTCTCTAACTTGTAGAATTTTCTTTTTTTCTAGTTTAAGAGCATGTATTCTCTTCCTTTCATTGGCAGGAAGGGAATGCGTGGCCATTTGATAGTGGAAGGATTTTAATTCTTCCTCAATAACTGACAATTCCCTTCTCAGGTCCTCCTTCTTCTTCCATTCCCATGTTTTTACCTTTGCTTTAAGAACTCAAAGCCTATTCATAAATCTTTCAGTACACGAGAGGTCATCCTCTGTATTTCTTCTTTAATTCTAGAATAATCGGATAAGAGAATCAAAATTTAACTCTTCTAGCCAAAATCTATTGAACTTGAAAGGCATTCCAACTCTTGTATCAGTGTTGCACCAGAAAAAAGTGATTGGGCAATGGTCTAATACATAGTTTTCAATAATAAAAGATCTTACATCCCCCATCTTATCCACCATATCTTCTTGGACGAGGAATCTATCAAGTCCCTTTGCTATATATTTGTTTCCACTTCTTTTCTTATCCCAAGTGGAAGCATTTTTAGGTGGGAAAACATCTATTAAGCCATGGGAGAAAATAATTTCTCTTAGATTATGTGTCATCTTGTCTACCACCCTAGATTGTCCCCGAAGCTCCTCTATGCCTAAGGTATAGTTAAGATCCCCAGCCAAAATCAGAGAGGGTGAGTGAAGAATCCTAGTTGCCTCCATTTTTTCCCAAAAACCTTCTCGCCCTTTGTATAGAGCATAGACATTGAGAATGTGTGATCTTCCTGGGATACCTCTGATGTAACCAACCAGAAAAATACCCACCGAGCATGAAAATGCCTTCAATTTTGCCCACCTTGGGTCCCAAAAAATAGCAAGACCACTTGATCTTCCTGTGGCATCAGTTGCCACAATATACAATGTGGGAAACATCCTCCTAAAATAATCGACAGCTTGAGATGTAGAGTGCATTGATTCTTGGATGAGAGTAATGTTGGACTTAGATGAAATAAATAGGTCTCTTAGTGCGAGCAATTTTGGAAGGGTCCCCAAACCCCTTATATTGAGTGAAAGGATGGAATTCATTTCAACCTATTAGGGGGAAAACATGCTCTAAGTGCCCTGGGACAGATGGGAGAGGAAATAGGTATATCAATGAGAGATGGTGATTTTGTCAAGGTAGTATAAAAAATGAAAACTATACCATCCTCCCATGAGCCTCACCACCATGGGGACATAACCCAATAGGATTTTCCATTTTTTTGCCTACCACTATCGCATCTCGGCTTCTTCTATCTCTGTAAAATACCACCTTCCTACTAATGCCCGCCTCTGGAGACTCGTTACTCGATCAAGAAGCATGTCGTGGCCAAAAGAGAGGATAGGCGCTCAAGTTGTAAACATAATAGGACATTGTTTTCTGCCACCCTGCCTTTTGCCAACTTTTTTACCCTCCAACTTGTTCTGCGGCAGGAAATCAACATCTACCCACATGTCACGTTTGTCACCTAGGGTTGTCAACTAAGGGGAGTGTGCCACATTCTACATTGTGTTCAAGTTTGAATGGCATTGTGACTCAGTCGCTAATGTAGCTTGAATAAAAGCTTCATGTACTGACATGTCGGACTCAAAGGGGTCCATCAGAATATATGCAATAATATGTTTTTGATATTGGCTTTAAGACTTTCCACCTACCAAGGTAACCAATGGCAATCAAAGCAGCTCCCACGTCCCAACCCACCTTGGAACCACCTCCCGAGAGAATCTCAACGTCGCCAGGTAGGAAAAGTGTCAGGACAGGTACATTCCTATGGAATTTTTTATCATGTTGACTGCAGGACAGGTCACGATAGACAATAAATACCACTTGACCACTTGCAGACTCGCCAATACCCACGCCTCAACTTACCTGGAGCTTGCCACCCGAAGGAATGTAAACGCCACCGAATCTAACGCTGATTTGGAAATCACCTCGGTAACAAGAATGTCCTAAAACAATAAAGTTACACTTATGATGTACAGGAGCAGACATCAGGAGGAGCATGCTAGGTGTAGGGATATGGACACCTGTCACCTCCAACAGGTGCTAGAAAATGAAATGAAATTAATTATAAAATTACAAGATTTGAAAAACCCCCTGTATTTCGTAAAGATGGATTCTAGTAGTAGCCCTTCGCAGCAAAACAAGTAAGACCAGAAACCACCTTTGAGTTTGTTTAGGACTCAGGACCCTCACAACAACATAACCACCTTCGAGTTTGTTTAGGACTCAGGACCCTCACAACAACATATGCAATACCACCCCTGGAAAAACCACCATCTGTATCCTATCTTAATGGCGACGGTTTTATAGGGGTGAGATACCGAGAAGAAATTACTCCACTCATACCACCATCTATCCAGGAAGCAAGACTATAGGCATGAGGAAACTATTTGCGTAAAAGAGGGGCATGATAGGGCAAATGGATACTTGCATGCTAACATTCTGACTACAAGAAGAGTGGAAGTAGTATGACTGGTAATGGCCTTTTCCAAAAACCACAGAGGGATATTTGGGATATGCATTATAACACTGTTCAAACAAGAGACACTCTAAAAAAACCAGTAAATGGGGGAACTATTGAAGAGAATTTAACAAGATTTTACTTAACTTAAACCTAAATTTCCCTACGGCACAAGTTTTCATCCTTATTAACTGTAAAAAAACACAGTAAAAAAACCCCATTTCAATTTTTCGTGCCCATACCCTTTACTTCCAAAGTATTCTATGCTTTTATCGCAAGAAGGCTTACCTTATTTGCTCCAGCAAATGAACCATGTAATTTCCAGGACAAAACAATATTCCATTTGCCACAGCCGTTAAATTTTCTTTACCACCACTGTGTTTTCTTTGCTCTGAAACATATACCAAATCTTGAAAACACCATCAGGTGAGATAATAGAGTCGGTAGGGAACCATCAACCTCACCGAGGACACTGATAAGCTCAGTGGCAAGCTTGTTCAAAGCGGCATAATATTATCAAAACCCATATTTTACACACGTTTATTTAATAATGAAATTGAAAATTGCTTTAAAATCTTTTTGGTAACTGACACACGTTTATTTACTAATGAAATTGAAAATTTCTTTAAAAACTTTTTGGTGACATTATAAGATAGGTTACCTGAAGATCTATAAACCTAAACCTCGACAATGGAATTATAATTGTTAGTAATTCCATCCCCATTTTTGTAACCAAAATCCAAAATCAGGAGAAGTATAACAATGTTATAACATCCCAATAGTTCCAAGTATGTGAAAGCCTTTCCCCATAAGAAAACTATGGAAAGGTTGCAAAACAACTCTGTGTGTTTTAATTAATTAAGGTGAATTCAATTTAATCATCTCAGTGCCCAATGCTTGAGAAGTCATGGTAATGTTGCAAAACAACTCTGTGTGTTTTGATTAATTAAGGTGAATTCAATTTAATCATCTCAGTCCCCAATGCCTGAGAAGTCATATCTTAATATCTGAGATATATGCATCGTAATGCCAATTGAAATTCTAATTGGCATTATGTTACTAAGTTTTCCTTTAATTAGTTAAAAAGGATGAGATAATTCCTCTTAGCATTGGAATTATGCTATCAAACTCATAATATAGTAATTAGAGAATCATTGTAATATAATAATCAGACTCATGCTATAACAAACATACAATAATACTTTCACATTAAAACATAGAGTAAAATGATTACATATAGCAAACCTCCATAATCTCATATGGATTTTCAGAGATGGATGGTTTAGATTAAAGACATTGGAATAATATTTTTAGAAATCAGATAAATAGCAGCCAAGTACTAACGATCAAATATCTAAAATTAATATTTCAAACTCTACAATTCACTCGTTGTACAAGGTTGACCATTATTATTTATAACTCGTTTGGAAATAGACCACACAATTCACTCATTGTACAAGGTTGACCATTACTATTTATAATTCGTTTTGAAATAGACCATAATATACATAAGCAAGAGCAGAAGATTCCACATCAGCATTGATCGAGAGCGAAGCCAATTTGACCTTTGTTGGAATCGAAGGAAACCCCAATATGCTGCTGCTGAATATTCCCCATGATAGATAGATCAGAGTCGGTGAGCACAAAGGAAAAGTAATGAGTACCCATGGTATCCACTAGAACCAGATAATTATTAGCCGGGAGAGATAAGCTCTCCCCGTTGGAGAAGTGGAAGTCCACTCCGGGAACCATCACGGAATCTTGGTCCGACAGATCGTAGCAGGTGTCGAAGAGGGAGACCCCCTCGGCTCTGGGAAGATGTTGGGTACCCGCAATGAAAGCGTTCCTCATTTCTTCGTAGGCAGCTTTTGTATAAAGAAAATAAAACTTGCATGAGCTTATCAAGGAATCACAAACAAAATTATGTGAGGCAAATCAAGAAATCACAAATGAAATAATGTGAGGCAAATCAAGAATAAATATATTCAAGATCGACTAGCAAGATTGAGGGAATTGTTCTCTTCGAAGCTATCTTCCAAATTATCTGATTGCTCATTGGACAATCTGAGCTTCTTCGTGGTTCCACCCTTTTGATCATCTTCGTCATCACTAACCCTAGAGCAAGATGTCTCTGCCTCGAAATCCTCAGTAGCCTCTCTCTTGGTGTAGCCACTAAATTTGAGAGAGTCTCTTGAGTTTCATTTCAATTCAATTTATTGAATTTCCTAAAGAAACTGACTGCGACCTTCCTCCACGATGTTGGACCACTGCAGCAGTGAATAAAGCGTCTCAATAATTAATGAAGCATCATCGAATTCAAATGCACAATGCTCTTGCAATTCAAACACATGCTGCCACGTTACGCACAAATCAGGTGGAGCGGAGATGGAGAAATGCACAAGTCGTTTCCATTATCTAAATGCGAGCTTTGAGATCAGGCAAGGGCTAACCAGCCATATATTGTGTATTAAATGCTGGGCCAGCTATGTATGTCAAGGATATGTATGCGCCCCCCATGACTTATGTCGTATATCCATGGAACGGGACTCCGGCGACCACCTTGTGTTTCCGGTGACGAGCGCGGGACCCACCAACCGCGGCCCCTCGTCTCGAACTTGCTGCCTCCGGCTGCCCATCGACGCCCCCATCGACCCTGCCCGCAGCCACGCAAATCATGATCGTCACCGGAAACACAAGGTGGTCGCCGGAGTCCCGTTCTATGGATATACGACATAAATCATGGGGGCGCATACATATCCTTGACATACATAGCTGGCCCAGCATTTAATACACAATATATGGCTGGTTAGAGATAAAAATAATTAAACTTTGAATTAATCAGAAGGAGTTGCAGCTCACAGGTGAGAACACCACCTGGAGACTGCACTCAAAAAAACAAGGAGGAGACTCTCGCTCACATTCACTCTGCATTACATGAATGAATATTACATATTAAATACATCACTGAAAAATATGTAGTTGTAAACAACCTCCTAAATTCTAGGAACAACTCCTGAACTAAGAAGATGCGTTACAACCACATAACCATTTCTCGATTAATTCTAACTCCCCCCCTTAATGATGAAAGGGTTATTTTGCACACCTAACATCCCTCTAAATAACTCAAACTTTACTCGCCCTAGAGGCTTAGTAAAAATGTCACCTAAATTATCACAAGTATTACAATAATCCACACAAATTTCCTTAGACTGTATCTTTTCTCGTACAAAGTGAAACTGAGTATCAATGTGTTTAGTATTCTTATGGAAAACCGGATTGTATGCAAGCTTTATTGTGCTTTGATTGTCAGTTTTGATGCTGGTTGCTGCTTTTTGTCCTTCGTCTGCATGAGTAAGCAATCTCCTCAACCAAATGGCTTCACATGTAGCTGCACACAACGCCTGGTACTCTGCTTCACATGACGATAATGCTACAGTGCTTTGCTTTTTTCTGCTCCACGAAATAACCCTGGATCCAATACTAAATGCATAACCTGTGATGGATCTACGATCATCCAGGTTGCCTGCCCAATCAGAATCTGAATAACCTGCTAAAGTAACATCAGAAATGTCAGTGTATAAAATACCATAATTGCAAGTACCACTAAGGTACCTCAACACACATTTTGCTGCATTCCAGTGACTGTCGAGTGGTCTGGACATAAATTGGCTTAGCACACTAACAGAGTATGCCAAATCAGGCCTAGTTGTCGTAAGGTATACCAGGCTTCCCATTAGCTGTCTATACAAAGTGGCATCCACCTGTTTTGTCCCATCGTCACTGCTTAACTTGAGGTTCTGCTGCAATGGTGTTGCTGTTGTTCTGCACTGTTCCATTCTGAATCTTTCCAACAGGGTTCTGGCATACTTTCGTTGAGTTAGAAAAGTTTGACCAGAATCTTTCCACACTTCCAATCCTAGGCAATAATGAAGATCACCAAGGTCTTTCATTTCAAATTCCTGTGACATTTGCTGCTTGATTTCTTTGATTAAACTATTTGCATTTCCTGTTATTATCATGTCATCCACATACAAAGAAATCAAAATTATTTGCCTCTGTTTATTTATCTTGGTGTACAGATTTGGATCGTTGAGGCTCCTATGGAAACTATGCTGAACAAAAAATGAATCAATTTTGTCATACCATGACCTGGGTGCTTGTTTCAATCCATAGAGTGCCTTATGGAGTTTACACACTAAATGTTCCTTCCCCTTTTTCACAAAACCAGGAGGCTGTAGTAAATATATTTCTTCTTTTAATTCTCCATTCAGAAATGCAGATTTAACATCTAACTAGTGTAGCTTCCATTTATGTTTTGTTGCTAAACAGATTAGCATTCTAATTGTATTAAGTTTAGCTACAGGGGCAAAGGTGTCATCAAAATCAATTCCTTCCTGTTGTGAATAACCCTTTGCTACCAGTCTTGCTTTGAATTTTTCTACAGTACCCTCTGCATTTATCTTAGGTTTATACAGCCACTTACAACCTATAGGGGTTCTTCCTTCTGGCAGCTCAACTAAGTCCCAAGTATGGTTTCTATATATGGATTCCATTTCTTCATGCATTGTAGCCCTCCATTCATGTGATCTACTTGCTTCTTCATAATTTGAGGGTTCTACAATATTTAAAATTTTGGACATTAAAGCATAGTCTCTGAATTTTGCAGGTAGTCTAGTCTTTCTACCTGATCTTCTTGGTAAAAGACTTACCTCAACTCTTCCTGTTTCACCACTGTCTGGGCCTGCATCCTCATTTATTGAGCTATCTGCTGCTACTTCTTCCTGTTTCTGCTCCTGCTCCATTTCTTCTTCTTCTTCGTCACTGTTCAGTTCTATCAGAAATGGAATGTGGCTGTCACTGTTAGAGTCTTCCTTTCCATCTCCTATCTGTTCATGAAAAATGACATCTTTGCTTGCAAATACTTTATGAGTCATAGGATTATATAATTTGTATGCTTTATATTCTGTGCCATATCCTACAAATATGCATTTCAAGGCTTTAGGATCTAGCTTTTTCCTATCTGCTTTTGGTACATGAGAAAAAGCTTTAGATCCAAATATTTTCAGATGACCAACTGCTGGTTTGAGTCCAAACAATGCTTTAAAATGGGTTTTGAAGCCTAGACATTTGGTGGGACTCCTATTCTTTAAATAAACAGCAGTATTAATGGCTTCTGCCCAAAGACCATTAGAAATGCCCTTACCTTGAAGCATACTTCTTGCGCACTCCACAAGGGTCCTGTTCTTGCGTTCTGCTACTCCATTCTGCTGTGGAGTGTGTGGCACTGTGAACTGCTGTATAATCCCATGCTGCTTGCAGAAGTTCATGAACTCATTTAACCTGTATTCCCCCCCTTGATCCGAGCGGAGAACCTTTATCTTTTTTCCTTTTTGGTTCTCTATCATAGATTTGAATTCTTTAAAATATTGGAAAGCTTGACTCTTTTTTCTTAAAAAATACACCCAAGAGAACCTAGTGCAATCATCTATAAACAGTAGAAAGTAGTATGCACCTCCTAAAGACCTAGTCTGCATAGGTCCACAAATATCTGTATGCACTAGTTCTAGGATGTCTCTTTGTTTTCTGTTGACATGCACAGGGAATTCATCTCTATGCATCTTCCCTAATGCACATCCATCACATTCCAGTTTGATATTATGTAAAGCAGGAAGTCCATCGACCATACCTTTATTTTTAAGCAAGATGAGATCTTGTAGATTGATATGTCCAAATCTCTGATGCCAGAGATTCTCAGCTGTTGATGTTGCTGCAACCATCGCCTGTCGTGGCATGCTCCTTGCATCCAATTTATACAAATTCCCCACGCGTACTCCTGTTGCAACTGTCTCCAATTTGCTATCCTGAATGACACATCCATTCTTGAAGAATTGTACCTGCATGTCTTGGTCTGTTATCATAGAGACAGAGATCAAATTCTTTTTAATTCCTGGAACATATAGAACATTTTTGAGATGTTTGATATCGCCACTAGGTAGCTTCACAGGAATATCCCCACAACCTTTGATCTCATAGCCACTGTCATCACCCAAATAAATTTTGGATCCACATGTAGAATCTTCAAGAAACTCAAAATATTCTCTGATACTAAGATAAAAATAATTAAACTTTGAATTAATCAGAAGGAGTTGCAGCTCACAGGTGAGAACACCACCTGGAGACTGCACTCAACAAAACAAGGAGGAGACTCTCGCTCACATTCACTCTCTTACTAGTCATGTGTGAGGATGCGCCTGAATCGACATACCATGTATTTTCCTCATCTCCTCTTGATGCTGAAAGTGCACAGTCGACTGTAAATAGCCGAAGATCATAGCTGTGGTCTTCCTCTTCTTCAGCAAAACAGCCTTGATGATTCTACTGTTTACCTCTCCTTTCATCTGTTTTCCTCTTATAACACTCTCTGATCTGGTGACCAGGCTTTCCACAATAAAAGCATCTCTTAGCATAGTTATCATTCATACCTCTAGATGGTCTCCTTTGAAAGGAGTTGACCCCTTTCTGCTGCTGCGGCGGTTGCTGGTGCTGATGTTGGTGCTGGCGCTGCTTTCCTCTGTGCTGTCTTCTCTTTGCCATCAGAGCAAGGTCATTGCTCCGGGTCTTCAGATTTTGTCTTCTCTCCTCCTCCTGGAGCAGAATCGCTGTCAGCTCATCAAAGGATGGGGCTTTCTCCCTCGCTGACAACCCTGAGATGAATGTTTGATATTCATCGGTCATCCTGTTCAGTGTGAGGGTAACCAGATCTGAGTCTGATACCTTTTCTCCAATGGATCCCAATTTGTCTTTCAGATCCTTGATTCTTGCTGTGAATCCATCAACAGATTCATTGTCATTCATCTTTAGTGCATACAATTTTCCTTTGAGTGCAAGAACACGATTTGTGTTCTGTGTCTCATACAGACCCTTGATCGTGCTCCAAATATCTGCGGCCGACTTGCAATCTCGAATATGAGGGATAATGTTGTCTTTGACAGACATCTTCAGTATGACTTTTGCCTTTGTTTCTCTTTTATCCCAATCCTGTTCTTGGGTTGTATTTCCGGATCTCTGTTCATTTCCCAAGACGATCGACCATGCGTTCGCACTCTCCAGCAAGGTTTGCATTTTGAACTTCCAGTTGGAAAAATTCGTTCCATCGAGCTTGCCAGACTCGTGGAGGTATGATTCCAAACTATTGTTCATTTTCGCACTATTGAACACTCCAACTGGCCACCACCGGGCAAGTCCGATCTGCTACCACCGAACAGATCAGGAACTTCTCTGTGCCACCACCGGGCAAGTCCGATCTGCTGTCTCCAAACAGATCAAGGACTTCACTATGCCACCACCGGGCAAAACCGATCTGTTACCACTGAACAGATCACAGAGCTCTGATTCGCCACCACCGGGCAGGTCCGATCTGCTACCACCGAGCGGATCACGAAACCTCACTTCGCCACCACCAGGCAGATCCGATCTGCGACCTCCGAGCTGATCAAGGATCCTCAATTCGCCACCAACGGGCAAATCAAATCTGCTACCACCGAGCAGAAACCTTCACGTGCCTCCACCGGGCAACTCTGATCTGCAACAAAGATTGCAGATTTACAGAAAGAAAGGGATGGCGCTCAAAACAGCGCAGAACCCGCGCCAATTCCGGAAAATGAAAGTTCGCGGAGTGCAGGAATTTTGGCGCGCTTAACAGCCACGGATCCGCGCCAAAATGGTCTTTCTTTTCTCTGGCGCGATTTACAGTCCCAAACCCGCGCCAATTGCGCGACTGTTCCTGAAAAAACCGCGCCAATCACTGCACCTTCTGTAAAAAAAAAAATTCCGCTCCGAATTTCCGCTCCAGCCCTTCCTTCGGCTCAGTGATGATCAGTCATCTGATGCCTTCTCGCTTCAGGTGTTACTGCAGCTCCACCTGATCACACAGCTATCTCTACATGTACAGATGTGCAACTAATGATACATCCCAGAAACAAAAAACAAAAAAAATAAAAGTTAAGGCTACCTCTACCCTAAGTTCTGATACCAAGATAAAAATAATTAAACTTTGAATTAATCAGAAGGAGTTGCAGCTCACAGGTGAGAACACCACCTGGAGACTGCACTCAAGAAAACAAGGAGGAGACTCTCGCTCACATTCACTCTGCATTACATGAATGAATATTACATATTAAATACATCACTGAAAAATAGGTAGTTGTAAACAACCTCCTAAATTCTAGGAACAACTCCTAAACTAAGAAGATGCGTTACAACCACATAACCATTTCTCCATTAATTCTAACTGTTAGCCCTTGCCGTTGGATCCATGCATCCGTTCTATGGGCACGTGTCTCAAGAATTGGGTTTTTGAGATGGGATCAAGGGCGGAGATCCGTTGCTAGTTGATCTATGGTCCAATATTATCCAACCTAACCCTTACATCGTTTTGATCTCCCTCCTCAGTCATGTTTGCCATTTTCTCCTTGCAACAAGCAGAACAGAAGAAGGCATAAGGTTACCTTCCAGCTACTGTAATGTTGTAGTTGCCTTCAGTTCTTCGAGTTTACACTTCTACAACATTTCACCCTCCACTCGACCACCCAATGAAAGGATTCCTCTTCCAATGGCATTAGTTCGTCTTGGCTACCACTCCCTGCGAGGTATGATATCTATCACCCCTCCATTCAGAAACCCTTTATCCTTGATTTTCATTGATGACTGTATTATTTCCTTTCTAAATATGAATTGAGTGATTTGTGTTGCAGAAAAGACTCCGGGGTTCCATGGATGTTATTCTCCTCAGCACGATATCGTTTTCTAGGCCTTAGGTAATCTTCTTCGCTAGATTCTATGTGTGGTAAAATTTCTGAATTGGGTTTTTATATTCTTGACCTATTTTCCAACTCGTGTCATGGGATTTTCTTACAAGAGTGAAGTACAACTTTGGATTTTGATGGCTCAACAGGTAACTCTTTACCTCTCTTTTCCTTTCATCAGGGTTTTGCTAAGTTTCATGTATTTTTGCTTCACTGAATGTTTGTGTTCACTGATGACTCAAGTAGGCTCCCGGACGACTTGGTTTGATGAACCATTCCACGGAACTAGATGCATTTTATTAATCGTTTTCATCTTCTTTACATGTTGGTGGCTTTTGCATCTGCTATTATTTTCCTTGGGGGTTTTCCGCTTACAACTCCGCCCTACTGGCTCTCGATTTGTTGAGTATGGAGTTTTGTATGTTTTGGGTTCTCGGCAATGCTGGGATATGGCTTCATCTTGGTTGAACAAGCTCGGTCTTTGACCCATGAAATTTTTGGTTTCCATAGGCCTCTGTTGTTGAAGATTTGCAGAACTACTTTACTGCATTAATTATTCTTGTGTTAAGGCTTCAGATAGCCTGTAGTTTTAAATCTAAGTTTAATTTGTTTTTGGGTCAACGATTCTGCTATATGTATGTTAAATTGGAGGTTGCATTGGCTGGGTTAGCCATGTCCTCTGTTTTCTTTTAAAGTTTGAAATAACACAGCTGTGAAATCTTACCAATGTACTACTGTGGATGAATCTTTTGAATCTTTCTTAAATGATAGCGAGATTTTTCCAGTTTGTTTGTCATTTCATGGTAACTTATTATCTCCAGTATTGACATGATTTCCTTATTTATATTTATGTTTTTGTTTATGGAGAATAATGGCAGAAATATTTATGTTTATGTCCTCATGTTTAGTTCTATTTAATACATGCCTCAGGTTTCGATTTTATTTGATTTCCTTGTTAGACCTCTCTATGACCGAGCTACCTATTTATTCTCCAGGGGTTTGAAGCTTAGACTTCAATTCATTTTTTTTTTCTTTCTCCACCTCACACCCCATGTTCTTCTTATTCCCCTCCACTAGCTTACTCTGTATGCACACTGAGCGTTTTAGACTACTCCACTCCTTCATGTCAATCTGGCAACACTTTCTAAGTACCATTGTAGCTGGGCGTGCCCATTTCTAGTTATGGTAATGTATCACTCAACTTCGTTCTGCTCCCCACAAGCACATATGCTAAATATTTAATGGGCTTGCTGTAGCTAATTTTTCTTATCCTCTCAGTTGGATTACTATGGTTTTGGGTAATTATACCCTGTATGCAATATAGGAACTCATCATAATTGGTGTTGATACCTGTATCCAAAATGGTTAACATGCTCTTTATTTAGACTAAACCTGGCATATGCTTGGAGTTGTTGCTACATCTAGGAATCAACACAACCATTCCAAAGTATTGGTAGAATAATGATCTTGTTGTCTCAACTGTTTGTACTATTAATCTATATTTTTCCTTACCAGGAGCTAAATGATTTCACATGCTCACTCCTTGATTCAACATAGAGTGGCTCATTTATTTATCAATAGGGTCACGTATGTATATAATTTCATCTTGTCATAGCGCCTCTTCATTTTCTTTCTATTCATCAGATCCTCACATATGTTCGTGTATCCTACTTGGGTTCATTTGACAGGGGTTCTAATTGCTTAACCCACCCATGCTACTATGCATATGCTCCTTTTTTTATATAATTCTTTGGCCATATTATTATCATAGTTATACTGCTCAAGCGGGGTTGAATTTGTACCATTATTCATGCTCACTCTGTTGCATGGTAATAAAGTTTATCTTGTTGTTAAAATGAGGACACACTCTCTCTGTTGCATGATACTACAGTCTTCTTACTTCTTAAACAGAATATAAAATATGGAATAACCATTGACTACATGCATACAACAACTACCTACATCTTACATGTCTCAATTTCCTGTTTACTTTCTTGTCTTCTTTACCTCCCACGAAAGCAAGCTAGAATTTCTACCTATACTATATATTGCTGAAAAGAATTCATAACTCAGTGCTATTCATCACATATTCTTAATTTGTAACTAACAATCATTTAATAAAAACAGAGTAATATTCTACTCTGACTACAGTACTATTTCTTAACACAATGGTAGTTACCAGCTACATACTTAAGAAAGATAACAACACTGAATTTACACATTATTCTAATCTGTACCAGAATCCCATTATACTTTATCAATATAAGACCATCGAATTTCCTAATATAGTTCAAAATTTATGACGAGTACACTCTAGAGAGGGAAAACAATGGTTGACCACACAAGACCTCCCATCCTTGAATCCTCTGATTCCCCCCGAGCTATGATAACTTGCAAGGCCTTAGTAACCAATACTAAGACTTGATAAAGTTTATTTAACATTATCATGTTTACAGATTTTTTCCTTGACCGCGTCTTGCCTTCAGTGGTTCCGTTTCCTCCCCAGCCTAGGCTTTTCCACTCTTTTTCCTAAAAGAAAAAGCCTGCATTTTACTTGCAGCGCTTTTATTCGCAGTCCTTATCTCCCACTGAGATGTCATATATATCCATAAATATATTTTATTTTATTTTAGGAAAAATCAAGATGAATCTGATTCCTCTCAGATTCTGGCAAGTTTCATCCTCTACTCTGGTGTCAGCCAATGAAATTCCCATAATAAAATCAACAACTTTATTAATAAAACTTAAACATCCAATCATAATAAGTTTGTTTCATCCTAGTATAGTCACTAGAGTGGTAACCATTTAACAATTAATTATGTACTTACAATGGGGGTGTTGCATCATCCCCCCCTTCAAACTTAACATCGTCCTCAGTGTTATTATTCATAAGAAAATAATTCAGGATAAGTTGCCTTCATGACATATTCTTTTTCCTAGGTTGCTTCCTCAGCAGTAAAGTGTCGCCACTGCACTTTAACCTAAGCAATGACCCGATTCCGCAGTATGGTTTCCCTCCACTCCAGAATGTGTAGTAGTTCAGGAAAGAAATCTCCTTCAGGCTCCACCTGTAAAAGATGCCAATCAATTATATGAGAGTTGTCATGCACATATTTTTTTAATAGCGACACATGAAACACATTATGTACTTTAACATGAGCAGGTAGAGCTAATTGATATGCTACTGGAACTATTCAATCCAGTACTTCAAATGGCCCATAGTACCGCAGTGCGAATTTAGCACAACTTCTAGTACTCAAAGTACTTTTGCAAGGCTTGATTCTCAAATACACATGTTCCCCAATTTGAAATTCTTTAAGAGTCATTTTCTTATCTGCATAGCTTTTTTTATGATCTTGAGTGATTTTAATATTTTGTTGAATTTTTTGCACTGTGTCCTCCATTTCACCCAAGAGCTCGGGTCCAAGGACCAATCTGTCCTCTGGTTGACTCCAACTAAGAGGGGTATGACATTTTCTGCCATAGAGAGCTTCAAAGGGGCTCATTTTGATGGAAGCCTGATAACTATTATTATAGGAGAACTTGGCTAGGTGCAGATAGTCTTCCCATTTTGCGGGTCTATCCATTACATACATTCAAAGCAGGTCTTCCAAGATCTGATTCATTCTTTCAGTTTTCCCATCCGTCTGTGGATGATACGTAGTACTGAAGTTCAGTTTGGTACCAAAATTTCCAAACAATGATTTCCAGAAATTTGAAGTGAACTTTGCATCCCGATCTGATATGATCATTTTTGGTATACCATGTAATCTAAAGATATATTTCATGAATATATTTGCAATTTGTGTTGTTCCAAAGGTGGATTGCACAGGAATAAAGTGGGATGCCTTTGTTAGTACATCTACTACCACCATAATGGAATCGTGCTAGTATCAAGTTCTTGATAATCCAGTTATGAAATCCATAGAAATCACTTCCCACTTCCATTCCGGAATGGGTAATGAATTCAACAGGCCTGCTGGATGTTGATGCTCTACTTTCACTTGCTAGTATTGCAAGCACCTTGCCAATTAATCAGCTACCTCTTTTTTCATTCCGGCCCAGATTTTTTTTTTTTTTGTAGAGAAGTTATAATTTTCTAGTATCTGGGGTGGCCTTCATATGGTTTCTTATGTTTCTCATCCAAAATTATCTATTTTAGAGGGGTAACATTGGGAATGACCCATCTACCTTGGTAGGTGATCAATCCTTGAGGATTAATCACATACCTTGTTTTTTTTCCTTGTTGTATTTTATTCTGCAATTCTTGATACTGTGGGTCCTATTGACCAACTAACCTTACCTACTCCTCAAAATTCGTTCTTACACTTACTCCCATGTGTGCGATTGAAGCATGAGCATGCCGACTTAATGCATCAACAATCTTGTTCTCCTTTCCTTTAATATGTTTGATTTCAAATTCAAATTCACTAAGGAAGGCTAACCACCTTGCCTATCTTGCATTCAGGTTGGATTGGCTAAAAAAATATTTAAGACTGATGTGGTTAGTCATCAAAATAAACTTCTTTCCCAGCAAATAATGCCTCCACATTCTCAGTGCATGAACTACTGCAGCTAATTCCAGGTCATATACAACATAATTATGCTCATGTTTCTTCAGTTTCCAGGATTCATAGGCTACTACAACATTGTTTTGTAGCAAAACCCCTCCTAAACCTTCAAGGCACACATTTGTGCATACTACAAACTCTTGATTTGGATCTGCTACTCGTAAGACAAGAGTCGTTGTCAGCATTCTTTTTTAGTTTATTGAAGCTCTCCTGGAATTTTTCCATCGACTCAAACTTCGTTCCCTTTTTTTGTAACGAGGTGATGGAGTATACCAACTTGGAAAAATCCTTTACAAATCTGCGATAGTATCCTACAATTCCCATAAAGGAATGAATCGTAGATATGTCCTTTGTTATTGGCCATTACAAAATTGTTGTAATCTTCTTAGGGTCTACTGCCAACCCTTCTTTAGATATGACATGTCCTAAGTATTGTATTTTGTTTTTAAAAAATTAGCACTTACTTCCTTTTGCATACAATTTATGTTCTCTTAATGTCTGCAATACCAACCTTAAGTGTTCTTGATGTTCCTCCTTGTTTTTAGAGTACACAAGAATGTCATCTATGAAGACTAACACAAAGCGGTCCAAGTACTAGTGCAACATGTTGTTCATGAGACACATGAAAGTTGCAGGAGCATTGGTGAGGCCGAACGGTAGCACCACGAACTCATAATGCCCATATCATGTTCTAAAAGTAGTCTTTTGAATACCCTCATCGTTAATACACAATTGATGATAGTCTGTTCTTAGATCAATTTTTTGAGAAATTGTGGCTCCTCTCACTTGATCAAATAGATCATCTATTCTTCGAAGGGGGTGTTTGTTTTTCACTGTTAATTTGTTCAATTTCTAGTAGTCCATACACATTATATATGTACCGTCCCTATTTTTCACAAATAGGACCAATGCCCTCCATGGAGAAATGATGGGTTTGATGTAACCTTTGTGTATTAATTCCTGTAACTGCATTTTTAACTCCAATAATTTTGGAGTACTCATACGATATGGAGTCCTAGATATAGGAACAACCCTAGGCACTAGATTTATAGTAAAGTCTATGTCTCGAGATGGGGGTAATCCCAGAATTTCCTCTAGAAAAACATCCAGGAATTCCTTGATGATTGGAATCGTTTCCAATTCCTCCCTTTCAGACAACTAGGTTATAGCTTCAACCTACACCAAATATAATTGACAACCTTTTTTGGTGCTTCTTTTTATCTGCAAGGATGAAATTTGTTAAACCGATACCGGTTTCACTTTTCCTTTAATTACTCTAGGAACCCCATCCATCCCTACACATGTCACTGTTTTCTCCAAACAATTTATAACAATAGCTTGTTGTTGTAACCAGTCCATTCCTACTAATAATTCATATGACCTGAGTGGAAGAAGATTCAATTCTACCTTTGAGGAATATCCATTAAAATCAATAGGGAATTGTTTCACATATTGGGTTACTCTCTGCTTGGTTCCTATGGCTAGTTGTACTATCCATGCATTTTTGATTTTTTTTATTTTCAAATTGCATTTTTCTACAATTTCGGGTTTAATATAACTTACTGTAGCCCCTGGATCTATTAAAATTGACACATACTGGTTTAAGATTTTACCTTCTATTTCCAGCATAATGGCCTGATGTTCAGCTTGTCGGTTTTCCAGGGTGACGCTAATCCTCGGTATGCTTCTTGTAACATCATTAACTTTAGTGGCCTCACAAATTGCATGTATGTTTTGGATAGATCAGGAGTTGTGTGGGGAGTTCATTAACATATGTGGCTACCTTCACATTCAACACCTTAACTGTTCTTTGGCAGTGCCATTATTTTTGTTGTTCTGCTCTGTCACTCTCAAACCCATGTAGGACTGAGATGGAAAGGGTACTTCTCCTCTAAACCCCTTCCTTCTCTGATGATCTCTACCAAAATTCTTCAGGTAGAGTGGTTTTTGTTTCTCTGGTCCTCCACAGTTTGCCACCTTCATTTTTAATTTTAAACTATTGATAACGTAGCCTAGACTTTCTAACCACATCACCATGGTCTTTGCATTATAAAACTCAATTCTCTCCTTCTAAGAGACTGGAAAGAAATTCATAAAATGTTGAATTTTAGCTTTCTCCTCTTTCAAATACATTACATACCGCAACAAGTTGGTGAATTTGTTTACAAATTTGTCCATAGTCATTTGCCCCAACTTCATCTCATGGA
Source organism: Pinus tabuliformis (assembly GCA_031772625.1). Classification (NCBI taxonomy): domain Eukaryota; kingdom Viridiplantae; phylum Streptophyta; class Pinopsida; order Pinales; family Pinaceae; genus Pinus; species Pinus tabuliformis. Next base: position 577,419,128 of record CM062806.1, on the reverse strand, counting down.
ATTCTTTAGCCTTGTCATCATAATACCTTTCACTCAAAAATCTTGCCTTGAATTGCTTCTGAAATTCCTCCCATGAAATTGTTTTTTCTTCAAGCATTTGAACACTCTTCCTCTCTTCCCACCACAATGTGGCTTTACCCTGCAATTGATAAATTTCCAATCGTGCTTTCAGGTTGCTTTCATATTCATATACTTGAAATATTTAGTCATATTCAACAGCCATGCCTCTGCATCCTCCTCCTCTCCATCAAATACTAGTGGTTTGATCTTTCTAAATTCACCTTGTAACTCGGCTTTCCTTTGCTTCTTATAAACCTTTGGTGACTCAGGATCGGATTCCCCTCCACTTCCTGACTTATCGGACTCTATCTTCCTCATGCCTTCAATGTCTACACTCTTGTGACTAGACTTCTCTGTCCATTCTTTGATTAACTTCTCCTATTCTTCACTGGCTTTCAACAACTTCTCATTACTGCTACAGAGTTGAACCAACTCCAGTTGCAGTGTCTTTACCATTTCCACCAACTAGGAGGATACGGTAGTACTTCCCTCTTCCCCCAGTTCCACGTATAGTTCATCTCCTCCAGTACTAGGTGGCCGAAGTCCTTTCGCAATTGATCGAACTTTCCAATTTTCGTACATCACAATTTAGAATAGATAAGAAAAACTACAATATTAGTTTGTATATATGTATATATATTCCTTTCTTTTTGCACACTCTTCTCTAGTGTAGATGCCCTTTACAGGCTCCAAAGTAGAATTTGTGCTCTGATACAATTTGTAACAAACCTAAATCACACAAACAAACAAAATTGTTTTCTTCTACTTTCTTACGTGATTTATCACTATACTCATATCTTGATAACCTACCGCAAAGTTTTTCCTTAGTTAATGGTGTTGAATAGTATAATTTTGACATGTTTGGGTGGTGTGTAAGCTAAACCCTTTGATTTGGTGGTAGGGGTTTTATTATTTGTATACCCATATCTATATGTGAATATATGCAACATGTGTAAGTTATGGTTTATGCTCTAACCCACACTCTTTTGGATTCAGCCTTTCCACTGGTTTTCTCTTACTTTACACATGGCACACGATTATTGATTTCTCTTAGGGTATAAATGTACCCTCCCGCCCTTTCTGATGTCGGCCCGGATAGTATGTTGTTACTACTCTTTTGATATGTGCAAACCCTTTTAATTCACCACCGTTGGATCCATGCATTCGTTCTATGGGAACGTGTCTCGAGAGTTGGGTTTTCGAGATGGGATCAAGGGTGGAGATCCCTTGCTGGTTGATCTATGGTCCAAAATCCTCCAGCCTAACCTTAACATCAATTTGATCTCCCTCCTATGCTTTGTTTTCCATTTTCTCCTTGTGGTGAGAAGAACAGAAGAAGGCGTAAGGTTACCTTCCCACTACTATAATGTTGTAGTTGCTTTCAGCTCTATGAGTTTGCACTTTTACATCGTTTTGCCCTCCGATCGGCCATTTGATGAAAGGATTCCTCTTCCAACAACATTAGTTTGGCTTATCTACCACTCCCTGCGAGGTATGGTATCTATCACCCCTCCATTCAGAAACCCTTTATCCTTGATTTTTACTTGATGACTATATTATTTCCTTTGTTAATATGAATTGGGTGGTATTTGTTGTAGAAAAGACTCAAGGGTTCTGTGGCTACTATAATCCTTGGCACGATAGTGTTTCCAAGGTCTTAGGTAAGCTTCTTCACCAGATTCTATGTGTGGTAACATTTATGATTTGGGTTTTTGTATTCTTGACCTATTTCCCAACTCGTGTCATGGGTTTTTCTTGCAGGAGTGAAGTACAACTCTGGATTTTGATGGCTCAACATGTAATTCTTTACCTCTCTTTTCCTTTCGTCGGGGTTTTACTAAGTTTCATGTATTTTTTGCTTCACTAAATGTTTGTGTTCACTGATGACTCAGGTACGCTCCCAGATGACTGGGTTTGATGCACAATTCTGTGGAACTAGATGCACTTTATTAATCATTGTCATCTTCTTTACAACTTGGTGACTTTTGGCTCTGCTATTATTTTCCTTGGGGGGTTTTCCACTTACAGCTCCACCCTACTCACTCTCGATTCGTTGAGTATGGATGTTTGTATGTTTTGGGTTCTTGGCAATGCTGGGGTATGCCCTTGACATGCTTGGAAATTCTAGGTCTCTGAACCATGAGACTTGTGGCTTCCACAGGCCTTTGTTATTGAATATTTGTACAACTACTTTACTTCATTAGTTATTCTTTTGTTAAGGTTTCAAATAGCCTGTAGTTTTAAATCTAAGTTTAATTTGTTTTTGGGTCAGGGACTGTGCTATATGTATGTTAAATTAGAGGTTGCATTGGTCAGGTTGGCCATGTCCTCTGTTTTCTTTTAAAGTTGGAAAGAACGGGACTGTGAAATCCTATCGATGTACAGTGGATGAATATTTTGAATCTTTCTTAAATAATAGCAAGCCTTGTCCAGCTTGTTTGTAATTTCATGGTAACTTATTATCTCAAGTATTGACACGCATTCCTTAGTTATATATATGTATTTTTTTATGGATAATAATGACAAAAATATTTATGTTTACATCCTCATGTTCACTTCTATTTAATACATGCCTCGGGTTTCCATTTTATTTGATTATTATCATGTTTACAGATTTTTTCCTTGGCCACGTCTTGCCTTCAGGGGTTCTGTTTTCCCTTAGCCTAGGCTTTCCACTCTTTTTCATAAAAGCAAAAGCCTGCCTTTTCCTTGCAGCACTTTTATCGTTGGTTTGTATCTGGCAAGTTTCATCCTGTACTCTGGTGTCATCCAATGAAATTCCTAGAATAAAATCAACAATTTTATTAATAAAACCTAAACATCCAATCATAATAAGTTTGTTTCATCCTAGTATAGTCACTAGAGTTGTAACCATTATATGAATATTTATGTAGTTACAATGGAGGTGTTACACCTCCCAGAGCACGACATGTCACATTAGTTTGTTCAGTAATTAGCCTGGTCTTATGTGTCTACATCATTTGCTTTCTTTTTTCCAAACTACACCAATAGCACACTACAACCAAATAAAAAAAGTCTATGAAGAATATATATATATTTTTTTGTTAGAGAACACTCCTTTAAACCACACACAATTTACTCTCCATAAAAACAAACTCAAACTTTATGGGTTGGCTTGGTTGAAAAATAAAATCAAGCCTTTGACGAATCTCAAAACAAGTCTAGATTTACCAGCCCCCATCTTCAAAGCAGATATTGGATCAGAAACCCATCTTCAAAACATATATTGGATCAGAAATCACCCAAGGATTAAATATTTTGGATAAAAAATACTTGCTTCTTAATGAGACATTTGATTCGGTAGCAGTGTTGATTGACATGAAATATGTCTTCCATAGTTGGGAGTTCGAATCCCTGGCGAAATCAATGGTTGCTACATTGGAGCTACACCCATTTTTCCTTTTGTACTTGTAGTGGGGCAGTCGTAATTGTCATTCGTTGCCCCAAGTGACCCTAGTGTAGCCCAACGATCGAGAATCTTTCATGCTCCATGTAGCCACTATGTCCTTTTTAAATGTGTATTGAAAGAATTCGATCACATAAATATGGGACCATTTTCCAATCGATTCTCGACTCTCCTTGCCTCCTCCTAATCATTATGAACCAGCACACTATAACCCAACATATCTATTCTGAAAAAACGGTGATAGCTACACAACATACGACTTGACAGAACATGTGTGCCTCCTCAAATATTCAACAAACCTTTTAGATCAAGAAGATCACATTGGATCTTTTTCCCTTGACTGATTTGATCCATGCAAAAATAAAAGTCTCTCCTAAACATTGTTGTCAAATAAGAAGAAACCAAGCCCCAACACCTTGAAACAAACAACACAAGAACATAAAGCAAACACACATTTAAGCTACCTCTAACTTAATCAATTATTCTCACAACTCTCACATCTTCTTGACTTTCCCGTAAGGAAATCAAACCAAAATATTCTTTGATACCATGATAGACATTGAGATAGAGAGCAATGTCACACATAAACCACATTTCGTTATCTTTACTGATCACAATAGTTGCAAATATATTAAACATAAAAAACTAACTTTGAACAATATTTAAAATTATTTTATTTTTATAGAAAAAGTTTTTATCATATAAATATAAATAAAGAAAATAATTACAATGACAATTTTAAAAATTAAATCAATATATAAATATTAAATTCAAAGTTATGGATCATCTTAAAGAAGTATAAATTTTTCCATATTAGAAAAAATAATAATTTAAGAAGGATTTAAATTAATTTAAAAGAATTCTAGGTCATTTTATTAAAATCAATATTTATAAAAAAATGATAATTAAAAAAAAAAAAATTGTTTTTTTTGAATAAATAGTTTATTTCAACATTTATAACAGCTTTTCTTCTGATTTAGTTATATATATATATATATATATATATATATATATATATTAACTATGCATCTCATATCAACTACCCATAAATAAGTTCATGTGTGTGGACAAAAGACGGTGTGTTTTTGCAGCGTCGCGGGAGAGAAACAAAATTGTTTCCATGATTCTAGATAAAGCAACATGAGTGCAGTCGAAGGTAATGCATTCTTTTTTGTCTAACTTCTTATTAGTCCAGTCCCTGCCTTCAGCACTGCAGGGACTCTAGCAATTGCTAGAGCGTTAATCAGGAAAAGTTGGCTCTTCTATAAAAAAATTTCTTCACTTTACCAAAATTTAACAAACGTTTTCGGTGGAAATTTAGGCTCATCAAATTTTTAATCAAAGTTTTAGATTATACTTCTTATTGGAAACTTCAGATGGTTCGAGACAACATCATATATCTAATTTTTTTCTTATCCAAAGTTTAAAAAGAACTAAAAGCTTTCCTAAATCATATCCAAACTTTTTTAAATCATAACTTGAAGTAATGCTACGGTGAGTGTTAGCATTAAATCTAGAACATTAAATGTTTGGGATATATTTCAGTTTAAAGTTTACAAAATGCTCACTCTTTTTTTATTATTTACTTTCGACTAAGTAGCACTTTTTTTATTATTTACTTTCGACTAAGTGGCACTTTGGTTAACCGACATTTAGCACTGCATTTAGTGGCATTTTGACCAAGTGGCATTTGGCGCTAGACAAATCCACCGCCTCAACATCTTCTTCTTATCATCTAGTCATCTCCATAACATGTTCTTATCATCTGGTCATCTCCATAAGACATGATGCTATTGTAGTTCATTTTCAAATGTAGGTCCAAGAAAAGAAACCATTTGCGATGCTATTGTAGTTCATTTTCAAACGCAAGTCCAAGCAAAGAAACCATTTGCAGTAGTCACCTCAGGTCCAAGCAAAGAAACCATTTGCAATAGTCACCTCAATTAAAGGTACACATCTCTGCCTGCTTGTTTCTGAACTCATAAGCTTCATCATCCCGGTACCATATGCGTTTATTTAGCTAGTTTATCTTGATCATCTTAACTACAAAATAGAACAATGATTTTAATTCCAATTAAATCTCCCTACTACATGCAAGAACAATACAAAATAGACTATAACATCCATTGCCATAGTCATGTGGTTTTATGGAATTGAATAGATTCTTGGATTTATTTTTCTCCTAAAAAAATATACTTGTACAGGTAATATTATTTTTCTCTTTTGAAATTATACTTACACAGGTAATAGAATAGTTTACTTACACAGTGTTTTTCCTTTGGCCAAGATAAGAGCTTCGAAGATTTGTTCTGTCTGAAAGAGGGAGCGAGCTAGGCTGCCCAAACCTTGATTATATTTATAATATAGAGGCCTTGGTTAGATAGAAGCATCTAAGGAATTGCATTGCAAACAAGACAAAAAAGACAAACCAAAAAGGTAAACTGAAAGCTTGCAAATTCACAAAAAAAACTGTACTCACATACAAAGAACAATTCAAAGTTAGATGTAAGCAATGAGCTCATTTGATGGCAAACATGTTACTAATTCCTCGAAGGGAACAATTGTTTATTCAAAAATTCCATTAAATTTATTTCAAACACAATTCAAAAAAATAGGGAAAAAGAGGAATCTTGACCTTCAAGTTCATGTATGGCAATAGAAACCCTAGCACACAAAGCAAAGGAAACTGCAACACATGTTTAGATATCCTTGAATGAAACGTATGGACAGGTAATTTCTGTAGCCGATAGTTGAAAAAGGGAAGTTCGACTCCCTGATACACTAAAGCCTTTGGGGTTACAATATGAACACAAGAAAAAAAAATACGTTGAAATTTGCTATACTTTCAAGGCATCAACATTTATACCTCATTCTATGCCAGAATGATAATGATACCAGCATTGAGCATAATACCTCGAAGCACAAAGCAAATGGTCAATAGAACATTTGGGTGTGATGTAGAGTAGAGCGACTATCTCGCCTCATCACAAAGAAAACCAAATAACTCAATTCAGCTAGGGAATAGGGATTTGGTTACCTTTGAAAAGCCTTGAAGGATTTCCACCGCTAGCATCCATTAAAGAAAATCTCCCCTCATCCATTTCAAGCAACAACAACATTCAAACCCTGTAGCCCACCAATGCAAAGCTCCTCTCCTCCACCTCAAGCATCTACCCAAATGGTTGAATATGTGTCTTCCTCTACAGACCTAGCAATTATGTATATATTGTTGAGACAAATCAATTCTTTTCTCTCGAGAGATATCGACAGCAACGCCCTACGGGAGAGAAAATAAGAGTCTGGGCATATTACAACCTTTGTAAATCTGTCTCGGAGCAATGGATTCTAAGCCAAGGGGGCACGTGGGTTGCCCACATATAACCCAAATGTTTATTTATTTTTCATTTTTATTATTTTTTGTTGTTTTATTCAAATAAATAATAAATACAAAGATACATATAAAAAATAGAAAATACGAAACCAAGCGTTGCATGCATGAGGGCGTGTGTCTACGCCAAGAGGTAATACGTTGAAGTCTGTATTTGTGTATTCGAGATACTGCTTTGTTCATGAGGTTTCACCCAGATGGCTCCATTTGTACATGCTATAATGTTGACTAGGACGATTAATTGTATTGTACTTGTTTCAAATAAGTAATTTGTACACGCCATAATGTTGACTATGATTAATTGTATTGCAGTGGTTTCAAACAAGTAATCTATACATATACATGTGAATTGTATTGTGATAAATTTTATATAAAACAATGATTTATTTATTAAAATAAGTTTTATGGTTTTTTTTATTAAGATAATTTATATAATAAGTTTTTATTATATAGCATTTTTTCTTAAAAAATTTGATGTAATATCTTAAAAGTAAATTTCATGCATGTGTTAATTTTTCATGTCTAAAAAAATTGAAGTAATATATTAAAAGTAAATTTCATGCATGTGCTAATTTTTCATGTTTTTGTCAAAATAAAATTCATTGAATGAAGATCTCCTCAGAAAAAACATCTGCGTGCAATAATTCATCGACATGGTCGACAATAAGGTTGATGTAATTGAATACAGGATATCCACTAAGTCAGAACATTTGGGTCGAAGTTAAGGCATGAACTTCATGTATATAGATATATGCAGATAACATTTGGGTCGAAGTTAAGGCATGAACTTGATGTAAATAGATCTATGCTACGAGTTGAAAATAATTATTATTATTTTGTATTAATGGAGAAATGGTTACACAAGTTGTAACGTATCTCCTTAGTTTAGGATTTGTTCCTAGAGTTTAGGAGTTTGGTTGCAACTTCCTGAGTTCTAGTAAATGTACTTAATGATGTAATTGCTCATTTGGTGAAGTAGAGTGTACAAAGAGATTTCTCTTTGGATGAGTGCAGTGTCCAGGTGCAGTACTCACCTGTGAGCTGTAACTCCTTTTTTAATTCAAATCTGATTTTTATATTGGTATCAGAGAACAGAGTAGGGATAGCCTTAATTTTTTTTTAGGATGCATCATTGATTACAGAACTGTAGTGGAGGAATTTGTAGAATCAAGTGGACTGTAGTAACACCTGAAGACAGGTCTCAGATGACTGATCATCTCTGAGCGCAAGAAAGTGTTGGCGCGGTTTCGTCGCGAACAGTCGCGCCATTTTTGTGCGGAAGGAAGAGCTGGCATGATTTTTTAAGGAACAGACGTGCCAGTTGGCGCAGTTTTGAGGGTGATAAGCGCGCCAGCGCGCCAGAAAGTACAATTGGCGTGGAAAATCAAGGATTAATCGCGCCAATTTCGGGAGACGCATCGATTTTGTTTCTGGCGCGGGCATTTCGCTGTCGAAGGAGCGCCAACCTCTTTCTCTTTGAAAAATCTGCAATTTTTGCAGATCGGAGTTGCCCGGTGGTGGCACTTTGAATTTCTGGCTCTGTTCAGTGGCAGCAGAGCGGAGTAGCCCGGTGGTGGCGTATTGGAGTCCCTGATCTACTCGGTGGTAGCAGATCGGACTTGCCCGGTGGTGGCGCATTGGAGTTCCGGATCTGTTCGGTGGCAGCAGATCGGACTTGCCCGGTGGTGGCATATTGGAGTTCCGGATCTGTTCGGTGGCAGCAGATCGGATTTGCCTGGTGGTGGCGCATTGGAGTTCCAGATCTGTTTGGTGGCAGCAGATCGGACTTGCCCGGTGGTGGCTCACTGAAGATAAATTTTTTTTTCAGCAAAAACAGAGGTTCGGATCTGGTATGTGGTGATTTTTTTTTTTAGTATCCTGAAAGTGTTCAGTTCGATAGACTTATTCATCAGAGGATCAGAAATTTTATCAATCTAATATGAATAACAGTCTAGAATCGTATCTCCACGAGTCTGGCAAACTCGATGGATCGAATTTCAACAACTGGAAATTCAAGATGCAGACTTTACTTGAAAGTGCAAATGTGTGGTCGATCGTTACAGGAAGTGAGCTGAGATCAGGATCAGCCACACAAGAACAAGATTGGGATAAAAGGGAGACAAAAGCAAAGGTCATATTGAAGATGTCCGTCAAGGAAAATGTTATCCCACATATTAGAGACTGTAAATCGGCCACTGACATTTGGACGACGATCAAAAACCTATACCAGACGCAGAATACAAACCGTGTCTTGTCACTCAAAGGCAAGTTGTTTGCATTGAAGATGGAGGAGAATGAATCCGCTGCTGGATTCATTGCTAGAGTCAAAGACCTGAAGGACAGATTGGGAGATATCGGAGAGAAAGTTTCCGATTCAGATCTGGTCATGATCACGTTGAACGGAATGACTGATGATTATCAGACATTCATCACAGGGCTGTCAGCAAGGGAGAAAGCCCCTTCATTTGAAGAGCTGACAGGGATTCTGATACAGGAAGAAGAGCGACGACAAAATTTGAAATCACAGAGCAATGACCTTGCTCTAATGGCAAAAAGGAGATAGTTTAAAGGGAAGCAGCATCAGCAACTGCAGCAGCAGCAGCAGAAAGGAGCCAACACATTTCAGAAGAGACCATTTAAAGGTATGTCTGCTAATAATTTTCCCATCAAGAAATGTTTTTACTGTGGGAAACCTGGACATGAGATTAGAGATTGTTATAAGAGGCAGGCAGACGAAGGAAGAAACAAACAGAGAAAACATAAGGGTTACTTCATTAATGAAGAGGAGGATCATAGCCACGAACTTTGACTATTTGTAGTCGATCGTGCCCTTTCAGCTTCAAAAGGAGATGAGGACGACATATGGTATGTTGACTCGGGCGCATCCTCACATATGACTGGTAAGAAGGATTGGTTTGAATTTCTTGAAGAAACTTCATGTGGGTCGAAAATCTATTTAGGAGATGATAGTGGACATGAGATCAAAGGACATGGTGACATTCCTGTAAAATTACCTAGCGGTGACATTAGACACCTTAAAAATGTATTGTATGTTCCAGGAATTAAGAAAAATTTGGTCTCTGTCTCAATGATTACTGATCAGGACATGCAAGTTCAATTCTTTAAGACTAACTGTGTCATTAAGGATAGCCAGATGGAAACAGTTGCAACAGGAGTGCGCATGGGGAACCTGTACAGACTAGATGTGAAGAGTATGCCACAGCAAGCAATGGTTGTAGCTGGATCGACAGCCGAAAATCTCTGGCATCAGAGATTCGGCCATCTTAATCTGCAAGACCTCATCCTACTTCAGAGAAAAGGTATGGTCGATGGAATCCCTGTTTTCCATAATGTTAAGCTGGATTGTGATGGATGTGCATTAGGGAAAATGCATAGAGAAGAGTTCCCTTTGCATGTTAATAGAAAGGAAAGAGACATTTTAGAACTGGTGCATACAGACATCTGTGGACCTATGCAAACCAGGTCATTAGGAGGAGCATATTATTTTCTCTTATTTACAGATGATTGCACTAGATTTTCATGGGTATACTTTCTGAGTAAAAAGAGTCAAGCTTTTCAGTATTTTAAAGAGTTTAAATCCATGGTAGAAAACTAGACAGGAAAAAGGATAAAAATTTTCCGTTCAGATCAAAGGGGAGAATACAGGTTGGGAGAGTTCATGGATTTCTGCAAGCATCATGGGATTGTGCAACAGTTTACAGTGCCTCACACTCCACAGCAGAATGGAGTGGCAAAACGAAAGAACAGAACTCTTGTGGAGTGCGCAAGGAGCATGCTTCAAGGTAAGGGTCTATCAAATGGTCTTTGGGCAGAAGCTATTAACACTGCTGTATATTTAAAGAATAGGAGTCCTACTAGGTGTCTAGGCTTCAAAACCCCTTTTGAAGCATTGTTTGGATTCAAACCAGTAGTGAGTCATTTAAGAATATTTGGGTCAAAAGCTTATGCTCATATACCTAAGGCAGATAGGAAGAAGTTAGATCCTAAAGCCCTGAAATGTATATTTGTTGGATATGACACTGAGTTCAAGGCATATAAGTTATGTAATCCTGTGACTCACAAGGTTTTTGCAAGCAGAGATGTCATATTTCATGAACAAGTTGAAGATGGAAAGAATGACTCTGACAGTGATTGGCACATTCCATTGCTATTGGAAGAAAACAGTGAGGAAGATGAAGAGCAGGAGGAGAAACAATAAGAAGAAGTAACAGACAATGTAATCAATGAGGATGCAAGCTCGGAAAAGGTTGAAATTGAGGTAAGTCCCCTACCAAGGAGATCAGGTAGGAAGACTCGATTATCATCTAAGTTGAAAGACTATGCATTAATGTCAAAGATTTTAAACATTGTAGAACCTGCAAATTATGAGGAAGCAAGTAAATCTGATGCATGGAGGGCTGCAATGTATGAGGAAATAGATTCAATAAACAGAGACCATACTTGGGATTTGGTTGAATTTCCTGAAAGTAAAACCCCCATATGATGTAAATGGCTGTATAAACCAAAAATAAATGCAGATGGGAGTATAGAGAAACTTAAAGCTAGACTGGTAGCAAAGGGTTACTCATAGAAAGAGGGAATAGATTTCGATGACACCTTTGCTCCTGTAGCCAAATTAAACACCATTAGAATGCTAATTTCCTTAGCAACAAAACACAAATGGCAGCTACACCAGCTAGATGTCAAGTCTGCATTTCTGAATGGTGACTTGAAAGAAGAAATTTATTTAGTACAGCCTGAAGGTTTTGTGAAAAAGGGACAGGAACATCTTGTGTGTAAATTGAAAAAGGCACTTTATGGTTTAAAACAGGCACCCAGGTCGTGGTATGAGAAAATTGACTCATTTTTTGTTCAGCATGGCTTTCATAGAAGCTTGAATGATCCAAATCTGTATACCAAGTTTAATAAACAGAGGCAAATTATTTTGATTTCTTTGTATGTAGATGATATGATCATAACAGGGAATGCTAACAATCTGATCAAAGAAATCAAACAGCAGATGTCACAAGTGTTTGAGATGAAAGATCTCGGAAACCTTCATTATTGTTTGGGATTGGAGGTATGGAGAGACTCTGGACAAACTTTTCTTACTCAAGGGAAGTATGCCAGAAGCTTGTTGGAAAGGTTCAGAATGGAGCAGTGCAGATCAGCAGCAACACCATTACAGCAGAACTTAAAGTTGAGCAGTGACGATGGTACTAAATAGGTGGATGCTACCATGTACAGACAACTAGTTGGCAGTTTGATATATCTGACTACAACTAGACCAGATTTGGCATATTCTGTTAGTGTGTTGAGCTAGTTCATGTCAAAACCACTCGAAAGTCACTGGGTCGCAGCAAAAAGTGTGTTGAGGTATCTTAGTGGTACTAGTAATTATGGCATTTTGTACACTGACACTTCTGATGTTATTCTAGTAGGTTTTTCAGATTCCGATTGCGCAGGTAACTTGGATGATCGAAGATCTATCACAGGTTATGCATTCAACATTGGATCCAGGGTCATAGCATGGAGCAACAAAAAGCAGCACACTGTAACTCTATCTTCAAGTGAAGCTGAGTACCAAGCATTGTGTGCAGCCACATGTGAAGCTATCTGGTTGAGAAGACTTCTCAACGATGTAGGAGAAGAGCAGAAAGAATCGACTATTATCAAAACCGACAACCAGAGTACCATTAAGCTTGCATACAATCCAGTCTTTCATAAAAATACCAAGCATATCGATACTCAAGTTCATTTTGTTCGAGAGAAACAACAGTCAAAAGAGATATGTGTTGAATATTATAAAACTTGTGATAACATGACTGATATTTTTACTAAGCCTCTTGGGCGTGTAAAGTTTGAATTGTTTAGAGGGATGCTAGGAGTTCAGGATAATCCTTTCTCCATTAAGGGGGGGAGTTGAAAATAATTAATATTATTTTGTATTAATGGAGAAATGGTTACACAAGTTGTAACGTATCTCCTTAGTTTATGATTTGTTCCTAGAGTTTAGGAGTTTGGTTGCAACTTCCTGAGTTCTAATAAATGTACTTAATGATGTAATTGCTCATTTGATGAAGTAGAGTGTACGGAGAGATTTCTCTTTGGATGAGTGCAGTGTCCAGGTGCAGTACTCACCTGTGAGCTGTAACTCCTTTTTTAAATCAAATCTGATTTTTATCTCTACATTATCTGCAGGCCTGGGTGAAGATGTCCTGCGAGTGAGAAAATGAAAACTACAATAATTTCTACTATTACCTATTGAGTTAAGGATTGTTTTTGGACAGTTGTTACCATTACCTATTGAGTTGAAGGATTGTTTTTGGACAGTTGTTTTCATTGTTTTGTTGGGTTCCAATATGAATTAGAGAAAATTACTGAAGAAATATTTAGTTACATCTCATTATTACTTGAATTTCAAATATATGCCCAAGTTTTATGGCATTTGGTATGTTAAACTCTTCTCCGACAAAATTGATCTCAATAAATAGATTGACTTACTAACTTAGAAATCTAATTTTGTATATGGCCCTTTCCCTTTTCGGCAGGGACTTCCGCCACGGTTGTGGATCTTGTTAACAAAAGCAAGCATGATACAACATTATTATTTTTCATAGATTGTGGTTCACCACTATGCTAATTGCTTGCTCCCTCACATACTTGAAACCTCGCAGCCGATTTGCTCCAATGTCAATCATAGGCCTTTTAGGTTTACATGCCGTTGTTCAGTGTGTTATTTAAATTTTCTTCAAACAATTCCATAGCGCTGACCGGCAAACAAACAGGAACCACGAACCCTTCAGTGTCTCTCAGCGAAGGTCTCAAAAAATATGAAAAGTTGGGCATCGGCATAAAAACAGGACACGCATTCACTGCTTTGCCCCACCCAAAATCAGCTTCACCTATAGCAACTGAGAGGTTGGAAATGTCGGAAATAATGAAAGAACCGTCGGATGCGTTGTGTGGACGCCCATTCAGCTCCGCCAAATCAATCAGAGATCGTATGTACTCCTCATCCACCCTCCTTTTTCCTTCGTTAATCAGTTTCGTAGCGAAGGACAATGGATGGCCTCTAAGATCCCCGGCTCTCTTCATGGCGTAGGCGGAGGCTATTACATAGCCGTAGTATCCGACCGGAAGTCGCGGTCGAAATCGACTACGGGCATTTAATGGAAACATTAACGCCACTTCTTCATCGGCAGGGATGTTGGTAGCTTTTATTCTGGATTGCCATAAGCAGGCTGATATTACATCAAATGGGGTGCAGAACCTCACGCCCTCTACCTGTCTTTTTAATGCCTCAATTTCATTTGAACCAAAATAAAATGATTTCAAGCTCATTTCCTCCATTGCACGGACCGGCACCGTGGACTCTCTGCATTTATATTTATCTTCAAAATCATAGAATTCGCGGACGCAGGAATACCTGACAGCTGGATTGGCTCTGGGTCGAAGGATTTCTCTCTTCCAAACAGGAGGAACGCTTGGAATTGCTGCACCTCTTGCTATTTCACCGAGAGCTTTCAGAAATTCAGCTATTCCAGCACCATCAGTCACGGAATGGTTGTAACGCAAACCCAATATGAACCCGCCACATTTTAAACGTGTCACCTGTCCCCAAAAAATGTATCACACAATTTATCACGATATTGGATCATAGTATAACGTAACTCTTATAGCCAAACTCCAAAATTTTTGCATCTCAAACTTCAAAACAGACGAACTATGTGGTTGATTACATAAATGTACAAGATACTACGTACGTGATTATTTAAATGGGCAAAGACCAGCGATTTTGAAAACGAGTTGGTTTTAGTAAGATTTTTTTGGAAGTTTTTAGGGTTAGTTTTTTCTAACTAATTTCTCTAAAATTTGGTAGGAATTCATTGAATTCACAAGTTTGATGGGTAATCTCTGCACAATCCACTTGCTTTAGGTTTCCCAGAGTGTGAATCCAAACATACAAAAAAAAAACTAATTTAAATAATACAAATCAAAATTTCATCTCAAAATTTTCTATACGATTCCAACAGGAGAAAGTCTGAAAAATCACACTAAAAATAACTCCTAAAAATTGACACACAAGTCGACTCAAAACTTACCAGTAAAATGAAAAGAGGCTAATTATGTACTTGATTCCATTAATGTTGAAGATACTTTGAAGGGTTCTGTCCAAGAGACCTAACTGTTCTGGAATATTTCAGCAAATAAGTCAATTCAAAGAAAAAGTCAGATCTTAGATATTTTACTCTTTATTATCAAATTTTCAAAATATTTTCAAAAATAATTATTTTTTTCTTCAAAGACTAAAACAATTATATATATATATATATATATATACTATCAAATTTCAAAATATTTCAAAAAATAATAAAACTTTTTTTCAAAAAATTAAAACTAGAACAACTAATATATATATAGATATTCCATTTTTTTTTACATAGAATCCAAGATTTTACTCTAAAATCTTTTAATGTTTTTTAATTAAATATTTGTAAAATAAATTTAAAAAA
Source organism: Pinus tabuliformis (assembly GCA_031772625.1). NCBI lineage: Eukaryota > Viridiplantae > Streptophyta > Pinopsida > Pinales > Pinaceae > Pinus > Pinus tabuliformis. The sequence goes on along the minus strand of CM062806.1, from coordinate 577,403,737 downwards.
AATCACATCTTATGGATATATTAAAATATTTTAAAACATAAATATTTCCATCTCAAAATTATAATATTTGAAAATATTAATTTTCTTATCATACTACGTAAAAAGCATCATTAAATATAATATTAATATTAAATTAATAATGTATTAATCTAAAATTATTAATCTAATAATAATAATATTATAATATATTAATATTAATATTAAATTTAGTAATAAATTTCATATTAATATTAATTTATTATCCCTCTAAATCCATCTAATTCTAATTCTATTATAGGAGTAGAATCAAAAGATCAAATTATCAAATTCTTTCAGTGCAATTTCTTTTAAATGGCAAGGAATTTGAAAAAAGATTTAGGCTTTAGGCTTTTAAAAATTTAATCTTCTGAAGACATAATAGATCTAGAATTAGATAAATTTAGACCGATTATATTACAATACAATAGTCCATTTCCAAAGAATTTTATATTTTCTTTATCATAAAATTGATTAAAAAAACATTTCAATTATATTTACAAGAGAAAGATTTCACGGAACGATAAAATTCCAGACCTGACGAGAAATGCAAATATTTTCTGGCAGTGATGGAAACAAACACCCATTCACTTATGTAGAAATTGAAAAAAACAGATTTGCATGTCATAAGAAGTGAGAACTACCCTAGAGTTTTTCAAAACATTTTACTTTAAAATATTAAAGAAAAAGCACCATTGATCCATTACAGATTTTATACATGTAATGATAATGGGTATCATCTATATCTATTAGATATAAAAGATCACACAGAATCGGAAATGCACATATACGTAAAAATACTTCTAAACAAAAACTATGTATACATTTTCCCAATACCTTATTCTACGTACATTTATTCTAGTGTAGGAGGAAAGGTCCCTGCGGTTATGCAGAAATATACAAAACAGATTAAATGGGTGCTTATGCATGTTTGCTAGCTGCCATTATTATGAAATATGCGTGTCCGCTTTTGCATGCGGCCGTGATAGCCCTAAAAAAATATTTACGAACCTGAAAGTGAAGAATAGGAGTGTTTGTGACGCTCTCTGACCCTGGAACGTTTTTTATAAAGTCCAAACCATGAGGAAAAAGTGTAGAGAGAACTCCCAGTTCTTCCAATGAAATATCTGCATCGGCTTCCATGAAGAGAACCCCTTCACCAACGCAGTCCACAATGAGCTTACCCTTGTCACCATCTCTTACTCTTCCGGCAAAGGGATAGTATTCAACCAGAAGCTTGCCTAGAGCATCTCCAATAATTTCGGCTGGATCCTCACTTCTGCTCTCACTATTAATGAAGGCCGGGAGGCGTATTGATATGAAACCTTAATCCCAATTGATCGTCGATGTTGGTAAGATGTCTCGCCACTACCGGTCCAAATCCCAATCCCAATCCCTGGAGAGCCATCTAGACTGATTGCACGAAATCAGACGAGGAAATCTTTAAAACAAAGAAAGGAATGCCCACTGAACTGCTGTGATAACGTATGAATAAGCTGAAATTTATAGGCCCACAAGTGACAAGAGGCTTCTCCCGTTCAAGCGACAAAATTAGGACTGTCTCGCTTTATCCGATGGATCTTTCTCCATTTCATGTCCGGCTGCGAATCTTCTTCCATTTCTGGTCTCTTTTGAGTTTTGAAATTCGTTGCCTTATTTGTACCTAACCTTATCCTTTACACCTAACTTTTCTAAGACTTATGTGACAAGCAAGTTTGGAATTAACTTTGGTTCAATTTTGTAAATTTTAACCTATGACACTGTTGAAATTCAAGTAAAAAGTAAATATGTCTTTTTTACTTTGGGAAACCCAGTCTCATGGCATTGTAAGCCATCCAGAACTTAAAGAGTTTAAGAATGTTGAGTAAAACATTATGAGCGTGAATGTTCTTATACCTCCTACTATCTATATCCCTATGATCGAAAAAACATTTGGATTGGTTGTTCATCTATACATATCAAATTTGTCTCACATAAATAAATAGAAAAATAGGCTATTCATTTGAGAACTTAATTGATGCCGAATCTTTAGCACTCGAACTCGACAACTCAAATTGTGGAATACATGGGATATGTTGAAATCTAATTTCCAACTACGGCCGGACCAACGCCAGAAAACGTTCAGCAGACCCGCCGGAGAGTTCTCGGGTCAGTTTCCGGCAAAGGGATTTTCCGAATGTTTGAACCCGAGAAAATTTGGAGCTGACACATGGTTCACCCCTGACGTAAGCCAACGTAAGAATCTCGGAAGCTAAAGCTCTGCAGAAAATGGGTTTCCGATATTGTTGTCCACCGTTGGATTTGCTCTCGTGTTCTCCGCCGTTGATCACCTGGAGCTGCATACGAACCTGCATTAAATTCATAGCGTGGAGTAAATCTAAGTTTTGTTGACCATACGTTTTATTAATAGACTGTCATATGGGTAGGTAAAGTGTTAATGTTTTTAATCGGAGGTATGGGCGCATATGCTCATTAACTAAGTTTTGTATGGGATATGGGTACGTAATTTTTTTTTATATTATTATTGCGTTGACCATTTTGTAATCAAACATATAACAAGTGAAGTGTGTTCCATATTATATGGTTGTTGCACACGGGAGGAAAATAGTAACTGGTGTTCGCAGCAGCGAGAGAGAACCAGTGGATGTATGCACAGCAGTGTGTAAAAAGACAAGAATAGGTTTGCAATGTTTTGTGTGGCATTTTTGTAAAACAGAGGTGTAAGAAAAGCCATGTGTGATTTTGCACAAATGGTGGAGCACATTTTTGAATGCATATGTAAATTTTTATTACAGCAGTAAGTTGTTTTTCACAGCAGTGAATATAAAAAGGATTTTACAGTGGTAAATCCCTCTCAGTAAAAGAGGATGAAGTTTGTATCAGTTTTTTTTTAATAGAAATGTTTTTATGATGGTGAAATACTCTGTTCCTCAGTGAAAATTTTTTTAAGCTTCTCTGTGCATAAAAGATCCTAGAGTCAAAGAACAGAGCATTGTCTCTGTGTTTAGTTTGAATCTTGGTTTTGGTATTTTCCCATCAAAAATACCCAACAGTGGTATCAGAGCAGGCTCAGGCTCTTTAAAGAAGTTAAAGAAGCTGAAGGGAGAAGGTTGTTGCTGCAGCAAAACTTCTCAGGCAGACAGAAGACTCAGACAACGAAGGATTCAGGTATTCTTCATAGCTATCTTGTTTATTATTTAAGAAACAGTCAGTTTTTTTTAAATACACAGTCAAGGAATGGCCAGCACAAGCACTGGTATGGGTATGTTTAATACCCAGCTCCCACAGTTTAATGGGAAGAACTATGACTACTGGTCAATAACTATGAAAGCCTTGCTTGCTTCCCAAGACTTATGGGAAATAGTTGAAGATGGTTTTGAAGAACCAGCAGATGAAACTGAGTTCAATGCATTAACTCAGGGAGAGAAGGATCTGCTGAAGAGCAATAGGAAGAAGGATTCAAAAGCCCGTGTGTTGTTGTATATAGCAGTACACCAGAGTATATTTCCAAGGTTAGCAGCAGCTAAGACATCCAATGAAGCATGGGAAACCCTTAAGACAGCTTATCAAGGCATGGAGAGAGTGAAGACAACAAAACTTCAATTGCTGAGGAAGGATTTTGAGAACTTGAACATGAAGGAGTCAGATAACATTGACTCATTCTTCACTCATGTGATTGGTGTAATCACACAAATGAGAACTCATGGAGAAACCATTGAAGATAGGAGGATTGTGGAGAAAATATTGAGGGTCTTACCCTCAAGGTTTGATGCCATAGTCACTACCATTGAAGAGACAAAGGATCTCTCAAACTATTCAGTTGATGAGCTACATGCATCACTGATAACACATGAGCAGAGGTTGAGTAGGAATGAAAACTCATCTCTAGAGCAAGCCTTCAAGACCCAGATGTCCTTTGTAAGAGGAAGAGGTCAAGGAAGAGGAAACTGAAGAGGAAGAGGTAGAAACCAGAACAGAGGTGGAAGGAACAGCCCAGCAAATGCACAAGGAAGAGGCAGCAATCCAAATCAGAACCAAGGTCAAGGCAGCAGCCAACAAAGAGATCAGTATCAGGCTCAAGGACAAAGGTATGATAAATCTAATGTTCAATGCTATTATTGCAAAAAGTATGGACATTATGCTAGTGATTGTAGAAAGAAACATCATGATATGAACAACAGACAAAATGCAAATGTTACAAGAGAAAACAACAGTCAAGAAAATGTCTTGTTAGCTTGTAACATGGCTGAAACACATAGTGAGGACATATGGTTTTTAGACTCAGGTTGCAGCAACCATATGACCGGAAACATAGCCTTCTTTTCTGCCCTAGATAAAAATGTGAAGTCAGAGGTCACACTAGGAACTGATAGTAAAGTGTCTGTTATGGGAAAAGGAGAAGTAAAAATATTTTCAAAACAAGCAGAAAGGAAAACCATAGCAGATGTCTACTATGTCCCCGGAATGAGATGTAACCTCTTGAGTATTGGACAGCTTGTCCATAAGGGGTACAACGTTTTCTTTAAAAATGATGTATGCACCATCATGGACATACCACCCAGCAAAAGATGCATTGCTGAAGTGAAGATGACAAGGAACAGGATGTTCCCTCTCCGGATCAGGGCAGACATGAAGAACAAGAAGGAAATGGCAGCAGTCACCCAAGAGGCCTTCCAAAGCGTGCCAAAGGATGAACATTGGTTGTGGCACTTGAGATTTGGGCATCTCAATTTTGGAGGTCTAAATTTGTTGAGTAGGAAAGGAATGGTAAAGGGATTACCATTGATAGAGAAGTCGGACAGCCTTTGTGAAGGTTGTATATTGGGCAAACAACATAGAGAGAGTTTTCCATCAGGGAAAAGTATAAGGGCAAAGGCACACTTAGAGATTATCCACTCAGATTTGTGTGGACCAATGCAAGCTCCATCATTAGCTGGCAGCCTATATTTCTTGACATTCATTGATGATTTTACAAGAAAGACTTGGATATATTTCCTCAAGAACAAAAGTGAAGTCTTTGAGAAATTCCAAAACTTCAAAGCACTTGTGGAGAACCAAAGCGGGCTGCACATAAAAGTATTGAGAACTCATAGAGGAGGTGAGTATATCTCAAATGAATTCCTAAAGTTTTGTAGAGAAAATGGAATACATAAACAGTTCACAACAAGGTACACTCCACAGCAAAATGGAGTTGCTGAAAGGAAGAACAGGACCATCATGGATATGGCAAGGAGCATGTTGAAGGCAAAGCATTTTCCAAATGAGTATTGGGCTGAAGTTGTACATTGTGCAGTTTATATATTGAACAAGTGTCCTACAAAAGCAGTCTTGAACAAAGTGCCAGAAGAGGCATGGAATGGGAGAAAGCAAGGAGTCACCCACATGAGAGTTTTTGGGTGTGTGGCCTATGCACACATACCAGATCAGCTAAGGAGGAAGTTGGACAGCAAAGGGGAGAAATGCATCTTCATTGGATACAGTGATGAATCCAAAGCCTACAGGCTGTACATCCCATCTACCAAGAAGTTCTTTGTAAGCAGGGATGTTCAATTCATTGAAGAGGAAGCTTGGGATGGAAGCATAGAGAAAACAGTGAATGTTAAAAACTGTTTGTCTCATGATGAAGATGAAGAGGAAGTGGCTGAAATGCATCCCCAAACAGCAGCGCCAACACAAGGACAGCGAGGGACACCATTGAGGATAAATGAGAGTGCTTCTCCAAGCACACCACAAGGAGGAAATTCAAGTGCATCTTCAAGCACTTGCACACCAAGTGAAAGAGGTAAGAAGTTTAGAAATCTAAGTGATATTTATGATGAAGGAATGAATTCCTTATTTGCCTTGTATTGTCATGTTGATGATCCTATTCATTTCGAAGAATCAATCAAAGATAGGAAATGGATAGAAGCTATGGATGAGGAGATCAATGCCATAGAGAGAAACAAAACATGGGATTTGGTTGAGCTACCAAAAGGCAAAGAAGTCATTGGTGTGAAATGGGTCTACAAGACCAAGAGCAATGCTGAAGGCAAGATTGAAAGGCACAAGGCAAGGCTGGTTGTCAAAGGCTACAAGGAGCAGTATGGAAGAGATTATGAGGAGACTTTCGCCCCGGTTGCAAGAATGGAAACCGTGAGAGCAGTGCTGTCCATAGCAGCTCAAAACAGATGGAAAGTCTATGAAATGGACGTGAAGTCAGCATTCCTAAATGGAGTGTTAAAGGAAGAGGTTTATGTTGAACAGCCTCTTGGCTATGAGAAGAAAGGTGAAGAGCACAAAGTGTGCAAATTGAAGAAAGCTCTTTATGGGCTGAAGCAAGCGCCAAGGGCATGGTACAACAGGATAGATTCATATCTATTGGATAATGAATTTGACAAATGTGAAGGAGAGCCCACAGTCTACATCAAGGAAAAGGATGGTAAAATTTTAATTGTTGTCTTGTATGTAGATGATGTTATTTTCACTGGAAATGATATTTATCTTATTGAGAATTTTGAATCAGTCATGAAGGATGAATTTGAAATGACTGACATGGGTTTGTTGAGATACTTCTTAGGCATAGAAGTAGATCAAAATGAAAAAGGAATTTTTGTATCTCAAGCAAGATATGTAAATCAAGTTTTGGGCAGATTTAAGATGGAAGAATGCAAGGCAGCAATCACTCCCACAGTGATGGGATTAAAGCTCAGCAGAGAGGACAACAGCAAGGATTTTGATCCTAGCCTGTACAAAAGCATTGTGGGCAGTCTTATGTATTTAACAGCAACTAGGCCTGATTTAATGTATGCTGTTAGTTTAATTTCCAGGTTTATGGAGAGGCCGAAGGAGGCACATTGGCAGGCAACAAAGAGAATTTTGAGGTATGTCAAAGGTACCAAAATGTTTGGAATTTTATATCATGCCTCAGAACATTCAGATTTGGTTGGATACACTGACAGTGATTGGGCTGGAAGTGTAGATGATTGGAAGAGCACTTCCGGTTATGTTTTTAATATGGGTTCAGGAGCCATTTCATGGGCTTCTAAGAAGCAGTCCATTGTAGCATTGTCTACAGCAGAGGCTGAATATGTGGCAGCTACAGCAGCAGCATGTCAAACAGTTTGGATGAGAAGAATGTTGAGAAGCTTAAGCCAAGAGGAGGCAAAAGCGACAGTGATCTTTTGTGACAATAGCTCAGCTATTGCGTTGTCAAATAATTCAGTGTTTCATAAGAGAACGAAACACATTGATACAAGGTTTCACTACATCAGAGAATTGGTGAACAATGGAGAAATCGTCTTAGAACATTGCAGGACTCAAGAACAGGTAGCAGACATCTTGACAAAGCCACTGGATCAGAAGAGCTTTGAATTTTTGAGGAAGTGTCTGGGTATGACAGAATGCCCAGTAGTTGAAATTAAAGGGGAGTGTTGAAATCTAATTTCCAACTACGCAGCCGGACCAACGCCAGAAAACGTTCAGCAGACCCGCCGGAGAGTTCTCGGGCCAGTTTCCGGCAAAGGGATTTTCCGAATGTTTGAACCCGAGAAAATTTGGAGCTGACACGTGGTTCACCCCTGACGTAAGCCAACGTAAGAATCTCGGAAGCTAAAGCTCTGCAGAAAATGGGTTTCCGATATTGTTGTCCACCGTTGGATTTTCTCTCGTGTTCTCCGCCGTTGATCACCTGGAGCTGCATACAAACCTGCATTAAATTCATAGCGTGGAGTAAATCTAAGTTTTGTTGACCATACGTTTTATTAATAGACTGTCATATGGGTAGGTAAAGTGTTAATGTTTTTAATCGGAGGTATGGGCGCATATGCTCATTAACTAAGTTTTGTATGGGATATGGGTACGTAATTTTTTTTTATATTATTATTGCGTTGACCATTTTGTAATCAAACATATAACAAGTGAAGTGTGTTCCATATTATATGGTTGTTGCACACGGGAGGAAAATAGTAACTGGTGTTCGCAGTAGCGAGAGAGAACCAGTGGATGTATGCACAGCGGTGTGTAAAAAGACAAGAATAGGTTTGCAATGTTTTGTGTGGCATTTTTGTAAAACAGAGGTGTAAGAAAAACCATGTGTGGTTTTGCACAGCAGTGCATAAAGAAAATGGTGGAGCGCATTTTTGAATGCATATGTAAATTTTTATTACAGCAGTAAGTTGTTTTTCACAGCAGTGAATATAAAAAGGATTTTACAGTGGTAAATCCCTCTCAGTAAAAGAGGATGAAGTTTGTATCAGTTTTTTTTTAATAGAAATGTTTTTATGATGGTGAAATACTTTGTTCCTCAGTGAAATTTTTTTTAAGCTTCTCTGTGCATAAAAGATCCTGGAGTCAAAGAACAGAGCATTGTCTCTGTGTTTAGTTTGAATCTTGGTTTTGGTATTTTCCCATCAAAAATACCCAACAGGATATGTCTTTCAATGTGGAGTAATCATACATTTTGATCTTGTATTTAGCACTGGATAAGCTGAAATTCCTTATGAATATGTGAATATTAGTTGTTGCCTCTACCTTTCCTACAAGAGGTGATGAAACGGATTTGGCTAAGATAAATTTTGCTATCCAAAGGAGATGAACTGTCTCTTTGTATTGGGTGCTGCAACATTTGGTATGACTAATGTTTCGAAGGAGATCTTTCATGGCTTTAACTTGCCCATGGGATTACAGATTTATCATGGCTTTAACTTTCCGATTGGGAAGACTTAAACCAAGTCTATTGGCCATCTGATTGCATTGTAAGCCATCCAAAACCTAAAGAGTTTGAGAATGTCTAATAAAACACTATGAGCATGAATGTTCTTATACCTCCTACTATCTATATCCTATGACAGAAAAAACATTTCGATTGGTTGTTCATCTATACATATCAAAGTTATCTCACATAAATAAATAGAAAAACAAGCTATTCATTTGAGAACTCAATTGATGTCGAATCTTTAGCACTTGATCTCAGCAACTGAAATTGTGGAATACAAGGGATATGTCTTTCAATGCGGGGTAACCATACATTTTGATGTTTTATTTAGCATTGGATAAGCTGAAATTCCTTATGAATATCCTGAATTTCAGTTGTTGTCTCTGCCTTTCCTACAAGAGGTGGTGAAATGGATTTGGCTAAGATAAATTTTGTTATCCAAAGGAGATGAACTGTCTCTTTGTATTGGGTGCTGCAAACTTTGGTATGACCAATGTTTCGAAGGAGATCTTTCCATTCCTCCAACTCTATCTCATTTTTGCCATTTGTTGGCCCGCTTCCTTTTCCCATATATTTATCATTTGTCTTGCCTCAAGGTGCACTTGTGACTAGTAGGCATCAACAATGTTTCTCATCCAGTTCTGACACATTTTGTGGCCTCTACCTCTGGTCAATCTAGAGCTAGGCAGATCTGCCTCATTCACATAATATTTACTGCACCCTCACCCCTCCTGGTTCTTCATTACAAGAGATTTGGTTTTCGAGCCAAGTTTTGAAACCCACCGTTGAGAAATACAAAAATACACCGTTTATTTGGGATTAATGACTCCTTCCTTAGCCAACATTTCTTTGTAGAAGGCCCTCGAAATGGAGGGAATCTATGCAGTAGATGCCACCACAGGGATGGAAGGAGTGAGCTTGTAAAAGTTAGGGGCACAAATACAGTTGAGATTACAACCTTAGGGAAAAGTCCATGATAAACAAGCTCCTAGTTCCTAGTGAGATAGTTAAATTTTTTGTCCATATAATTGCCATACAGATCAGCGAAAAAGTACCTATACATATTAGGGTTCCAGTTAAAAGTTCCATAAAGGAAACATACATAATACAATTGAAAACCCCTCCCAACACATTCATACCAAGTAAGATGGGGAGTACTCGAGGAGTTGGGTAGAAGCCCCCCAATCTCGCCTACCACCATGATAGACTTGACTATCAACTGACCAATAGTATGTGAGGACATAGTTAAAGAAAACACCACTACGGAGATGAAAATAGCTAGATCTAAATCGCAAGTTACCAAATAGGCCATCACTAAGATCAGGTTCAACATTAACTTCAAACATATACATGATATCTCTCAGCAAAAGACACAAGGCTGATAAAGCCCACAAGAAACAAGAAAAAACTATGTAGATTACAATGGAATTATGATATGAGGGGTTCACTGTGTTAAAATACCTGTTCACCACGCTATTGTTGATATGGTTTGAACCCAACGTCATCGGAGGCATCACCTTACTGTTCTAGCATGCTTGGCCAGAACAACCTAAATTGCAATAACACCTTCTCCTAAAACTTGCCTCACTCCTTGTGGGAAATCTGATTAATGAGGGTGCATGACTATCCAAATGCCGACACTAGGCGGTAATTTCCCCCCTCACCACCTTGCAAATGGGAAATATTGCATGTGGGAAACTCTGTGCCCACTAACCTTGCACGATATTCAATATCATGTCAAAGGCATGGATCCCTCTGTCGTCATCCTGTCTTCTCTTATCCCGATCGAAGGATAACATATTATAAAATTAGATATATATAAATTATTATAATTATGAAATAACTTATGGTTTTTTATAATATTAATAAGTTTTAATATTAATTTATGGTATTACAATAAATTCGATTTATAGTTTTAAAACAAGTGAATTGTAATTATAAAACTAATAAATCTTCTTGTTACATGTTTGTTTAATTCATATATCAATTTTTTTAATAATACTATACAAAAAATAATAATTAATTGTTATATCTTTTAGAGGTAATATGACATGTATTATAAGATAAGGTAACTATTTTGTACTTTCAATGTTAAATTTTTTTAATTTATATGGTTGATATAGTTTAAAACTAATATCAATTGATAGTACCATTAGTCACATCTTATTTCATTAACCTACCGTTTCTTATTCAAAGATTAATTTTTCACCTTAGTGCCCAACTTATCTTTGTATATAATTATTTTAAAAGTTGATAGGAGTATAAGAGTAATAAATTAGGTTGTAATATCCAAAATTTCCTTGCCACCATTTACAAAGCTATTGTATATCTTTCCAAAACCATCAACTATCTAGTTCATGAAAAGTTGAAAGTATTACAACCCAAGCTAAGTAGCTCAACCCAATAGAGAAAGGATTTGACTTATATAGAACATAGAACATAATTTCAAATGATTCATGCCCTCCTCTCATGTTACTCTTACCCAAAATAAATCAACCAAAGTCTCTGAATCACTAGAACCATAGAGGCTATTAAGGAAAAAAGTTGTCTTCGAGAAACCATTCCTATAAAATATATGTATAAAAGGTATCAATAAATAACTTAACAAACATACTAATTTTCTAAAACAATTAAGTTGCATCAAGCTTCCATTCGATAGTAAGATACTTGAGCAGATGAGAAAATGTTATTCGAATGATGGAAGAAACCTTCATAATACTTTAGAATCAGTAAACCTTTAAATCTTAATTTATGCATTAATTACTAAAATTATCTAAACAACCACCTTAAGAATTGCATTATATCAATGAAGTTCAATAATAACATTCTTGAGCCTTCGTAGTGAAAAATTGATGTTTGCATGATGAGAAAATCCTTCATAATACTTGACCATCATATAAACCTTCAAATCTACGCACATGCATTAACTATTAACATTACCTCAACAATCAATGTGAATACTACATTGTATTCATAAAGACAAGATGGTAAATAAATGTAAAAATGAGATAACCTAAATTAATTCAAGTGATTTTTAATCATAGGTTTATAAACACCAAAAAAACTTTTAAAAACCATTATTTGTTTAATTTATGAGTTTATATGATCAACCTATGATTGCATAACGCATTTCTAGAAACACTCATTAAAACTAGGAATTTTCAAAATCAAATTAACTTCCATTCCTTTTTCGGTTCAATTCCTAAAATTTGTTTCCTTGATTTGTACCTAAATTTATCATTTAGACCTAACCCTTTTCTAGACTTGTATTGAAAAATATAAGATTAAATTTATTTCTTTCTTGTGCGGAGTGGAGCTATTTATATTAATAATAAAAATCAAGAATTACATAAAGATGATCACCATTTTCACCCAAGTGTAGAGGATCTAAGGACCCTCAAATCTCTACAAATCCATGTATGAAGTCCTAAGCTAGAATTACTCTGTAGTACATAATTTACTAGAATTACATCCTATACATATATAAAAATTACAACTATTCTACACCTCAAGAGAGAGGGGAACCTCCTTTACATCACATAAATAAAAAAATATTATATGATACAAATTACAAGACCTCCTTTCTATATATACAATTCTAAGGGGTTAAAATATAATAAGATTCTAAATAACAGTAATATTTTAAGGGCACATTAATAACAATATTGTGTTTATATGGGGCACAACAATAATAATATGAGGGTTGCATTAATAATAACAATAAGGGGGATACACTAACAATAACAATAAGGGGGCTACACTAATATTATAGGGACCTAACATTCCCTTCTAGTTCAAAAAAAGTGCTTTTCTCAACACTTGAGTAGTTTTGGATGCTTCTATATAAAATTCTCCTCCTCCCATGTTGAATCATCAGTGGGTAAGTTCATCCACTTAATTAGATACTCTGAAATTAATCGATTTCGTAGCTATCGGGTTCATGTTTCTGTGGCTGCTTTAAGCTCTAATATGATTTTTCCTTCTTCGCCAAGTTTGTTTAAACTAGGAGCTTGTCATCGATAACCTTCTTTAAGCATGAAACATAGAAAACTGGGTGTACTCAAGAAGATGTAGGAAACTCCAAATTCTATGCCATAGTACCAATATTTTGCAACACCTTGCAAGGACCATAGTTCTTGGGTGAAAATTTATTATCCTTCTTAGCTTGCTTGAGGGACATTTGTTTGTATGGTTGTAGTGGTAAAAATGCCCACTCACCTATGTCAAAACGTATTTCACTGCGATGTTCATATGTTTGTTGTTTCATTTGATTCTGCGCCAGAGAGAGGTTATCCTTTAAGATTTGGAGAACTTGTTGATGTTCGATGTGATCATCCATTGCTTGAACCTTAGAATTTTCTCTAAAAGATGTGTGATGGATGGTGAATGATATACATAATGTTCCATAAATGGGGTCATTTTTGTTGCAATATGGAATGAAGTGTTATACCACCATTCAGCTAGATGTAACTCCTTGACAAATTATGTTTCTTTAGCATATACAAACAAAGAAAGATGCCATTTCAAACATTTCTCCACTATCTCAATTTTCCCGTCAGAATGAGGATGATAAATGGAGATATGAGATAACTGAGTACCAAGACAAGAAAATAATTTTGCCCAAAAATTTCTAGTGAAAATGGGATCTCGTCACTTAAAATAATATATGGGTTTCCATGTAGCTTTAGAATTGTTTCCGTAAATGCATTAGCAACTGTATTAGCCTTAAAAGGATGAGATAATGCACACAAGTGTTCATACTTCGTAATTCTATCAACTACCACCATGATGACACTCTCTCCTTTAGACTTGGGTGAAACTATGATAAAATCCATTGATACCTCCTCCCAACACTCACTTAGAATCACTAATGGTTGTAACATACCCCAACATTCAAAACACTCAAAACTCAAGAACACAATATACCATCAGGTTATGGTGGACAAAAAACAATAGGATCAAAGGTAAGTAATGAATAAAATCCTACATTATCTATAGTAAAGAAAAAAATTAAAGGTTAGAAGACTAAATGTTTAAGATAATTATATGAGCCAAACGATGAAATAGATCAATTTTCAAAATTTTCAATAATTACATATTATCCTATGAATTCTAAAGAATTTGTTAAAGAAAAAGTTTAGGTAAAGGATATTGATGAAAATATTGTGCCATAGAAAGAAATAATACTTGGGATCTTGTAGATCTTCCTAAAGGTGAAGTTGAGAAATAAAATGTAAGACTTGTAGCTTAGGGGTTCATTCAACAACCCAATATTGATTATAATGAAAGTTTTGCACTTGTAGCTACACATGACATAGTAATGACGGTGTCACCTATTGCAACACAAAATAAATGGAAAATGTATCAAATGGATGTTCAGTCTACATTTTTAAATGGAATTTTGGAAGAAGAGGTTTATGTGAAACAACATTGAGGATATGAAATTGATGGACAAGAAGATAAATTCTACATGTTGAAGAAAACATTTTATGAACTAAGATAAGAGCCAAGAGTATGGTATGGTAGGATTGATGAATACCTGAATAAAAAAAGATTCAACAAGATTCAAAGTGAGGCAACCCTATATACCAAGGTAAATCGTGAAGGTAAAATTTTAATTCTTTTCTTGTATGTTGATCAATGTTTTTAAAACAACCATCAAAATAGAGTTTGAGATGATTGATTTCGGGTTAATGAAATATTTTCTTGGTATTAAAATAACTCAATCTAAAGATGTTTTTTTCTTCAATCTAAATCTGCAATAGATATATTGAAAAGGTTTAGTATGGTAAAGTATAATCTAACTATAATAACAATTGTAAATGGTACAAAACCAATAAAAATGATCAAGGGTCAAGTGTTGATCAAACCTTGTACAAGAAATTAGGTGGAAAACTCATGTATTTGACTATAACATTGCTTTATATAATGTTTGTTATAAATTCAATTTGAAGAATTATGAAGTCTCTAAAGAATACTCATTGGTAAGATGGAAAAAAGGTCTAAAGATATATTGTTGGAATAACAATTATGGTATCTTGTGTATATCACATATCAATTTTAAGTTGAATGGATATACAAATAGTTATTTTGCATGCAATGTTGATGACAGAGAGAGCACATCTAGGCATGTGTTTAGTTTTGGATTAGGCGCAATAGCATCGGCATAAAAGCAATAATTAATTGTGGCCTTATCATCTATTGAGGAAAAGTATGTTTCTATAGTAGAAACAACTTGTCAAACTATATGGAAGAAAAGAATTTTGACTAAGTTGTTTCCTGAAAAAAGAAAAAGAAAATCATCTTTTCTATTGGAAGCTTGAAAATATTAAGAAGGGGGTCGAATCAGTATTGTGCACTATTTATTAACTTATACCAATTTTTACCTTTCTTGCACAATAATTGAATCATCAACTGATTAGCACAACTACGAAGTAGAATATTTAAACATAACATAAACCATGAGTAGCAATACATGTGAACAAGTAGATCATACGAAGAATAAAACACCAAGGCACAAGCACATAAAAAATCATCACATGAGAACACCAAATATAAAGTGGAAACCCTTCTATGAGAAAAACCACCATCTACTTTTGCTTCGATTTTCTACTTATTATTGAAAATATTTTTTACACATGAACGGGCCACCACCAATGTTCAATCCCTAACTTGTTATTCATGCAAGTAGTTACTCTCTCTAGGCCACTACCTGATGGAAGCTACCTTGTCTCGAACTTTGTAGGCCACCACCTATTGGAAGCCATCACTCCCTAAACTGTGTAGGCCACCAACACCCAATAGCTTTTGCATCCACCACTAACAAGTATTCAAGCCACAACCCAAATGATTCCACTACACCCTAGACCAACATGCTTCAAGTCACCCACTGAAGGCCCCAACTTTCAAGCTCCCTTGGAACACTTTTCATGCATTTTAAAACTAGGATCCACACATCAACATAAAAATGTCGTAGGCTAATTTTCATTCCATTTTCATACTACACCCATTGTAACTCTATACTTAGCAACAACACAATCAATTGAATCAATCAAATTGAAACTCAACTAGCCACTGACAATCAATCTTCCCTCAACAATAAAATACTCTTCTCATCATGCTAAATCAAGAACCCAACAGCAAACAACTTACTCAAAATACATTGTTCACTCATACCTCAATTGATGCAGAAATTACACTCTCAACAAAATAACCCCTCTTTGTTACTCAAACCCCAACATCATTACACAGTCATAATGGCGATACTGGCAACATACACCAATACTCTTCCCCATTAACCAAGAATCCACCGCCAATACACAATCATACAAAATACAAGGAAATTCATAAGATACAACACTCTAAAAATGAATCAAAGCATCAAAACCCATCGATATATCATCTCTAACAATAAACTTTGAGCTCTTGCAAAGCACAAAAGTAGCCACACTAAGACTTTGTCTCAGTCATTAGATAAAACAATGTGCACTAGTCATTCAGTCTATCTTCATATGCACTCGTAAACTCTTTTAACTCATGCATAGGTATAGGGAATATGTGATCTCTATGTCATCATACCCATACCACGAGTTATAGGGACGATCATACAATCTCACATACAACATATAGAATTCGGCTTTTCATGTGCATATGTTCTAATTGTTAAGGAACCTCTAGTTGCTTGATTATGATACATAAAAAAACTCTCTGCATATTAAGCTACCACAATGTAGAGCCTCACTCCATGTGCACCTCTGCAAAACAGTTCTCTGTCATTCTCATGGATAAGAGGATACCCATTCTATCTAACGTTGGAGACGATACACAACATCAATATATAATAATTGGCCTTCACTCCTTAGATCATAAAAACCACATTAAATTGTCCCATCATCCCTTTTACCAAATAAAAGCATCACACTTCACATTTAATGCTCAACATTCACACATCATCCTAGAGGACCAAATTTCCAATAACCATCCACTGACCAGATCCATGCATTAATTAGCTCACTCTGTGGCACCCAGGGGACCAAATAAACTCCATAATCACTAAATCAATACATTCATATTCTAATGAATGAGAATATCAAGATAAAATCGTTATGACCATTATGCACCGGGCAAGGCACCTTAAGCACGTTCATTTCCATGGGCATTTTACTAGTTAAAGCCCATAAATTTCTTTTTGGCATCTATATCAAGGTGTCGCAAGATATGAATGTGTATACTGCATCAATATTTGTGCTCTATGTGTGGCATGTTAATATCACTGAGGGAGTGCCACTATTTGAATAAGGGATGACCATGGAAATGCATTAACACTTGGAAAAGAAAATTCTTCCTTTCCCATAATTGCTTCTAACTTCACCACCACTTTCTCATGCACCTGTACATCCTCCAAAACCTGTCCACACCTCTATGACACTCTAGTAAACCATTGATCATCATTACAAGCTCATCAAGCTTATTTTCCAAGCTCATCAAGCTCATCAAGCTCATAAATAAATAGAAAAACAAGCTATTCATTTGAGAACTCAATTGATGTCGAATCTTTAGCACTCGATCTCAGCAACTGAAATTGTGGAATACAAGGGATATGTCTTTCAATGCGGGGTAACCATACATTTTGATGTTTTTTTTAGCATTGGATAGGCTGAAATTCCTTATGAATATCCTTAATTTCAGTTGTTGTCTTTGCCTTTCCTACAAGAGGTGGTGAAATGGATTTGGCTAATATAAATTTTGTTATCCAAAGGAGTTGAACTGTCTCTTTGTATTGGGTGCTGCAACCTTTCGTATGACCAATGTTTCGAAGGAGATCTTTCCATTCCTCCAACTCTATCTCATTTTCTGCTATTTGTTGGCCCGCTTCTTTTTCCCATATATTTATCATTTGTCTTGCCTGAAGGTGCACTTGTGACTAGTAGGCATAAACAATGTTTCTCATCCAGTTCTGACACATTTTGCGGCCTCTGCCTTTGGTCGGTCCAGAGCTAGGCAGATCTGCCTCATTCACATAATCTTTACTGCACCCTCACCCCTCCTGGCTCTTCATTACAAGAGATTTTGTTTTCGAGCCAAGTTTTGAAACCCACTATTGAGAAATACAAAAAAAAACAGTTTATTTGGGATTACTGACTCCTTCCTTAGCCAACGTTTCTCTGTAGAAGGCCCTCGAAATGGAGGGAATCTATGGAGTATATGCCACCACAGGGATGGAAAGAGTGAGCTTGTAAAAGCTAGGGGCACAAATACAGTTGAGATTACAACCTTAGGGAAAAGTCCATGATAAACAAGCTCCTAGTTCCTAGTGAGATAGTTAAATTTTTTGTCCATATAGTTGCCATACAAATCAGCGACCAAGTACCCATACATATTAGGGTTCCAGTTAAAAGTTCCATAAAGGAAATGTACATAATACAATTGAAAACCCCTCCCAACACATTCATACCAAGTAAGATGGGGAGTACTCGAGGAGTTGGGTTGAAGCCCCCCAATCTCGCCTACCACCATGATAGACTTGACTGACCAGTAGTGCTTGAGGACATAGTTAAACAAAACACCACTACGGAGAAGAAAATAGCTAGACCTAAATTGCAGGGTACCAAATAGGCCATCACTAAGATCAGGCTCAACATTAACTTCAAACATATACATGATATCTCTCAGCAAAAGACACAAGGCCGATAAAACCCACAAGAAACAAGTAAAAACTATGTAGATTACAGTGGAATTATGATATGAGGGCTTCATTGTGTTAACATACCTGTTCACCACGCTATTGTTGAGATGGTTTGAACCCAAGGTCATCTGAAGCATCACCTTCCTATTCTGGTATGCTTTGCCAGAACAACCTAAATTGCAATAACCCCTTCTCCTAAAACTTGCCTCACTCCTTGTGGGAAATCTGATTAATGAGGGTGCATGACTATCCAAATGCCGACACTAGGTGGTAATTTCCCCCCTCACCACCTTGCAGATGGGAAATATTGCATGTGGGAAACTCTGTGCCCACTAACCTTGCTCGATATTCAATATCATGTCAGAGGCATGGATCCCTCTATCGTCATCCTGTCATCTCTTATCTCGATCGAAGGATAACATATTATAAAACTAGATTTATATAAATTATTATAATTATGAAATAACTTATGGTTTTTTATAATATTAATAAGTTTTAATATTAATTTATGGTATTACAATGAATTCTATTTATAGTTTTAAAACAAGTGAATTGTAATTATAAAACTAATAAATCTTCTTGTTACATGTTTGTTTAATTCATATATCAATTTTTTTAATAATACTATACAAAAAAAAAGTTAATTAATTGTTATATCTTTTGGAGGTAATATGAGATGTATTATAAGATAAGGTAACTATTTTGTACTTTCAATGTTAAAATTGTTTAATTCATATGGTTGATATAGTTTAAAACTAATCTCATTTGATAGTATCATTATTCACATCTTATTTCATTAACCTACCGTTTCTTATTCAAAGATTAATTTTTCACCTTAGTGCCCAACTTATCTTTGTATATAATTATTTTAAAAGTTGATAGGAGTATAAGAGTAATAAATTAGGTTGTAATATCCAAAATTTCCTTGCCACCATTTACATAGCTATTGTATAGCTTTCCAAAACCATCAACTATCTAGTTCATGAAAAGTTGAAAGTATTACAACCCAAGCTAAGTAGCTCAATCCAATAGAGAAAGGATTTGACTTATATAGAACATAATTTCAAATGATTCATGCTCTCCTCTCATGTTACCCTTACCCAAAATAAATCAACCAAAGTATCTGAATCACTAGAACCATCTGTAGAGGCTATTAAGGAAAAAAGTTGTCTTCGAGAAACCATTCCTATAAAATATATGTATAAAAGGTATCAATAAATAATTTAACAAACATACTAATTTTCTAAAACAATTCAGTTGAATGAAGCTTCGATTCGATAGTAAGATACTTAAGATACTTGAGCAGATGAGAAAATGTTATTCGAATGATGGAAGAAACCTTCACAATACTTTAGAATCATGTAAATATTTAAATCTTAATTTATGGATTAATTACTAAAATTATCTAAACAACCACCTTAAGAATTGCATTATATCAATGAAGTTCAATAATAACATTCTTGAGCCTTCGTAGTGAAAAATTGATGTTTGCATGATGAGAAAATCCTTCATAATACTTGACCATCATATAAACCTTCAAATCTACGCACATGCATTAACTACTGACATTACCTCAACAATCAATGTGAATACTACATTGTATTCATAAAGACAAGATGGTAAATAAATGTAAAAATGAGATAACCTAAATTAATTCATGTGATTTTTAATCATAGGTTTATAAACACCAATAAAAACTTTTAAAAACCATTCTTTGTTTAATTTATGAGTTTATATGATCAACCTATGATTGCATAACGCATTTCTAGAAACACTCATTAAAACTAGGAATTTTCAAAATCAAATTAACTTCCATTCCTTGTTCGGTTCAATTCCTAAAATTTGTTTCCTTTATTTGTACCTAAACTTGTCATTTAGACCTAACCCTTTTCTAGACTTCTATTGAAAAATATAAGATCAAATTTATTTCTTTCTTTTGTGGAGTGGAGCTATTTATATTAATAATAAAAATGAAGAATTACATAAAGATGATCACCATTTTCACCCAAGTGTAGAGGATCTAAGGACCCTCAAATCTCTACAAATCCATGTATGAAGTCCTAAGCTAGAATTACTCTGTAGTATATAATTTACTAGAATTACATACTATACATATATAAAAATTACAACTATTCTACACCTCAAGAGAGAGGGGAACCTCCTTTACATCACATAAATAAAAAGATATTATATGATACAAATTACAAGACCTCCTTTCTATATATATAATTCTAAGGGGTTAAAATATAATAAGATTCTAAATAACAATAATATTTTAAGGGCACATTAATAACCATATTGTGTTTATATGGGGCACAATAATAATAATATGAGGGCTACATTAATAATAACAATAAGGGGGATACACTAACAATAACAATAAGGGGGCTACACTAATATTATAAGAACCTAACATTCCCTTCTAGTTCAAAAAAAGTGCTTTTCTCAACACTTGAGTAGTTTTGGATGCTTCTGTATAAAATTCTCCTCCTCCCATGTTGAATCATCAGTGGGTAAGTTCATCCACTTAATGAGATACTCTGAAATTAGTCGATTTCGTAGCTGTCGGGTTCATGTTTCTGTGACTGCTTTAAGCTCTAATATGATTTTTCCTTCTTCACCAAGTTTTGGCAATATTGTTTAAACTAGGAGCTTGTCATTGATAACCTTCTTTAAGCATGAAACATAGAAAACTGGGTGTACTCGAGAAGATGCAGGAAACTCCAAATTTTATGCCATAGTACCAATATTTTGCAACATCTTGCAAGGACCATAGTTCTTGGGTGAAAATTTATTATCCTTCTTAGCTTGCTTGAGGGACATTTGTTTATATGGTTGTAGTGGTAAAAATGCCCACTCGCCTATGTCAAAACATATTTCATTGCAATGTTCATATGTTTGTTGTTTCATTTGATTCTACGCCAGAGTGAGGTTATCCTTTAAGATTTGGAGAACTTGTTGATGTTCGATGTGATCATCCATTGCTTGAACATTAGAATTTTCTCTAAAAGATGATGTGATGGATGGTGAATGATATACATATTGTTCCATAAATGGGGTCATTTTTGTTGCAATATGGAATGAAGTGTTATACCACCATTCAGCTAGATGTAACCCCTTGACAAATTATGTTTCTTTAGCATATACAAACAAAGAAAGATGTCATTTCAAACATTTCTCCACTATCTCAATTTTCCCGTCAGAATGAGGATGATAAATGGAGATATGAGATAACTGAGTACCAAGATAAGAAAATAATTTTGCCCAAAAATTTCTAGTGAAAATGGGATCTTGCACAATAATTGAATCATCAACTGATTAGCACAACTACGAAGTAGAATATTTAAACATAACATAAGCATTGAGTAGCAATTCATGTGAACAAGTACATCATAAGAAGAACAAAACACCAAGGCACAAGCACATTAAAAATTATCACATGAGAACACCAAACCTAAAGTGCAAACCCTTCTATGAGAAAAACCACCAGCTACTTTTGCTTCGATTTTCTACTTATTATTGAAAATAGTCTTTTACACATGCACGGGCCACCACCAATGTTCAATCCCTAACTTGTTATTCGTGCAAGTAGCTACTCTCTCTAGGCCACTACCTGATGGAAGCTACCTTGTCTCGAACTTTGTAGGCCACCACCTATTGGAAGCCATCACTCCCTAAACTATGTAGGCCACTACCTATTGTAGGCCACCAACACCCAATAGTTTTTGCATCCACCACTAACAAGTATTCAAGCCACAACCCAAATGATTCGACTACACCCTAGACCAACATATTTCAAGTCACCCACTGAAGGCCCCAACTTTCAAGCTCTCTTGGACCACTTTTCATGCATTTTAAAACTAGGATCCACACATCAACATAAAAATGTTGTAGGCTAATTTTCATTCCATTTTCATACTACACCCATTGTAACTCTATACTCAGCAACAACACAATCAATTGAATCAATGAAACTGAAACTCAACTAGCCACTGACAATCAATCTTCCCTCAACAATAAAATACTCTTCTCATCATGCTAAATCAGGAACCCAACAACAAACAACTCACTCAAAATACATTATTCACTCATACCTCAATTGATGCAGAAATTACACTCTCAACAAAATAACCCCTCTTTGTTACTCAAACCCCAACATCATTACACAGTCACAATGGCAATACTGGCAGCATACAACAATACTCTTCCCCATTAATCAAGAATCCACCACTAATACACAATCATACAAAATACAAGGAAATTCATAAGATACGACACTCTAAAAATGAATCAAAGCATCAAAACCCATCGATATATCATCTCTAACAATAAACTTTGAGCTCTGGCAAAGCACAAAAGTTAGCCACACTAAGACTTTCTCTGTATCATTAGATAAAACAATGTGTAGTAGTCATTCAGTCTATCTTCATATAAACTCTTAAACTCTTTTAACTCATGCATAGGTATAGGGAATATGTGATCTCTATGTCATCATACTCATACCACGAGTTATAGGGAAGATCATACAATCTCACACACAACATATAGAATTCGGCTTTTCATGTGCATATGTTCTAATTGCTAAGGAACCTCTAGTTGCTTGATTATGATACATGAAAAATCTCTCTGCATATTAAGCTACCACAATGTACAGCCTCGCTCCATGTGCACCTCTGCAAAACATTTCTCATGGATAAGAGGATATCCATTCTATCTAACGTTGGAGACGATACACAACATCAATATATAATAATTGGCCTTCACTCCTTGGATCATAAAAACCACATTAAATTGTCCCATCATCCCTTTTACCAAATAAAAGAATCACACTTCACATTTAATGCTCAACATTCACACATCATCATAGAGGACAAAATTTCCCATAACCATCCACTGACCAAATCCATGCATTAATTAGCTCACTCTGTGACACCCAGGTGACCAAATAAATTCCATAATCACTAAATAAATACATTCATACTCTAATGAATGAGAATATCAAGATAAAATCGTCATGACCATTATGCACCGGGCAAGGCACCTTAAGCACGTTCATTTCCATGGGCATTTTACTAGTTAAAGCCCATGAATATCTTTTTCGCATCTATAGCAAGGTGTCGCAAGATATGAATGTGTATATTGCATCAATATTTGTGCTCTATGTGTGGCATGTTAATATCACTAAGGGAGTGCCACTATTTGAATAAGGGATGACCATGGAAATGCATTAACACTTGGAAAAGAAAATTCTTCCTTTCCCATAACTGCTTCTAACTTCACCACCACTTCCTCATGCACCTGTACATCCTCCAAAATCTGTCCACACCTCTACGACACAACAGTAAACCATTGATCATCATTACAAGCTCATCAAGCTTGTTGACATCAATGCCAACACAACTAGCTCCATGGTTGAATTTAATGCCAACACCATGCTACCAACATTTTATGTGACAACAAATATACGATCAAGAAATCATGCATATTGATACAAGACTTAAGGTTTCATTTCATTTGAGAAATTTTTATGGAGTTTGGAAGATGAGAATTTCTGTTTGCATATATGTTTATAAAACCCCTAGAAAAGGAGTTATTTTAAATTGATATAAAAAATATAGGAGTGTGTATGGTGTAAAAACATTTTTGATGTAACAAAATTTTTTTTCTTTCTGGGGGAAATAATTAATGGGGAGAGTTTCAGTAATGGTAATTATTTCACCAGTGCTTGATATCGTGAAGATATACGAGTACCTCAACTCATTGAAATACAAAGGCCTATTAAACCCATAAATATTAATAACAATTGTAGTAGAGAGTTAAGGCCTATAGACCTCTTAAATAAAAAATTAATAGAGACATTATACAAGAAGAGAATAACCTAGAATATTGAGGAACATTTTGAGAACCTAAACCCTAATACTTAGAAACAAAGAAGAGTGTTAAGGAAAGGAAATGAATGCTCAATAGCTGGTTAGAGATGTTTTGTGTTCATATAGGGCTTTGGAATTGAGTCGCAATATCAGGTGTCCATGACTTCCCATCATTGTAAAAGGAAGGGGCCTTGAAATGAGTGTTGAGCTAGGCATCAAATATCTTCTTAACCTTTTCTATGGTGGTATGTATTCCCCCAATCAATATAATGTTCAACTTGTTAATCAACCTGCGGTTCTGGGCATCCTCCATTGAATCGCAGGTGAAAGAATAAAATCTTAGGATATTATTTGTGAAAATGGAGATCTCAACACCCATTTTGTAAGCCTTCATTCCCTTGATCGCTACTTGATTTTCATTGTGCTAGGTTGCTCTCACTCTTCTTTCAACTTCTTCCCCAATAGTGTCATACTTGTCAGTGCCAACATGCTAGACCTAGATTCCATTTGATCAGATGTGTTCAATGAGGGAATCCTTGAACACATGGCCAAAATTATCAACTCTTGTAATGAGCTCGAGAGTCTTCTTGGTTTCAGTTCTTTCAATTTTCCTAAACTGTGAATGAGTGTTTGGAAGATTGGGAAATCAATGAAGAGAGTGAGGGTCATGTCCAATTTAAATAGAGGAGTTTCTACAGGTAAGTGCATGCACCTAGGCTATGTATTTTGTTGCACCTAATTCCTTCCAAACTATATAAACATAATTCTAATAATATGAAAGCCCATTTAAACTAAATTAATCATCTAATTAGATCCCCCTAGACCACCACTTGTTTCAAGGCCCCTTCCATTGCCACTGAGGGAGAGTCACAAAAACCTGAGTTTATGATGAAACCACCAAGTCAATGGAAGCATTGAAACCCCTAAATCAATTGATCGCCAATAAGAAATATTTACCCAATAATAACTAATTAGGTAGGAGTGAGCGAATTTATAATTTAAATAGTTAAAGGTATCAAAATAAAAATTTAATATAAAATAAATAGTTGATATAAAATGATAATTTTATCTTAGCTAAGTGTCTTAACGCCCCTTTGGTGTGATATTGATGCATGAATTTCATTATGTAGTGGAGCTTTTGTCTATGGGAGAGCTCGACTTGTCATGTTGTTGAGCTTGCAAGCTTTAAAGGCATTATTCTTCGTAATGATAAATTCAATATTTAGTGAACCCATGGCCTTTCTCAATACCACACCTATAAGAAGACATATAATCCAAGTAAAAAAATATTTCTTTGATGTTTCTCTTTAATAAATTTAAAATTTAGGGCTCTGTTGAAGCCCCGAAAATCGGGTCGACAACAAGGGGGATACCCACCCGGTCCGGACCTTGGTTGGCAGCTCCTTATCCGTTTCGTATAGCGGGTCCGACTGGGGATAATGGGACCAGTTTCCCAATTTAAGGGTGTGTGTGTGTGCAGAGTTGGATGATGCTAATCTAAGAGTACTTAAAGCTAATTTAATTCAAACTTTTAAACTAACTCTATGCTATTGTAATCTAATGAGAAACAACACATCTAATCTACGCTAACCCGGGGTGTATTTCTTCTATTATGCGATCTAAAGAGATTTCAAACAATAACTGGTAATAAAGATCATTCAGCTATGATAAGAATAGAAATCAATTAAGATAAACCACTTTGCATAAAAATTTAGGCAAAACAGTTGTGAACAGCATATCGCATAATAAGCTATTCATATATCAAACATAAATAAATGACTCCACCGTACAAAAGTTCCAAATGGTAACTCATACATTCATGCAGTAACATATAAACAACTAAAGACTGTATATCACTTTAAGAATATAAATAGAAACGGTCAAGAGATAAAAGTACCATTTATGACTGGTTCCACTCATAAGCTTCAAGCAACAATTATTTATCTCTCCTTGCTCTAACATCTACTAAGACTATAGAAGTGCAACATCAGTAACAGATATCAAATGCAAACATTAATAAACCTTGATCCATTCATTCATCAAAACCCCCTCCGAGGGTGCAAAAGTTCATGTTCTGAGGACAAGTTTTTTGACAAATTTCTGGACCCTTCTCCTAATGCCTGAGAAGGGTTTAAATACTGCTAACTAATTAACTTAATTACATAAATTTAGGATACGGTTTTAAATGACTGCCCTTCTGCTAAAGCAAAACTATTTCTAAAAATTGAATCTAATTCCTAACCATTTCTGTATTTGCTCCTTAGTGCTGCAAGCATGCAACATTCGCCTGGGAAGAGTCGGTTGGTCGCCTTTTGCTTTTGTTTGAGCTATGAAAATAGAAATAACAAGCGCTGGCACCACTTTCTGGTAAACTAGAAGATATTTTCGAGAATCTTCCTTTGGCTGGGTGTATTCAATGCGTGTACACTTGTTAATAACCCAAATTTCTCTCAAACTGATTCTGCTTTTGCTATTTCGGTTTTCGGCCTTGTGAATGACTTAACAAGTTAGGGACTTTTCTCTCTGAACAATTTTCTGCATCGAAAACTGCCTCCGTTCTTTGTTCCGGGCTTTTCTGGTGCATTTTCCTTCTTTAGCGCCCTTTTTCCTTTACCGGGCATAAGCTTCAGTATCTTTTGTAAACATGCTGCTTTTGTGCGCCTTTGACTCTGAGCTTTGGATGGCCTATTGACATCAGCATCTATTGAGTGATACTCTGCAATCTGTGGTCCTGTTGCATGCAGCATCCGTTTATGAAGGCATCTCTTCTATGTTCTCCGAGCATTGACGCTTTCCCCTTTTCCTTAGATGTTTCCTGCACATTGCTTCATGTTATTTCCTGTCTTACAATTTACGCAAATGAAAAGAGTAATGATAATAAAGATTGACATGAAAGCTTTAAGTTCTTATGAATGTATAATCATGACACCCATAGTGAACTGACTCTTCGAAAAACACAAAACTGTCCTTCTTGAATACTTTGGCGTACATTCATTAATTTCTTTTAAGGCGCGCGCCCAATTTTGGTTTACGGACAGCTTTCCTTGAATACTACGCCGAGGAAAATTTGCGATGGGTGATTTCTGCGACTCGCATCGCAGCATCGCGGATCGCGTCGTCAAGATGTGTCATCGCAGAAATTCATGATCGCATTTATCGCAAATCGCATTCATCGCAGATCGCAGCATCGCATATCGCAGCATTGCACTTAGTCATTCAATCATTGTGTGCTGCTTACGCGATGTTGCGATATGCGACGTCGCATATCGGCCGTCGGTGATTTCTTAAGATTTTTCATTTAAGAGCGCTTCATAACGTATGCGATGCGATGAATTTCGTGTCGCTTCTTCGCAGTTTATTATGCTCATAAGAAAATGTTTTATTCTCTTCTCGCAATGCGATACAGTTTTAAGGAGTTGAATACAAAAATTTTCATAAAATGTTTTTTGGATTTTTTATTAAGGGTCCCCATTTTCTTGGTGTTATTGCTAATACCAAACAAAGAGGGGGGTTGTTGGTGGCCACAACAGGCTCAAGACCTTTTACTTTATTCTAACAAATAATTTTATGCCTTTGCAGGCATCTTCATATATGAGTTTGTTAGATATAGACAAATATTGGGCTTACAACTTCGTTTTATCGACATGATTTGATCTCATAGGAAGGATATTTATCATATCATTAGTCACATGTCAAGCTTTGTTAGTTTTCATTATGATTATCTTTATCTCTAGATGGATCCAAGTAAGGTTTCCTTCCATTCATCTCCATATTCTACATTCAAAAATTATTCATCTATTAATATTTTGTTTATTTGTCTCTTAATACGATAAAAATTATGTATTATCTAGCTTCTGTAAGAGAGCTAACAAGGATCAATGGCACTTCTAAAGCACCAATAATCAACAATATTTTTGAAACAACACTAATGTAGTGACAACCATAGAATTTAACATGGTAGAAAAATTCAAGGAAAATATTTTGAATCTTATCGATACAACTGTAAGTCTTTTATTTCATACCAACAATATTATGGAATGGAACCATCAGGTTGGAATCACTTGAAAACATAATTATCCTTTTCACTTCTTCTCTTCTACTAATTTCATTTCCTTCGAGTAACATAAAGTATGGTAAGCACACCCTTAATTTGGTTTCTATTGAACAACTCTTTTGAGCCTATTAAATATATGGTTGGCTTTAGGTCTAACCTAGACTCTACCGACTTCATTTTCCATTTTTATTTGTAATAGAGTATGTTTGTACCATATTTGTAGGATTTGTGGGTCTTTATCTCTCATATGCACTTTCACTTACATCTTACCAAGTACTTATGGTGCAATGGAAATGCAGCCTATCTAGCTTTATTTTTTTGTGGAGAGTATATAGAAATACATCAAGTTGTCATGTGAGCCACCAGGAATTATAGAAAGAATAAAATCTCTTGTCTTATGTCTAATTGAAGGGAACACAGTTAGAAACCTTCAAGATAAATACATATAAACGCTAGCCATTCAAACTGGGAGAAATGGGTATGGTGTAAATTTAAAAATAAATGGTATTTATATCATGCCCACAATATTTGAATCTCCTCACTGGAAATCTTCTGTTTTGTAGATAAGGTACCGCCCTAATGCCCCTCTCATTCTAAAAGGTGTTAACTGCACATTTATGGGTGGGAAAAGAGTGGGAGTAGTAGGATGAAGAGGGAGTGGTAAAATTACTCTTATTTCAGCCTTATTTCGACTCATTGAACCAGCTGGAGGAAGAATTCTGATCGATGACCTAGACATTTGCACTATAGGTCTTTGTGATCTGAGGTCAAAGCTTAGTATCATTCCTCAAGAGCCAACCCTATTCAAGGGGACCATAAGAAGTAATTTGGATCCCCTAGGCTTGTACTCAGATCATGAAATTTGGGAGGTAATGTTTATAATCTCCTAGCAGTTAGATGTACTCATTTATCAAGTATGGATAATCTTGCATATATATGTGTGTGTGTGTACACACACACATATACATAGAATTATATATGTATAATTTCAATGTTAACATGGTATCCAAGCATTTACACTCATTTCTGCTAGGGTTTCTAATGTTTCTAAGAGAAGGCCTTACAAAAATGTCAAATGGGAAAGTCCTTTGAATTTTTATCGAACTGACTTGATTCGAATGGTTAAACATGTTTCCGTGTCCTTTGATTTCATTTATTGTAGTATGTTCATATGTCTAGTGAGAATAAATATAAATAAATGAATATGGCTGTTTTACAAACAAAATATCATTCCCATGTCATCCATAAGCCAAAAAAAAATTGAATTTAAGTATAGATACTAATTTTAGTAATCTACAACAAAATCTAGAGCTTTTGCAGAGAATAGTGGTCACTTATTCTCCACACCTATTATGCATTTATTTGTTTCCTTTTTATAGTGAGTAACGAAGGAGAGAATTGGAGTTCTAGTCAAAGGCAACTCTTCGGCTTCGTTTGTGGTGTCCTAAAGCGTAGCTAAATTGTGGTTCTAGAAGAAGTAACTACCCTGATAAACTTTGCCACAAACATGCTTCTTCAAAAAGTTATCAAACATGAATTTTCCAACTGCACTATAATAGCAATTACCCATAGGGTGCCCATAATCATTGATAGTGACATGACCTTGACCCTATCCAATGCTATGAATGAATGATTCTATTATTAGTCCTTGCCTTCGGTAAAGAAGGGACTCTAGCGATCGATAGAGTGTTGATTGATCATTAATCGCAATTTTGACCAAAAAATTTCAGCTACACCAAAAATTATCCAAACTTTCTGATTGCAATTTCAGTTCACTAGATTTTTACCCAAAGTTTTCATTTCAACCTCTTATTGGAACCTTCACGTGCCCCAAGGCTACATTCCATGTTCAACAAAATTTTAAACAAAGTTTCAAAAAACTCATGCAGGGTTTTAAACCTTTTATCCAAAGTTAAAACAATTCAATGCAAGGAAAAGTTTTGAAACTAGTTTTAGATTGCCCCATTTCAAGCTCACACTTCTCCCCAAGCCAACTTTTTTCGACATGTCAGCAACTCTCCTCCACATGCCCCGCAACTTTACCCTTCAATCACTACTATTATCATCTATTCAACATACATATTATATAATTATATCTTCCATAAACTGATCTTCATTCTTCTGTGGTTTACTTTCATGTTTGTTTGTTTGTTCGTGCAACACTTGTTTTCTTGTTTCTGCATACCATACAAGCTCGGTGAAGGGTGAAGAAATTGTGTTTCTTTATACCATGCATCGCACTAAGGCGCCTTCCTTCTGTTCTAGTGATAGCCTTGCTTGCTTCCCAGGGTTGTGCTCCGTTGGGACGATTAATGTTCTAGTTTACCTCCATGTTTGTTGGTTTATTCGTGCAACACTTGTTTGCTTGTTTGTGCATACCATACAAGCCCGGTGAAGGGTGAAGCAATTATGTTTCTTTATACCATGCATCACGCTGATGCGCCTTCCTTCTATTCTAGTGATAGCCTTTCTTGCTTGCTTCCCGGGATTGTGCTCCGTTTGGAAAATAGATGTTCTGGTTAAAAGCTGCAAAAATATGTTCTTGTTCCAAGCTACAAAAAAGAGGCATATTCATAGAACTAGAGCCAAAGCGATACGTACTATTCCATAGAGTGTGGAGGACTCTTCTATTTATTTATTTTTTCTTTCCACCTGCAAAATCAAATCAAAAAATCAATCCAAGTGAATGAATTCATTCCTGCAAGAAAAGTTTTATTGTGCACATATTTAATTCTATTCTATGATTTAAACTAATTCAATGTTAATTCAATTGCAGATAATTAAATTGAATGTTAATTCAATTGCAAATAACATTTAATTGCAGACAGTGGAGCAGTCTTCTATTTCTTCTTTCCACCTGTTAATTCAATTGCAGATAATTAAATTGAATGTTAATTCAATTGTAGATAACATTCAATTCCAGACAGTGGAGCAGTCTTCTATTTCTTCTTTCCACCTGCAAATAATGGAGTAATCTTCTATTCCTTCCTTCCACCTGCAAAATCAGATCAACAAATGAATCCATGTAAATGAAGGAATTCCGGAAAAATAGTGTTGTTGTGGACACAATTAATTATATTCTATGCTTGAAACTAATTGAATGTTAATTCAATTGCAGGTAGTGGGTAGAGAATCAACTAACCGTAATGGAGTTGGAGGACAAAAAAGGTTCTAGTCTGGGCTTTTGGTTGCAAGATCTAGTTAATGTATCGTTATCTAAATGATATGCAATTCCAATGTAAAGAAAAAACAAAGAAGCAACCTACAACAAATGCACATTTTTTTGCAACTGTTGGCATCTTTGAACATATTTTTTAGCCCTAATGCAAAGGCAAAAGTGAAGTCACTACCGAGAATAAATATGCATTCTAGGTTTTAAAGGAGATCTATAATTGTTATAATTACTGAAAACTCTCCTAGGAGGGGCAATTTTCTTTTAAAATTATAAATGGGCACGCTGTAATTTCAACCAAAACTTCAAGAAACAAGAACCAAAAGAAACCTGAACCTAAAGTCATGCAAGTATAAAAATTCATGCCAATATTAAAAATATGAGTGATTTGGAACTGATTTTTACCAAAATAACATACACATTTAAATTCTTGTGTTTATTTTCTTGGGAAAGGTTTATGGCTTACCTAATGTCACTAGCTTACCTAATGTCACTCGCTCGGCGTGCATTAGTATGGCTCATACTTCTTGCAGTCATTGTTAGAGGTAGTGATTGCCACTCATTTTCTAGTCTTCGACCTGTTGGATTATACAATAGATTCATTCAAATATTGTTCCATGATTGTGGTTGCACATACCCACCACAATGCAACAACAATTTGTCTCACTCTGCTCTCACTGAATCAAGCTTCATTTCACTCTAGGTTCCAATCACTTTAGGCTCCAATCTAAGCTCAGACTCCGTCCATACTAGAAGCAAGGCAGCTTACCACTTCAATAAAAAATGACAAGTAGCTATTCAAACTATAACCCATCCTTTCTCGACATACATATACAGTAATGAATTCCTCTAGGATGGAGTACATATACAATAATGAATTCCTCTAAGGTTGGGTCTTCTCATAGTAATAGCCAGAGGTAGTGATTGTCACTAGTTTTCCAAATTTCTACTTGCATAATTATACAATAGAGTCATTCATAACAACACAAAATTCCATATTTATGTTTTCCTTTATCCATTACATTGTGACAATGTTTTGACTTAAAACACTCCCCTTCAGTTAGTAACATTGGAGAAAATAAGAAATAGGGTAGAGGGGCAAAGATTGATCACCATATGGAGAGCATTACCAATGTGTCTGTTGGAGACGTAGCCACTAATACCACTATGTCTGTTGGAGCTGCAGCTACTGTTGGAGCTCCAGTGAAATTACACTCCACCATGACCATCACTTTTGTCCATGGAGTGAAAGAGAATGATGTAGCCATTATTACCATTGTGTCTATTGAAGACGCAACTTCTGTTGGAGCTGCATTGAAATTACACTCCACCATGACCAACACTTTTGTCTATGGAGTGAAAGAGAATTATCTAAACTTTCACATGCATGTTGCGTTATGGTAGAATTGACAATTTCATGTTGGGTTATGGCATAATAAACAGGTGGCACGTTATGGTACAATGGACAAGTGCATGTTGAGTTATGGCATAATAAACAGGTGGCACAATTATGAGCCCACAGTAAACAAGTGGTACTTTATCTTTAATTAAAGGATCATTAGTTCCTAGATGATTTTGTCATTTTCGTTTCCATGTATATGTCAAATATATGCATGAATTACATGTGTTTTTTTGTTGGATATGTTCAAGAGTTTATGGCTGAGGTGTTGGCAGCATGGCGTTAGTTTTTTTTTTTACTGAATCTTGTCGTCAGACAAGAATTTCCATTAGAAAAATTTTCCCTCTTTAAGTTCTTTTGCGGAGTTTCTCCGACACCCTTATTGGAATAAGAAGATGCCTTTGGACCAGAAAATAGTTAGGTTGCAGTGCTTGGAACTGCTTTTCCATTTTTAGCTCATAACCACTACCATATTGGCGTATTCCTGCGAGGTTGGAGTCTGTGATTTCTAATATTCTTGCCAGGTTGTAGTTTGTGATTTCTAGCAGATGCCAATTTGACATTAGTTGGGTGAAGTTCTAATTCAGGGCTCTATGTGTAACTAGGTTTAATTAATATTTTTTTCTAGATTAGTCAGCAACTTTGATTGCTTAAAATATTTCTAGAAATTTTAGAAATTGTTTCAGCTGCTTTGTCAACCAAACAATTTTTTGTAGTTTACTCAGCAACAATAAAATTCAGTCTACCAATTTAAATGACAAAACAAACAATCAACACGCACTTTAGCCAATCAAATTAAATGAGGGTGAAGACCGGATCCCTGCAAGTCTGCTTCCATCACTCTCAGATTGAATTAGCCCCATGATCAGCACAAAAAGAAGTAACATTTCATGTGATTTCTTTGATCAACAATTTCGATAAGGCAAATGCACTCTCCTATGCATATTTCCAAGAAAAATTAAATCTTTGCATCTTTTACCCTGTAATAAATCATATTCCCTAAAGGACAATTCCTTTCAGCTGCTGCCATGTAGGTGATCAAAATTGTCACTGTTGGAGTTTGTAGACTAAGGCAATGATATTTAGTGCACTCTAAAGATATTTTTCTTCATTTCTTCTTACCAGTCCACACAGACTCATATTTAGCACACATTAAAGAGTAAATCATTTTTCTTTTGTCCAGTCCACACAAACTCGGCTTTAAAGAATTTTTTGCATACAACACTGACAACTATGGATTGACAGCTGAAACTAGGTGGAAACTTTTGTTTCTTGGATTCAGTAGGGTTTCTGGCCGAAAAGTGAGGTTTTGGGAAAATTTTTATTGATTCAAGTTAAACAAAAAGGAAATTTCTTTAAAAATTTGATATAAAGCCAGAATTAAAGAAGATACGTGCACATAATTGAGTGCTTCCTTGCAACTCTTTCGTCATTTTTCTATCAAATTTGTAAATGCATGTTCAGAAGATAAACATGTCTCAAAGAAACATTGAGGCAATCTATACACAAGTTTTTTTAAAGAAAGAGAAATGGACATTCCTTTGTCGTTGGTTGCTGCTTAATAAAATTATTCTACATTCATATTTAAAGTCATGTAGCCACATTCATGTTTAAATTAGTTTGTTAACTCATTTATGATTGAATTTAATAGGCAAAGCTAGATCTGTTTCTTCAACTTGTCCTGATGATGAACCACACTTGTTGGTTCGAAACACGTCGACAAATGAAATTTCATGTGATTTTCATCGACAAAATTCTCATAAAACTCATTTATGATTGAGTTTTTGTGTCTTGAAATTGCATAGCCCTCAATTTGTCATTGAATTTTGGTGTTTCCTAAAATTGCATGCCGGTAGGGACTACAACAATGCCACTTGCCATTGTTCTTCTAATCACCTTCTAATATAGTCATGTAATTAATAAATATTAAACCTTAATAGGTTTTTCGCGGGTTTATTATAGTGTTGTAGCTATTTACTCTTTCCTATTTTAACTAAGTTAGAATATATTCTTGTTATCTCAACCTACAGGAACCAATCCTTTCCCGAACTCATGGGAAGGAAATGACAATATGTAGCTTTTAGAAATATATTCCAACAGGAAACCTCGATAAAGATGTAACATGAAAATTAAAACCCAAATAACAATATAAACTAAGCTTATGAAGGAGATATATTTGGGGCTTTTACCCCGTAATACATCTCTAATATTCTGGTGAATTAATTAATGTCATGTTATATAAACCTGAGTATCTATCACCCCTCATACCGAAAATTGTAAAAATAAAATACCATGAGGAAAACCCTCAATCAAAACCGTGAAAAAAGAAAACAACGAGGGAATATTACTAACAAATCCAAACACAGAGATAAAATTCCCATCGAAACAAGGTATGACGACAGGGAATAATTTCACATATGGACATGTTTAATTCAAAGCTCCTTGGCCAACCTGCAAGACAACCCCCAAGAAATTGTAGTTAATGGAACATGAATGGAAAAAGATTTAAGAATGCATTGGAAAAACCCTCCATACCTCTTTTAAACAAAGAATAATTTGAACAAACAATAGAACTTCTTACTAGTGATCATTGGGGTTCCGCCACAAAAAGGAACTAAATCCATTCACTATGATAAAACCATAATCACCTTGCCACATAAGCAAAACCATAGTCTAGTGAAACAAAATCGTGGCCTAGTGCAGTAAAACACTCAATAGCCAAGAAAAAATAATGGAAAATGAAGGGAAAGGGGTAGTCAATCACATCATGTGATCCTCCAAGAAATAAAGACGGTTAATTTTCTCCAAGAGCAATTAGAATGTTCGACTCATATTTTTAATTTAAAATAATTAAGAGTATCAATATAATTTAAGACAAAATGATAATTTGAAGAAAAGATAATAATTTCATATTAAATAAATGTCTTAAACAGTACTATTTAATACATTGGTGTAATAGTGATATATTCCAACTCTTCACGTTGTTGTTCTTACACTAAAATACATGGTTCCTCTAGATTTATAGCTTCATTTATTTGGTTTAACACCACTTTGATAGGTAGAGGGAGAAGGAAACTACACAATAAGATAATATAATATGAGTTGTTGGTCAATGAATTAAATTGATTCAATTTCTTGAAATCACATGTTTAAATAGACTCAAAATTGCTACTAATACATGCACTTTGTTTTCTAACACATATATAATTGACACTTTTTAAATTTAAACTCTATATAAACTATCCAAAACTACAAGTTGACTAAAAGTAACTGAGACTAATTGTCTCCAACATAACCAGAACTTTACTCATATTTTTTGTTGAAAAAGAATGTTGTGAATAACTGAATATGGTACCAAATATATGATTGGATAAAGGTGCATAAAGAGTAAAGTGAAGCACCAAAGAATGATAGGTAATCTAGTCTTACGATATGAGTGCTAAGGGGTCAGATAATCTAAATTCCCATCCCCTGGTACACCCACTAGTTTAGTTATTTCAAAAATAAGTAGTAAGGTAAAGAGATATGGGTCTTCACACATATAGTGGGTTCAAGTAATAAGCCAAGAATAATAACAATGGCTTTCCACACACTTCAATTTTGTTTATGTTCATCATTGGAAAGGTAATGGAGATAGAGGGCTTTTGTGTGTGCACATCCCTCCTTATTATGCATAAGTGATTATCATCACCATGGATGTACAAATAAGAAAAAATTCCTAATATATGGGAACTTACTCTATTTTATCCACATTCCATAGTTTATAACTGAGCATAGTGAAAAAATGTGGAAGGATCTCACTCTTATTTATACCCCTTTATGCCTATGCCACACGGGGTTAGTTTTATTATGGTTGTCTATAAAGAATAAGATCAGGTGAAAATAAGTGAATAAAACCATTCAGTAAAATAACCTCCTTGTGTTCTTCCCTTGGCTGGGCCTATATTCGATTTACTCTGGAGGCCCCCATTTTTGTCACTCCCTTTCCAGTATCGGGCCATCTATTTCAACCAACTTTATCTATCAGGCAGATCAAGTTTCCCACTGCTCGAAAATTCAGTACGTGGTACCAGTGGTAATTCTCATGCCCGTGATCCTTGCTTGTTGTACTGGGAAAATCAAGTTCGCCTAAAATATGTAGAGCATTATAAATTAGGTGGTTATGCACTCAATCCCTTTTACATGTTACTTCCAAACATTAGAATGTGATCCTGAATCATCCTTTCCCCTATTATTGGGTATTGGTCATGATTGTTGGAAATACTAAATTATTCTCATATCCATGTAATGCATGGAGAGTCAATGTGAGTTAGTTTGAGTTCAATCTATATTTGGGCAAGTCTAATTTAGTGTGATTTTGCATGAACAAGTTAGCTGGAGTTGAGTGCGAAATATCATGATTCCATATTTAGTAAGTTGGGGCTTTATATACCCGTGGTTGGGTCATTGTGGGATGTACAAGCCAAAAAGAACTAAGAGCCACAACTCGGTAAATATGTATGTGAGAAGTTTCATGAATAGAAGTTTAATTTGTGTTAGTTTTGGGGGAAATATGTAGATAAGCCTCATGCAATAAGGAAAGCAGCCATAAGACATAAGACAAACTATAGTCATGGCTCACAAAGTGAGATTGAATCGGATTAAAGGAATAAATTGACAAGAAGGGCCAGATTATTTTGAATACCTCATAAATGTTCTTAGCACAGTTGAGGAATCTAAAAGACAAGAAGATGAAGAAGAACAAGTGAAGGATTCATGGATTGGGATGGATATGGTAACACTAAAGTTTACTAGTAGAAATTTTAAATTTTGGGTAGTCGAGATGGAAATTTGTCTTCGATATAAAGATTTAATGAAGTACCAAACTAATAACCCATATGTTGAAGTATGAGATGCTTTAGTATTGATTTTATCAAATAGGCACTAGATGACAAAATTTTTGTTCAAGGTAGCAAAAGTTATAACTTCCAAGGAAGCGTGGAAGATCCTGGAAGCAGAGTTTGGTACAAAGGAAAGTGGGATGCAACAACAAGTTGTGTCACAATATATTGAAGGATCAATATAGAAGTCAACAACATATATGAGTGTAGATGAGCAAGACTTTATGAGGACAACTGAGCATGTACAATCCCACTCAAAAGTGGATGATGGTCATGAAGACTATAAAATTGAAACCCATTATATAGACATGCATTTGGGTGAAGAAGATGCAACAAAGATCACATAGAGAGAAGTTGAAGCCTCTATGTATGAAGCAGAGAAAGAGCTTATAAATGCTTACGAAACCCACTGTAATGTGGATGGTGAAGATGATGGTGAATCCCACTATGACGAGATACATGTGGATTATGACTCTGAAGTGAGATGTGAATTGGTGAATCCAGTCGCAACTAATGAATTTAGTGAAGTTGAAATTGTTAATGAGCACATGCATGCTAGGACATCCTACCATAGGGTGGATGAACATTATTTTAATGACATTGAGGTATATTTTTTTAAATAGGAATTAATTGTGGCAATATTGAAAGTGCCATGTTTGATGAAGAATTGGACATTGAAGCTCCCACTATAGCAGAAAATTATGAAGAAATTGGAACTACTCATGAATTAGTGTGTGATCTAGCAACAACTCATGATCAAGAAGAGGATAAATTGATTCAAGATTTTTTTATGAGAATATCCACTAACAACATAACAGTGGGAGATAACCTCCATGCAGTTGAAGAGGTAGATAAGAAATAAGAAGATAAGGAAGGTCTCATTGTAGAACATAATGAAGATGTTTTTAACATTGTTTTTTAATATGCAGTTGTTCAAAATAGCATGGTAGCTAAAGTTGAAAATAAATTTGTTGATAATTTTGATGCAAATTTGAAGCTCATTGAAGAATGGAATGAGAAGCCAATTGAAAAAATTGATGATAGCCTTAAAGAAATGGCTATAGTAAAAGAATTAATTGAAATGGTGAACGAGAAAATGGCGAGTGGTTATGATTTTACATGTAAGCCTAATGATGATCTTAAGTACAAGCAAAAATAAATAGTACATGATGATGAAAGTGAAGAGAAAGACATGAAAAATTGTGAAGAAGAAGAAAACATTGAAATGGTGTTTCAACAATGGAGTCAAGAAGAGATAAGATTCTACTACCAAGAAATATGGAAGAAAGAAGATCATGAATATGAAGCGCATTAAGCAAAGCAAAGTTCACAGGTTAAAGATGAAGAGTTGTGATAGTAATCCATGAGTGAAAGAATATTTGAATAGGAAGTTCTAGAGGAGATAATCATATCAAATACAAGAGAAGTCAAAGAAAAAATACAACAGCAACAAGTGAAGAAATATGGACCCTACAACAAGAATGTGTAATCAAGAAGGAAGCAGTTTCAAGGGTATAGGATTTGGAAGAAATGAGAAAAAAAATATAGCATTGTAAAAGTTTTTGAGTCAACTGTTGATTATAAGCCTATATGAGACTTAGACCAGCAAGAATGTGTAAGTTACGTTGAGTCATTTTTAATTTATGTTGATTCATATGGTCATAATTAAGGGGGAGTGTTGGAAATGCTAAATTACACTCGTATGCATGCAATGCATGGACAGTCGGTGTGAGTTAGTTCAATTTCAGTCTATATTTGGAAAAGTATAATTTACTGTGAGTTTTCATGAACAAGTTAACTGAATTTAATTGAAGCCAGTCAGAAATAGCATGATTCCATATTTAGTAAGTTAGGGCTTTATATATAATGGTTGGGTCATTGTGAGATGTATGAGGTCAGAAGAGCTAAGAGCTATAGCTCGGTAAATATGTATGTGAGAATTTTTATGAATAGAAGCTTATTTTGTGTGAATTTGTGTTTTCTCCTCTCTGCATTTCGATCAAATGTGATGGGTTTCCATGGAAATTTCAATGTCAATGGGTGCTCTCTCTAGAATGGAGTATCAATAAATGTACATAGAATTTTGTTGCCCCTTATTTTCAAACCCAACGCATGCCTTTTTCTTCTGAGGATCGAAAATGGGTTGCGGATACCATATTTTATCCCCAATGAATGATTGAATTAGAATAACGAAGGATATGCTACTCAAACTAATCGATTGAGTGAGGTTTAGGTTGTGTTTCCTAAGTTTCTCTCTGGAATGGGGGCGCTTGTGCTTGGAAGCCTGAAAAAAACACTGATTGAATAACATGGGATTAGTGGGATAGAGATAAAGCCTGGGAACGAAACCTTTTCAAAGCTTTGCTTCTCATATGGTTGTTTAGAGAAGGAACCTTACTATTTGATGATTTGCTTTCTACTCACACCTTATTGAAGAGATTGCTTCACTTCTATTTACACATTCAACTCTATTATTTATGTAGGTATTCTTCTTTCTCTTAATCCCTCCCTCAAAATAATACCCATCTAACTCTCTCCCTCTCTACCTTCTAGCACTATCTCTAACTCTCACCCTATATATATATATATATATATATATATATATATATATATATATATATATATCCCCCAATTGTCTCTCTCTCCCCCTTGTCTTCTCTATTCCTCCCACACTACTCTTCCCCCTCCTCTGCGGCCCAACCTTAATCATTTCCCATGTGTTAATGGGCATGGACATGCATCTGTTCTTGGTAGCATTAATGTGCGTGCCTTACTAGTAGTAGGAATGTGCATGTGTTGTTAGACTTGCATAAATGCATAAGTGTTCCTAGCACTAGGAACATACTTGGGTTCCTATTGTTAGGAGTACATGTGCATTTTTAGTACTAGGAATGTAAATTTACAACTTTTTAAATATCTTTTATTTTTTTGCAAGAATCTTACATGCGCGATGCTTGGTTGATTTAGGCATAGGTTGGCGATCACAAACCTAGTGTGGGCTGCAAATAGATTAAAACCTAAAATTTTGAATATATATATATGATATTATTTTTCCAAGAATACCATTTTCTATGAAAGCATAAACACATATAGAGCGAATTATGAAAATTCTAAAAGTACAATTCAAAAATAAACCAATAGTGTTTACTATTTTCAATATATTTTTCTCTTTACATATGTCAAAATCTTAAAATACATCCCTATTTGAGACCTACAATCCATAAAAAAAATATCATTTGATAATGTTAATGCCCTTTTAAGTTACACTAATGTACGACATGATAAATTTCTTTATATTGTCACTAATTCTTCATAAGAGACAATCATTAACTTGCACCCACCCTGTTTTCTTTTTTGTGTTATTTGAATATGAAAAACACACTTATAAGTAAACAAATTTTGTTTCTAAACACTACGTTCTAGTATTTTATTTCAGTCCAGCGTTCACCTAATTTGTTATAATGTTAAGCGTTATTTATTAGGCTATATCACTAGAGATGTCAATGGAGCTCACTTTTGAGCACCATAAGTAGCAATATGGTATGGAAAACATTAATCGAAGAGATATCCACCATTGAAAGTGAAGGCAATGTCCAACGATGATTCAACCTAGAATCCTTTAAGGATTGACTGGGGAATTAAAGGATTGATGGGGAAGTTTGGTCATTTGAATTATAACATGTAGGTGTTAGTTTCCGCTAAATATGATTGGATAAAATCATAACATTAAAGTGTTGGGTTCCACTAAATCTAATGAGATGAAATTGACTTCATACAATCTATACATAACTTTTATTTTCATTCATTACATTAATGAAATTAGAATACCATGTTTCCTAGTTTGTAAACTGATCGATTATTAAAATATATTTCGAAGGTTAACGTTGGCCAGAAATGGAGTAGATGCGGTGATATGCTTTTATTGTGAGTGTTAATTTTTTAAATTTAGCAAAAATGGTGTTTTTTTTCTTTAAATTTATATTTAACGGAAATGGTGATATGCATTTACTATGACTTTGATAAGAAAGAGACTTTCAATGGTTTTAGTGTTATTATTTATTGATATAACGTATTATCGATTAAATTATTATTTCTTTTTAGCGTGAGACTGGCAAACTTCTTTTTCCCCATTTTTTTATAGTTTCATTTCGAAAATAAAAGAAATGAAAATAGTTAAATGTAAATTTAACGGATAAAAAATTTAGCTAGACTACTACACCCCTTCTTCATCTAACTAGAAATCCCATAAAGTGTAACTATAGAGTAAAATATTCAACAAATTTAAAAAATAATTTTATATTAAAAAATTATTCATTCATATATGTTAAAAAAATTATATAACTTAATGATTATGAGATTTCTAGAGAACTCGGAGAAATTGTTGAGGTATTCGACGTTTTAGGATCACCCAAAAGAAATAAATAATATTTTAATTTTTTAATTTTTATTTTATTTTTAAATTATTAAAATAAAT
Source organism: Pinus tabuliformis (assembly GCA_031772625.1). Lineage (NCBI taxonomy): Eukaryota > Viridiplantae > Streptophyta > Pinopsida > Pinales > Pinaceae > Pinus > Pinus tabuliformis. Next base: position 577,361,496 of record CM062806.1, on the reverse strand, counting down.
TAAAAAAATCGACATGGAATAATTATATATAATTTTAATCAAAATAATTATAAATATTATTAAGAAAATGTGCACTTAAAATATTATTAAATTTAATAAATATTATTTTTATTAATTTAAAGTTAAAATGAAATGATGGTGATGGTGATGAATACTCATTAAGACTTTAGTAATCAAATCGTTATGAGGAGTTGGATCTCTTATCTTACAAAAAAAATGGGTCTTATACACCAATTTGTTGTGTGGCTTAGTTGTGACCTTAAAATTGGATATCATAACATATCTATAATAAAACATAAATGAGACTCGTTAATATTTTTATTTCTATAATAAAAAAGAAAGGAAAGAAAATTTTTGAGATCATTATAGTTTTGTTGACTTAACAAGTCAAGAAGGTTGGTAGTGTGGCAAAGGTTTTGGAAATGACATTGGATGTGAGTAAGAGATGGACAATCCAACTGAAAGTGTCTTTCATCTTCAACCCTCTTAGTTCACAAAGGTGATAGACTCTTTCATCCCAAGGTGTTTTAGGAATTGACCAACTCTCTCGACAATCCAAGAGAAAGTGTTGTTCATCTTCAAGCCTCTTAGTACTCTTTCATCCCAAGGTGTTTTGGGAATTTATCAACGCCCTATTTGACTTCAAAGCTCGTGAAAATTAGTTTTCATATTTGCAATGTTCATTTTCTTCTTAGCAATGGTCAAGATAGAAAGATCATTATGGTTATCAAGGTTGTGGTTAATCACCTCCTTATAATACCTAAGCTTCCTTTTTCCTATAACTCCTTATCATCCTACAACTTATCCTTAAATTTGGAAGTAATAGTAGTTTTAATATTATCTTTAAAAAATCATTTCATTATAATTTATGGTTCATTATTAATTTTATATCTATATTATGACTGTTAACACAGGGAAACCCTTGAAACTACATAAGATTTTAGGTTAGGGAATTTTGAAATAATAAAGCAAACATCTTAACATTCAAAGATTTCAGATAAAATTGCACTAGTAGAGTTTATATTTGAAGTAATAAATTTAAAGCAATAAATTCAATATGTTTTAAATTTATAATTTTAGAACAGTATACTTATAAATTAAATAACTAATGTAGTTATATAAAATAATTGGTAAATGTTGATAGACATCAATTTATGATAAGAATCAAAAAACTTATTTTATAATCTATTTTACATTGTCAACACTAAATAAAAATTAAAATGGAGTAAATTATAACTTTATTTTAACAAAGTACCTCCAATTGCAGTAAAAACATATTAGGGCAAAATCCCACCACCTCAAGTGGGGATTAAGAGGGGGGTGGCATGGCTTGCCCCTCCACATTCAGTCTCCATGTGATGCTTTTCATGAGTGAGGAGATAGTAATTACTATTCTTGTTTTGGTCATTGTCACTAGAGGGCTAAGGCTAAAGGAGAGTGTGAGGGTGAGCTCTTCCTCTGCGACGCATACTGCAAGTTTGTCACTGGAGAGTTTCCTTGCCACAATTCTCAAGTTTAGCTCTTTTCTTTGTAAATTATGTTCAGCTCCTTGTTACATTTCTGGTTTTGGTAAGGGATTATCTTTGGGTGAGTATTGCAGTCCCAATAAGAAATCATAGTAGCATTTGTGATATTAGTCTCCTTGGGACAATTGTTTTTTGAAAGAGATGGCATTCAGGGCAAAGAAATGAAGGATGGTTTTAGCGTGTTGTTGGTATAGACAGGACTGCTTCACTCTTGGCTTTATTCATTGTGGTGTCCTTTGTTGCTTGTCCCAGTTCAAATTTTGGGCTAAGCCCTGCATCTTTCTAGGTTACTTTCTCTATGCTTCTTGTTTCATCTTCTTTTATTCTAGATAGGGCATTTGGAATTTGTTTGTGGTTAATTCTTACAATGTTAGTATTCTATGTAGCCAATTAGTCAGAATCATGGTCTTTATCTTTAAGTCTCATTTGGATATTCTTCTACATCTTTCTACATTGCTTTGTTATGTCATATATTCATAGCATGTTTCATTTCCTACCTTGGCTTAGGGTTTTTCCCTTCCTATGTTTATACCAAAGTGTCTATAGTGCTCAATATAAAACTTTTCTCCATTAGAGTGTACACAAAATGAATTTTCATCCTCAGTAGCATATGTGCATCCACTAAGGAGGGCAGGGTGGCCACAGAGAAGAGTGTAGTCGAAGTTCCCATGCGAGAACTAGAGCCCAAGCCTAGGCATGTGAGGTCATAAAACTTTACTATGTTGTTTCCCCCCTGAAATTAGAGCTAAAATCTATCACCTTGAGACCTAACCTATGGATGAATGGCTTTCTTTTCAAATTTTGATATTATTGGATAGGTTTCCAATCAGATTCCTAACATTGGACATACAAAGGGAAGAAGGAAGTCACATTTAAACTCAATTACTCTCAACTAGCAGCATAAAACTCTTCTCAGCAAAGGGTTGAAGGAAAAAAAAGTGAAATAATACAACATTTTCTCAACATTGAATGATATCGAATGTGGACAAATATTTTAGCTTGCATGTTTGGAAAGTTTGGATGCTTGGTTGGCACACTTAAAGTGTCACCTCCAATGTGAGCTCAAGCCACTAGAAAGACACAACACTAGTGACTTCTTAAGATTCTTGAATTGATAATCTCCAAAGAGATTTTTATTTTTAGTTATTTTATTTAGAGAAGGATTGACTCTTAGGGAGTTTTGTATTATTCTCACTAATATTGAGGTGGTGGGAATATTGAAGTTGTCTTCTTTGACTATATCTAATCAAAGACATATGTATGACATTGTTTTGACTTTTTGAGGCAATACAAACTTTAACTTACAAAAAAAATTAAAAAAACTTTATTTTAACAAGGTAATAATATTATTATTAATTATAAAAAATTAATATATAAGTTAACATATATATTTTAAAAAACATGTGATAAGATTCATAACTATGGAGATTTGCCCCACATTATCATGGTGTAAAGTGACTTTATAATGTAAATATGTTTTGTTAAAATACAATGAGATTTTAATGAAGATGAACCACATTAGATAGTTTGAAACATCGACCAAATCTTAATAATATGATTAATAGGAAAGATAATCTCATTATCATTATAGATCACAAAATTCTAAGATCTAACAATACACCTAATTAATACCACATGCATAAAAAAAATTAATCATTTATCTAATTAATCAATTTAATTAAAACTTAAAAAAAACATAATTAAGATAAATTTAATTATTAAAAATATTCTAAAATAATGAAGAGAGAAAATATATATTATTAACCCATAGTAATAATTATTAATATAAATTACACTAAAAAAACCATATTTCTAAATAGACACAACCGTATAAATAAATATACAATAAAAATCACCCTTGTACATACGCTCATTTATTATTCCTAAAAAATAATAGGCACACTATCGTGAATTCTTCTATGTCATTGTTGTCTCTATTTTCAATGCAATACTAGTCCAGACTCATACTAATATTATAACATTTAATTAACTGTTTCTACCAATACTGGTATTATAACTTTTAATTATACTACTTCTACTTGCTCTATTTGCATTGAAGTCTAAATTAATGGAATTTGCTTTTAGTTTGATTTTTGAAGTTTTTTTCGTGGGTTTTTTGTTTAATTTTTTAAAAATATCGCAAGAAATTATTGAAATCACAATTTTGATAGATAAATTCTGCACAATCCAAGTGCTCTAAAAATTTTGAAGTATCGAATCTATATATACAATTAAAAAAAACCAGTTTAAATAACACAAATTAAAATTTGGCCTCAAATTTTCCTACCAAATTTGTGCACTAGAAAATCTAAATAACCTCACTTAAGACAACTCCAAATTAATGTAAACGATCAGCAATACAGATTAAAGTACAACTGTAACGTGAGGGGTCCCAACAGCAGAGAGATCATGTGCTCTGCGCACTGTGATTCCAAACCTTTTAGTCATATCCACTTCCTGTCCATTCATCTTATCAAGAAGTGTCTAGTCAAAACAGTGCAATAGCTGTGCCAATGGGAATTCAACAAGAAGCATTCCCACCTGCTCTCCCGGTCATCCTCTCCTCTACTATGCACCATATGGAGAAAAACTGATATCGGTGCAATTATACCATAAATAATTAGCGGATGTGGATGGAGGTCTAATAGCAAAAAGAAGATCATGTGTCTTGAGAAACTCCTTTGCCATATCAGGTGAAGAGAATACTAAGATAGGAGCAGAGCTGAGGCTGAACGACATAAAAGGCCCAAATTTGAGAGAAAGCACAGCCACTGCTTGGTTTGGAATCTGTCCCAACAACGGAGATTTCTGATCATGGGCAAAGGCAACGGTCCCGGGGGCAGCCTCATATTTCTTTCGTTGACGAAGAAGCTCCATCCCCCACCAACAAAATAACAGCAATGATGAGTTTCATATAAAACTCAAGGCATTCTAGAAAGGGCCTCTGCGATCCTAACTCGTTCATCATTCATAGTTATAATTGAAAATACCGTGTGGTCTTGTTTCAGGTCGCACGAAAATATATACATCTCTTGAAGGTCTTCTCTTATGAAGCGGAAGTAATCCAAGCATCTTGAGCTCAACAATTGTAAAATGTAGGCCTTACACACTTGCCTACAGTAAGGGCTGTAAGGAGAAAAACTGATATCAGTGCAATTATACCAAAAATATTTAGCATTCGCGGATGGAGGTCTGCTAGCAAAAAGTAGATCACATGTCTTTAGAAACTCCTTTGCCATACTAGGTAAAGGGACTACTAATCTAAGAGCAGAGCCGAGGCGAAATGACATAAGAGGCCCGTATTTGAGAGAAAGAGCGGTCAGTGCTTGGTGTGGAAGTTGTCCTAGCAGATGGAGATTTCTGGTGACAGGCAATGGGGACGGCCCAAGGGGTAGTGTCAGGCCCACGAGTCGAGCATGCTAGGCGGGTGTGTTTAACCGACGGGTCGGTGGGAGTTTGCATGGGTGCACGACGGGGGAGCGACGAGCTAGCCAATTGAACAACGAGTTGAGGGCACGTGCCAATGGTCCAACAACCCGACCGAATGAAGGAAATGTGCAACACGAAGTCATCTTGTGAAAATGATTAAGTGTTGTGCGGTGGTAATTTTATATGTGGGGTCGGTCCTGCACATGGGCGCCCACACTATGGGTGGACGTCAAGTTGGGGCAAGTTGAATGAAATGGTGAGTCTGCTTGGTGAGTCGATGCCCCAAAGGATGGGTCAGCAGCCATAAAAGTAAAACGTTGGAATGGTGGCAAAATCAATCAAGTGAAGTTTCCAAGTGTTCATGTGAGCTGGAGGGCAGGCTAACTTGGAGAGGATTGAAATTCGGCAAGGTGCAAATGGACTCTTGGGCCGAAGCACTAAGCGGGGAAAACGCAGAAAATAGAGCCGAAGGTTAGGCGAGGGTGTCAAGAAAAATGTCCGGGCGAGGGCGTCCGAGGAAATTTATCTGAACGACCGTTCGGGTGAAGGCGTTCAGGAGAGTGTGTGCGAGGGTGCCAGGCTGAATGACTGAACGGGCAAAGTCGTTCGAGGATGTTCGTGTGAAGTCATTCGAAGGCATTTTGGCGAGGGTGTGCGAGGGTGTCTGGTTGAATGAGCGAACGGGCAAGGGCGTGCGAGGGCGTTGGGTCGAATGAGTGAACGGGTGAGGGCGTACGAGGGCGCCAGGATGAACGAGTGAACGGGCGAGGGTGCCGGGCTGAATGATCGAACGGGAGAGGGCATGCGATGGCACCGGGCTTAATGACTGAATGGGTTAGGTTGGCCTGAACTTCTGAACGAAAGAGGGCGTTTGCCTGAACGAGTTGAGGGCATTCGGCTGAACGAGTTGTAGGTGAACAAGGTGCGATGGGCAGAAGTATCCTTGGACATTCCGAATGGTGGTTCGGGTGGTGCGAACGGTGCAGGCCTACTTGCACGAGTTGAAGATATTGTACCAAGGAAACTTGGGGTTTCTTGCAAATACTGTAAAACTGAATATTTTATGAAGTATTGATATTATTGGGCATACTCATATTTCAAGGAGTTTTCCCTCCCGGTTTATTATCTGCTGTGCAATTATGTTAAAAGATAATAATGATGAATGATGTAAGAAAGTTTTCGTTGTGTTAATGAAAGTATACTTAGGAAAGTTGAAAAATAAACTAAGTATAGAAAGTAGGCGTAGTCCACAATCGCAAGTATTGTTAAAAAGAAAGTGGTCAGTGGTGCCACACCTCCTATAGTGTAGTTGGAAGAGTACCGCTAGTGTAGGGGTGTGGCAGTTGGTATCAAAGCCCTGATTCAGAGAATCAAATTTGCAGAAAAGTTGACCCCAATGCATTTCGTAACAGGTTTATAAGGGGTGAAGAATCATGCTTGGGCCAAGCTGAACGACAAGACATGGCATGTTTGGAAGAATGTGAAGGGAAGCTCTTGCTGACCTTGTACAGGTTGAAGCTGATGAAAGAGGAAAGCCCACAGATTTGAGATGAACTTGAAGTCTCGGAAAGGAATGTTGAAGACAAACTTCTTCGACTTGGTTGGGCAATGGAGCAGGTTGTAGCGGAAAATTGTGACGATGAAGAAGAGGAAGCCATGATGTTTAAGGATGTTGCATATATGACAACGATGGAGGATGAACTTGAAATTGATCAATTTGGACTAGGATCGTGTAATTTGTAGACATTGGTAGATGAGGATACTCACATGGAGGAGCCTCATGATGGAGTAAGTACTACTGATACTTGTGTTTCATTTGAGGTTTTGGTAGATGGGACATATGCAAGGAAGAGCAAAATTAGGTTGCCAATGCAATGGAGGATCATACCATGGATGTCTATGATGAGACCTTGTATAAAGAGGTAAGTACCATTGACTGTTGCACAGCTTGTTAGGGTTGTTTGTGACCTTATGGTAGAAGGTGAAAATTCCCGTGACAAGGGAGGAACATGATGATCATTGCAGAGGAATGGGTCATGCTTTAACCACATGGAGAAATTGGCTAAGTGCGCAACATAACTTATGGACAGAGTGGAGAAGGGCACACACTTGAGTTGATGATACTTGGGTGGACTTCTCATGGCCAAGACTAAGAGGAAGTCTTGGTGGAACCTTCAGTGAGGGAACCATGGTGGAAGAGACTCATGGGATGATGATATGGTTTGGGTGAGTGAGTTCACTAGACCGGATTGTAGACTTGACCGATTGTTGTGATGGGTCTACTTAGTTGGACAACATGGGAAAATTGAGTCATGGACATCGAGTTGGAGACATGGACCATGGCAGTCTTATGCAGGGACATTATGTAGGAGCACTTGTAGAGGTTTCATTTATGGGCATCCAATGAGGAGTGCCAAAGTAGGGATGTTATGTGGATGGATTTGCTAATGTGACATGGAGATGTTTGTTTTGGGAGCCAATGGAGATGTTGTGCACTCTTGTACAACGAGGCCATGGACTGCTTGGATTTGTGAGCAGATTATGGAGCATTCCTACTACATGGAGAGCTGAGGCATCTTGTAGAGACCTTTGGGCCAAGACAAGTATTCTTTCTAGGATGTTGGTTGGAAATGACTCATGAATCTCATGGTGACATGAGATTGTGACATTTGGGGACTTCATATTATGATGGACTTGGAGGATCTGATGCATGGAGGAGCTAAGGTCAGGGACTTTGATGCAGTATGGGGTGCATACTTTTGAGTACATGTATGGGTGTCCTTGAGAGAGTGACTTGATGTGGAGGATCGATATGAGACACTTCAGAGTGATGGAGTTGCAGTTATGATGATGTCTTGGTGGCAACACATGGGCATGGGTTGAGCTGAGACTTAACCACTTTTGATACATGGGCGCTGATTGGTCTATGATCATGGGTAGCACATGGGAGATGAGAAAAGTGTATACTTGTTTCCTTGGCAAACTTGAGGGATGGCACATTGCAGATATGATGGAGGTCTCTTCATGGACCTGGATGTGGCACATCGAGAGTCGGGTTTGATGAGAGGATCTCTTCATTTTAAGGAGATGGATTTTACACATATGGATGATGATGTTGGGATAGATGTGGCTGATTTCATGCAGCACACTAACACCAAACATCATGGACAACATGTTGTAGACGAGATGGAGTTTACTTCATGGACCTGGGCATGGCTTATTTTAATGGAGATGGATTCTTGATCGAGTTAATGTTGTGACAGGAGGCTAGGAGAAACTACTGATGGTGGCATTGGGCACTCTCATGGTTTGAACATGACAGTTGGACTAGCTACCCAACTAGTTCAAATCATGGGGTCCAAAAGTGTACAAAGATGTGTTAGCATTGTGTTGAAGTATCATGGCAGTAGTTCACATGATGAGGATACATGATGTGGTCGACACAATATCTTGCAGAGAGAATGTAGCTTGAGTTGGAGGGACCAACCTTCCATGGTGGGGCAACATGTGGAGACTCCGACGGATGTGGTTGATGATCATGGATTGAGGAAACTTTCCAATTTATGGAGACATGAGCCTTTATCATTTGTGTGATGGCAGAGTAGAGGCAAGCAGCATGGGCATCTTTGGATGTTGGAGCTAGCAACACTTTGCGATCTCGTATGATGGTGTTGTCAAGGATGACAACCATTTAGAGTGGAGGAGTATGTTAGGCCCACAAGTTGGGCATGCCAGGCAGGCACGTTTAACTTACAGGTCGGCGGGACATGGCACGGGTGCACCACGAGAGAGCGAGGAGTTGGGCGGTTGAACAACTATTTGAGGGCGAGTGCAAACGGTGTGACAAGCCAACCGAACGAAGGAAATGTGCGACACAAAGTCATCTTGTGAAAATTACTAAGTGTTGGGCGGTGGAAAGTTTGTATGTGGGGGTGGTCCCACACATTGGCACCCACACCATGGGCCGACGCAAAATTGCGGCGAGTTGGATGAAACGGTAGGTCGGCTTGGTGAGTCGATGCCCCAAACGATGGGCCAACCGGCATATAAGGAAAGCGTTGGAATGGTGGCAAAATCAATCAAGTGAAGTTTCAAAGTGTTCCTGTCAGCTGGAGGGCGAGCTAACTTAGAGAGGACTGAAATTTGGCAAGGTGCGGACAGACTCTTGGGCCGAAGCACTGAGCTTGGACAAACGTAGAAAATGGAGCCGTAGGTCAGGCGAGGGCGTGCGAGGGTGTTGGGTGGAATAACCAGGCGAGGGCATCTGAGGACATTTGTCTGAGCAACTATTCGAGTGAAGGCATTCAGGTGAGGGCATACGAGGACGTTGGGCCGAATGACCGAATGGGTGAAGGCGTTCGAGGCTGTTCAGACGAAGCCATTCAAAGGCATTCGGGCAAGGGCGTGCGAGGGCACCGGGCTGAATGAGTGAACAGGTGAGGGCATGCGAGGGCGCGCGGGATGGATGATTGAACGGCCTAGGGCGTACGAGGGCATTAGGACGAACAAGCAGATGGGTGAGGGCATGTGACGATGTCGGGCCAAACGATTGAACGGGCAAGGGCATGTGACGGCCCTGTGCTGAACGAATGAACGAGGAAGGTTGGCCTGAACATCTGAACGGGTGAGGGTGTGCAAGGGCATCCACCTGAACGAGTTTAGGGAATTTGGTTGAACGAGCTACAGGTGAACGATGTGCTGAAAAGTGCGATAGTGAACAAGGTGTGACGGGCGGAAGTATATTTGGGCACTCCAAACGATGGTTCAGGTGGTGCGAACAGTGCAGGCTGACTTGCACGAGTTGACAGATATCTTACCAAGGAAACTTGGGGTTTTCTACAAGGACTGTAAAACTGAATATTTTATGAAGTATTGATATTATCAGAGAGACTCATATTTCGGGGAGTTGCCCCTCCCAGTTTATTATCCGCTGTGCATTTATGTTAAGAGATAATAATGATGAATGATGTAAGAAAGTTTTAGCTATGTTAATGAAAGTATACTTAGGAAAGCTGAAAAATAAACTAAGTATTGAAAGTAGGCGTAGTCCACGATATCTAGTATTGTTAAAAAGAAAGTGGTCAGTGGTGTCGCACCTCCTATAGTCCGGTTGGAAGAGTACCGCCAGTGTAGGGGCATGATAGATAGCCTCTTACTTCTTCCCTAGCCAAAGAAGCTCCATGCCCCCACCAACGCAATGAGAGTAATAGCAAGTTTTATATCGCACGAAAATCCTAACTCGTTCCCCATTCTTACCGAAAATACTATGTGGTCTCGTTTCAGTTCGCACAAAAATACATACTTGAGTTGAAGGCACATGCCATTAAAACCTTGTTACCTAGCATTCCTCACAAACCATTGTTTCGTCAACGTATGTCATGAAAATTCTTATCACACATGATTCATCATAATCCATCGTGTCATCGATTTGCCAAAAGACGTTACAATCGATCTTGTAACCTCTCCACCATAGCATTTGTCATCTTTTTAACTAAAATTCGGTGACGAGACAGAGCCACAATATTTGCCTGGTTACTTTTCATCACATTTCAATGGTTAATTTTAATTGATGTATATATAAAATATTCCGTTACGATGCCGAGTCATCACTTTGGAATGGTTACTTTTAATTTCAATGTGATTTGTTCATATAAAATTTGACGATGATACCGAATCTTTTAATTTTATAATATTAATCTATATTTGTATGTATGTGTTGATATGAATTATATATATAGAGAGAGGGTGTATTGGTGTTAGAAAAATAATTTTAGTGTTTATAATAGGTTGGCTATATATATATATATATATATAGATATAGAGGTGGATTTTAGGTTAGGTTAGATTTTAATGTTGGAAGGAAGAACAATTTTCTTACTAGTGGGATGTTATCACTATCGCCATGATTTTTCTAAGCTCGAAAAAGCTTTGATGCTGCTTTGGATAGTTTAATTCCCCATGGTGCCTCCCATCATCAACCTCTCCCCATGAGGTTTAACACTACGACCTATTTTTTCCATCCTCGTGAGATTTAAACCAATGACCTAATAAATAATAAACTTCACACCTCATGGATTGGAAGGTGATATAATTATTCAACTTTTCCATGACAAAATGGAAAAAGTATTTTAATTTCAATGGACAAGAGTAAATGAAGCATCAAGTGAGCAAGCGAAGCATGTGATCGGCTAGGGTTTCGTTATGAAAACCCTAATACCTCTGCAACAACCCTCGATGACAGCTAATCAATCATCTCTACCTACCTTGCTCAAGCCTCCTGACACCGACATGATTACATCAATTGGGGGGGGAGATCCCCTCGTAGCGAAATTTAGCGACTGGAGAAACAAGCAGGCAAGGACCAACGATGGCAAGAAATCACGGCGGCACCATCAAATGACCTCTGATTCTAGGAGCCCAATGGCAAGCACACTTTTAAGATCAATGTCTTCTAAGGGCTCCCAAAAAAATAAGATTTGTCCTACCGAACAACAAACTGGAGACATACATGAAGTACATAAAAGACCATGCCCTAATATGTAAATTTGAAGGAAAGACTTAGAAGAGATAAGCCCAGCATCATGGTGATCCAAGAAACCAAGATTACTGAATTAAATCTTAAGGAAATACTGAAGAGTTACAAACCCCATTATGAAGTAGTGGCTCAGGATGCTAGAGACAGTGCTAGAGACTTGGCTATCATCTAGAATCCATCGGAAATAATATTTGAGGACTGGGTTAGTCTCCCAAGGATACTCTTAGGAAAATTTCACCATATTGGATCCAGAGACTGGGTCCTCTTGACAAGGGTTTATGGGCCTCACATTCTAGGAGAAAAGGGGGTTTTCCTCCAGAACCTCACAAAATTACGACAAGTGTATCCAGAAGATCTCTAGATAGTAGGTGGAGATTTCAACATGATATCATCGCTGAAAGAAAATAAGGGAGGGATCCATCGAACAAAGGAATACATGGAAGCATTTTTGGATCTTATAGCAGACCTACACCTCTTGGATCTACAGATGAATAACGAAGTCTATACCTGGAACAATAGATGGGGAGGAGCCCATCAAATTGCCTCTCGATTGGATTGGTTTCTGATGTCGAAGCAAGTCAATAGCAGGGATATCTTATTTGAGGCCTCGATCCTCCCTTTCATGGGATCTAATCACTTAAAAATATGCCTACAGATGGATTTAAAAATACGACCCAATAGTCGCCCATTCAAATTCGAAGCCTTCTAGTTAAGGAACCCCAACTTAATGAAAAAAATAGAAATATGGTGGAACAACAATGAAGAGAAAGGAAGAAACCACATCAATACCTTTCAAATGAAGTTAAAGGAGATCAAACACAAGATAAAGAAATGGAACCAGGAAGAGTTTGGTCATATCATGGATGACCAACACCATCCATCTAATAAAATCCAAGATCTCCAACAAAAGATCATCCAGCATGGCAGATCTAAAACTCTTATGGAATAGGAAGGATGATTAATTGATCAGCTATAAGAATGAAGAAATAAATAAGAGATATTATTGAAGCAAAAATCAAGGGTCAAATGCTTGCGTGAAGGAGAACGCAATACTTGGCTCTTCCATAAAGCTATTATTCATCATCGGAAACATAGTCAGATCTACTCTTTAAAGGACATAATAAGGAATCAAATAGTCTAGCATGAAGAAATGCAAGATCTTCTTTTGGAACATTTCAAATCCCTCCCATCATAACCATCCTAATATTTCTAAGAGGTTACACAAACAATTGGGAGGAACATTCCTCAAATTATTTCAAGGGGCGAAAACCTAGCCCTCATGAGAGCAGTAACGTTGGAAGAAGTTGAGGAGGTAGTCACAGGAATGGTGAAAAATAAGGCCCCAGGACCAGATGGATTTTCGATGGAATTTTTTGAGATTTCTTGGATATTTATAGGGCACGATATCCTAGAGGTGGTGGAAGAATCGTTTCGTAACCAAAGGGTATGTCCTAGCCTAAATTTTACGTTTATTGTTGTAATACCTAAATTTTCTAAATATGAAAATTCTCAGGGTCTTAGACCCATTTCTCTTTGTAATTTCATCTACGAGATCATAGCCACTATGATTGTCAAATGTTTCAAGCCTCTACTCCCTAGCCTTATATCTTTGGAACAAACTAGCTTTGGGGAAGGGTGTTAGACCCTCGACAAATTTTTCACCTCTCAGGAGATTTTTCATTCCCTAAAGCATCGCAAACTCCTCTGCATAATGATAAAGTTGGACCTCTCTAAATATTATGACCAATTAAATTGGGATTACCTCAACATTTTTCTCAAGTCCTTCAAGATTGTTCAGAGATGGATCAATTGGATCTTTGCTATGGTTTCCTCCCTTGTGTTCTCCATTCTTCTTAATGTCTTTCCTTTCAATACCTTTATTCCCTTGCTTGGACTTCGCCAAACTGGTCCCATATCCCTGTTCCTTTTTATCATTGTTACAGAAGGTCTAGGTCGATATCTAAAGGCTGAAGCAAAAAACGCTCAGCTCAGGGGCCTGCAACTATGTGGAAATGACCTCCCTATCACCCATCAACAGTTTGTGGATGACATCATGATCTTCTGTCATGTATCACTGAGAGAAGCTCGCCACATAAAAGAGGATCTCCTAGCCTTTATGGAGGCTTATGGGACCATGATAAATAATGCCAAATCTGGCATTTTCTTCTTCAACACCCCAGGGACCATACAATCATACCTTGCTTGGGTTCTTGGGTTTGGCATTGGCTCACTACCATCAAAATATCTGGGATTTCCCCCGTCAGTGAACTCCCTAAAAACGTCTTACTAGAAATGTCTACTCCAAAAAATCAATTGGAAACTCACTAGCTGGGCCCTTATATTTTTAAACTTAGCAGGCCATACGATCCTTCTCAAAGTAGTTCTCCAATCTATTCTGATCTACCAGCTCTCAGGGATGGCAGTGCCAAAAACCTCCTGCCCAAAGATGGTGGAAAATTTTAAGAAGTTTTTATAGGGAGGAGTTTTGCAAGTAAACAAATGGTCTATAGTATTATGGCCTAACTTAACCAAGCATAAGATGGAAGGAAGTATGGGCTTCCAAGATCCCTATATCGTGAATCAAGTAATGGGAGCTAAACTATAGTGCCATTGGATAGGAGGTGGCCCTAGTCTTTCGAAATAAATATGGACTCGAAAATACAACATGCCAGCTCAAACAAAAGGTATTCTTAGATATCGCAACCCCCCCAAAGGATTGACTATTTGGAACATGGCAGTCCAAAACAGAGACCTAATGCAACATAAATGGGAAAGTGAACTTGTTTTGGCAAGATTCTTGGCAGCAACGGGATAAACTTCATGGAATATAGGACTTAAGTGCCCTCTTTATATACACAAATGGAAGGAAATTTCACATGGTAGAACAATTTTGGAAAGAAGGATGGAGGAACAATCTTGCGCAGGATGGTAGAACAATGGAGTCAGATGGAAAAGGCATTAGAATCTAGGAAGATTTCTATCTTAAATGGACCAGACATCCTCAGATGGGGTTATACCACAAAAGGAACTTTTACTATCAAGGAGGCCTATGATCTAAGGATAAGTCATGAACTGAGCTATCAGAATCCCATATGGAAGAGGATTTGGAAAGGTGGTTGGTGGCTGAAGGTGGCCTAACTCCTATGGCTAGTGTACAAGGGCCACATTCTAACCTGGGATACACTTCAAAGAAAGTGTATCTCTAGTCCATCATTTTGCATGCTATATAAACATCATAATGAAGATCTGGAACACATGCCAGATGGTGGATCTCTTGAAAAGAATGGATCGGGATAACCAAAGCATTCAAGAAATCACCCTCCGCTCGAGGACAAACACCTTTTCTAGTCGTGTCCTAGAAAAATCCTGGGGGCTTGCTTTGGGGTTAACTTTATGGACCATTTGGAGAGAGCGGAATCGAAGAATCTTTAAGAACCGCCTTCTTCCCTAGGAGTTTGTTTGGGAAGGGATCATCTAGAACATCTAGGAAATAATCGTGGTGGAAAAATTGCATATTAATGAGTAGAAAGTGCCCCCACATGAAGCTATAATTATGCAACAACTGAACCTATCTCCGATGATGATCACCCCATCCTCCTGGAAGTTCATCTTGTAGGGAGTGGACTCACTCAATTACTTCACTTCCCCCTAAAGGGATTTATCAAGATGAGTTTCAATTGACACTCAAAGGGTAACCCAGGCCCCACAAAATTAGGAGGCCTCTTTCGAGACCGCAGGACCTAAAACAACATTATTTATGCAGATCAATATGGTTATGCTTGTAACAATGAAACCGATTTTGCTGCTATCAGACAAGGCCTCCAAAAATCTCTCAAGATGGGCTATATAAATATTGTACTAGAAGGCGACTCTAGGCTAGTAGTCAACACGATGAAAAATTGAGTCAGGGAACCAAATGGGATAAGCTCAGCCACAACTGGAGAACTACCAGATTAGTCCAAGAGATAGGAGATCTTCTTCACAACTTTGACTATATAATTACCAGTCATGTAAGGAGGGAGGGCAATAGAGCGGCAAACTTCTTAGCCAACTGGGGGTGTGCCCATCCAAATGACCCTCTTAAGAAAATTTGGCCGATTCAACCCAGAGATGAGAGGTTCTAGCCCTCGGATGAGATCCTAGAGAATGACAGCAGAAAAATCTCTCAGTACCTCCAAACATCAAACCAAACCCCCAATTAAGGTGTGAGCTAGAGGGCAGCCCCATCAAGGCAATTTAAATGATAAGTATGTTGAGGTACACCACCACCGCCCCCCACACATTTGAGGCAATGAGTGTAGTGGCTCTTTGCATGTATAAGGTTATCAACGTAGTGGAAGGTGGCAGAGATATTTAGTTAAGTTTTGAGTCTAGTGGAAAGTGTATTGGGAAGGTTTTAGGTTGTTTCCATTCCCAAACGAGTGTAGTGTAGTGATTTCAATGAAGGAACTTTGTGAACAGTGAAGTGAAAAATCTCCAGAATTAAAGGTGGATCCTTCAGCTCTAGGTGAGGGAATTTTGGTATGTAACTTGTTTTTCCCCCTTCATCATGCATTCGAGTGTTTGGTTTTGTATTTTGGTTCTACATGGGGGGAATTGGCCAGCGAGAGGGGCTAAATTGGGCTCGGGGAAATGTATGGCATTTGTTGAAAATAACAACAAGAAAAGATAAAAATAGATACCAGAATATTACAATTTTAATTTGTCCTTGAATTAAAATTGTGAATTAAATTCAAATTTAGTCTCACCAGCCGCTTAGAAATAATTAATTAATTGATCATGGATTAATTAGTTGGAGAAATTCAAGTTAGAAGTATTTATGAAGTCATGCAATAGTTATCCCTTAAATTAAGAAGATTATCCCTTAATTAAGGAGATAAGATTGAGTTATATTTGAGTTGTAATTAGTTAGCTCAGTTTACTAAGTTAAGTCCAGTTAAATTAGTTCCAAATTGTTTGAGGAAGTAATTGTGAGTTATTAATCAGTTGATGCATGCATGCACTCAACAAGTGTACTCGAGATAACTAAAGATTCTCTCATCAGAAACTCATGCATGTCTATTATGAGAAAGACCCGGTTGAGCTAAATGTCAAGGACAGGTTACTATAAGTTGCATGTGTTTTCCTATAAAGGAAACTCATCCATGCAATCAAGGCAAGGTTCCTTGAGGATTGTGCAGTTCTGATATTGTGTTATAGTAGTCTGTGAGAGCAGTGTTCCACTAGGTGAAGGATATCATCCCAGAGGAAGTACACAAGGAAATAAGAGCTTGGAGGGTAGAGGAGAAGGCTTGTGAGAAGCTTTTTTTGCTTATGAGCATCCAAAAGGATTGTAGTAAGAGCTGGCTAGCTGTGAGAGCTAAGGCCTTGTATAAATCCTATGTATCTCCACCTTGTATGATAATACAGATAGTGGGGTTTTTAGTTGAGGATTTCCACTAAGTATTTTCTGTGTTTCATGTGTATTGATTCTTCTTCTTATGGTTATATGTGTTCAGTTCTGATTCAGCTTGATCTTTAAGCTTCCGCAAGTTTGACAGTAGAAGTAGATTATAGTATTTTTCTTTGGTATATTGAATTATTGGGTTAATATATAGTCATATTTTCTACAAAGATCTCAGAGGTAGATTTGTAGAGAATTTGCAGAATTTCTACATGGTATCAGAGCTAGCTAATCTATAGAGAAATTTCTACATGGCATCAGAGCCTAGTTTATTGGAGCAGTGAACAATATACAAAAAAGAGAATTCAAAGTTTGAAGTTTGGGGTTGCAAGTGCAAATCGAATTCTTATCATACTTCAAGGTTGGCCAATGGATTTCTATGGCTTGAGACTTGAGTATTCCTTGGAAGGCAGCTCGAATTACAAAGCATGGAAATATCGCATGGAGGCTGTATTAGAAGATAATAGCTTGAAGGATTTCGTTGATCAAGAAATCCAAAAGCCACCTTCAACTAATGCACAAGACTTGGCTGAGAGGAAGAAATGTGTGGCAAGGGCGAGAGGGATCATCCTTCAGGGACTTCAAGGCCATATTGTCTCGAGTCTCCATGCGAAGGATACTCCATATTCAATGTGGAAGACAATAAAGGACCTCTACTAGAAGAGTAGCGACCAAAGGAAATTGGCATTCAAGGATAAGCTTTGAAGAATCAAGGTGGACAAGGGCGACACTATTTCCACATATCTGAACAAGCTCACCACTTGTAGAGATGAGATTGGAAGCGTGGGAATAACTACTGCCGATGATGATATGGTGAGCCTCGCTCTCCTTGGCCTTCCAAAGAGCTAGAACAACTACCAGGGCTCTGCGAATGGAAGGGAGAAACTGTCGAATTGGGAACAACTGTGGTCAGATCTCATGCAGGAGGAGATCAGGAGGAGCACATGAGATGGTTCTTCATCCAAGGATGTTGTGAAGAAAATCTGGCCTTAGCAACTAAGGTAAGGAAAGGGAAGGGGAAGGCATCCCATTCCGAATCGAATTCTTCTCATGGAGGGAAGAAGCTTGACAAGTCTAAAGTGAGATGCTTTAATTGTCATGAGATGGGTCATTATGCGACTAATTTCCCATCGAAGAAGTCTAAGAAGGGATCATTAGAAAGATCAAAAGGTGAGGCATTGGCCTCTCAGTTCAAAATGGACTTCACCCTCATTGCATGCATGGTGTCATCGATGATGGGTTGTGGTTGGTATCTTGACAGTGGAGCCTCTTTCCACATGACTGGCAATAAAGGTTTATTTAGTACCCTGAAGGAGAAAGACCTCAAGATGCAATAGAGGTGGGTGACGATGAAAGGTTTAGTGTTTCAGGAGTGGGCACGATTTCTTTTCGAAGGGAGCATTGAGCTCCTATCACCTTGACATATGTGAAGTATGTGCCTAGACTGAAGAAGAACATGGTATCCGTCACAATGTTGGAGGACAAAGACTACAACGTTGTTTTTAGTAAGGGAAAGGTTTTCCTTAGACATATTACCATGAGACAGGTGGAGCAGATCAGTTCATGAGTCAAGAACCGGTATGCTCTTGAGGTTCAAGATGCATGCACAGCCTTGAGGAGTAAGGCAAATGTTAGAGACTTGGTGGTTAAGATGGAGAGTAAATTACCTCTGAACATGCAGTCCTAAAAGCAGTCTCAGAAAATTGTGGAGGAGCCATAATAGGAGGAAGTGGGTAGAGGGATCACATGTAGCCATACCTCCAGGAGTGAGGTGGGATGATGTGAAGTGATAGTCTCAAGAAGGTTGAAATTAGGTAGGGTCCATTGAGAGGTTTTATCTCATGGATTGTACCTTGCTACGGAAGCCCAAACTACATAGTAGCAGGAGGAATTAGTGGGATTGATACAGTCAAAGATCAAAGTGACAGAGGCTAGAGCAGTAAGATACTGAAGAGTGTTGAGAAGGATTGACTACAGTGTAGCAAAGCAGAGTCAAAAAAAGTGCAAAGTTTTTAGTTGACAGAGGCAATAGCAGTCAGAGACTTTGATGACAGATGCATCATACTGTTTTAGGTTGGATGTTTTTTTGGTTTCTGGAGTTGCTGGAGAAACAACACTTGAGATAAGTGTTGCATGCAGAACATTCCAAAGGTTTAGGATCGGGATCAATTTGAATTCCTTTCTTGTTGAGAGAGAGTGTTGAAAATAGAAACATGAAATGATAAAAATAGAATCCAAAATATTCCAATTTTAATTTGTCCTTGAATTAAAATTGTGAATTAAATTCGAATTTAGTCTCACCAGCTGCTTGGAAATAACTAATTACTTCATTATGGATTAATTAGTTGGAGAAATTCAAGTTAGAAGTATTTCTGAAGTCATGCAACAGTTATCCCTTAAATTAAGGAGATTATCCCTTAATTAAGGAGATAATATTGAGTTATATTTGAGTTGTAATTAGTTAGCTCAGTTTACTAAGTTAAGTCCAGTTAAATTAGTTCCAAACTATTTGAGGAACTAATTGTGAGTTATCAGTCAGTTGATGCATGCATGCACTCAACAAGTGTACTCTAGATAACTAAAGATTCTCTCATCAGAAACTCATGCATGTCTATTCTCAGAAAGACCTAGTTGACCTAAATGTCAAGGATAGGTTACTATCAGTTGCATGTGTTTTCCTATAAAGGAAACACATACATGTAGTCAAGGCAAGGTTCCTTGAGGATTGCGTTGTTCTGACAGTGTGTTAGAGCAGTGTTCCACTCGGTGAAGGAGATCATCCTAAAGTAACTGCGCAAGGAAATAGAAGCTTAGAGGGTAGAGGAGAAGGCTTGTGAGAAGCTTTCCTTGCCTATAAGAATCTAGGAGGATTGTATTGAGAGCTGGCTAGCTGTGAGAGATAAGGCTTTGCATAATTCCTATGTATTTCCACCTTGTATGATAATACAGATAGTAGGGTTTTTAGCTGAGGCTTTGCCCTGAGTATTTTCTATGTTTCATGTGTATTGGTTCTTCTTCTTATGGTTATATGTGTTCAGTGCTAATTCAGCTCGATCTTTAAGCTTCCGCAAGTTTGATAGTAGAAGTAGATTATAGTATTTTGCTTTGGTATATTGCATTATCGGGTTAATATACATTCAGAATTTCTACAGAGATCTTAGAGGTAGATTTGTAGAGAATTTGCAAAATTTCTGTATGGTATCAAAGCTAGCTAATCTATAGAGAAATTTATACAACATTGATAGTTTTGCAAAAGGATTTTATCCTAACTGGAAACACTTCGGTGTTAATTACCTATGAGATCCTCCTCTCCTGTAAGGGGTTAATTAGGCTCTGGAGAAAGGGTGTTAACCCTGCGGAGTGTTGCCTTCTAGCTTGGTTCGAAGATTAGGGGGTCGACAGGTGGGGTGTTTTTAGTTCCAGTTTTACTTTCAGAACCTACTTTACAGTGGATTATGGGGGTCACTTGGTTTTTTGGCTTACAGGGCTACGCACCACTGGCCCGTGTCGAAGTGTCTGTGAGGTTGGTGTTGTGGGGAAGTGTCAACTGGGTTATGGGAATTGTCATGATGATACTAGAACTAGCAATTCTAGGCTCAGAATACTGGTTACTAGGGGTTATGCAAATGGGCATGTGGTTGGTTGGATTTTGGGGCCTCGCGCCCAAGGCTTGTGTGGAAGTGTCTACAAGGTCACAATGAAAGTGTTGCATCACCCTAGCACTTGCAAGTTCATAGAAGAGGTGTTACGTCACTCGGGGCATGGAAATTGTCATAAATGCGCTAGAATTGGCTATGAGGGGCTGGGATGTTCTGTTTCGCGTTGCTATGCAAATGAGCCTGTGGCTTGCTGGATTTTGGGACTCCACACCCATGGCCCGTCTTGAAGCATCTACGAGGTGGTTGTAGTGGTGGTGTGTCATCCGGGGAAAGGGAATTTTCATAATGGTGTGGGAGGTGGTCATAAAGGGCTCGAGACTTTTTTTTTTGGTTGTTATAAAAATGGGTCTAGGGGGCAAGAGATTGCATTCTTAGGTGGGTGGTGGACTTCGGATGGTTGCATGGCCTATGTGTGGTGGAGAGACAAAGCTCAATTTTACATCAATTTTGGTTTCTTGCTCCCATGGAAGATGCGCAGAGAGTTAGGCCATCCCGGGCATGAACGGATCCTCGGCTCGCTCCCTCACTTTCTCAGGGATTTGTCAATTCTAATTTCATTACCGGGCTCTAGGACTGTGTACTAATGACAAGAGCAGTGAAGGTTAGGGGCCCATGAAGGAGACATTGTGTGGTTTATAAAACAGATGAGCCTAGCTCCTCCAGCAGGAGAAGAGGCAGAAAACCGGTCGCCCTCCTCAATAATGAAGTGGCCATAACATTCAGGGAGGGGACCAGTGAGGAGATCATAAGGTTCATTGAGGAAGGGGAAACTGACCTGAATCATTTGGTGAGTGTGACAAAGATAGAGGTGGAGGATTGGCATGTGCTCATGTTGGACCCTAGGCATACTCGAGGGCTAGTGACATGGTTCAAGCAAACCCTGTACTTGCATTGGATTATGAAAAGTCTTCTGGGCAAGGCCATGGAGCGAATTTCAGTGAGCATGGCAACAACTATAGAGGAATTTCTCACTTACAAACATTATTTCTAGAAGCTACAATTCCAAATGAAAAAACAAGATGGACTCCTTAGTCGCATGGAGGAACACTTCCCTTATCTGTTCTCATACATAGAGCTGCGTAGTTCCAATGCCAAGGATCTGGCTCCAGTCGAATTCGCTTCTACTAAGCAGGATGATTAGAATGTTGTATGATTTTCATTTCTTATTAGTACTTATGTCGATAAATTTTACTTTTCAGTTTGAAGTCATATATGTTTACAGGAAAATAGAGTATGGGCATGGAGATCTTATTCACAACTTTGACTATATAATTACAAGTCATGTAAGGAGGGAGAGCAATAGAGAGGAAAACTCATTAGCCAACTGTGGGTGTGCCCATCCAAATGACCCTCTTAATAAAATTTGTCCGATTCAACCCAGAGATGAGAGGTTCTAGCCCTTGGAGGAGATCCTAGAGCACGATAGTAGAAAAATCTATCAGTGCCTCCAAACATCAGTCTAAACCCCCAATTAGGGTGCGAGCTTGAGGGAAGCCCCATCAAGGCAATTTAAATGATAAGTACGTCGAGGTACACCACCACCAACCCCCACACGTTTGAGGCAATGGGTGCAGTGGCTCTTTGCATGTATAAGGTTATCAACGTAGTGGAAGGAGGCAGAGGTATTTGGTTAAGTTTTCAGTCTAGTGGCAAGTGTAGTGGGAAGGTTTTAGGTTGTTTCCCTGCCTAAACAAGTGTAGTGCAGTGATTTTGATGAAGGAGCTTTGTGGACAGTGAAGTGCAAAATCTCGAGAACTAATGGTCGATCCTTCAGCTCTAGGCGAGGGAATTTTGGTATGTAACTTGTTTTTTCCCCCTTCATCATGCATCCAAATGTCTGGTTTTGTATTTGGGTTCTACATGGGGGAAATTGGCCAGCGACAGGGGCTGAATTGGGCTCGGGGAAATGTATGGAATTTGTTGAAAATAGCAACAAGAAATGATAAAAATAGAATCCAGAATATTCCAATTTTAATTTGTCCTTGAATTAAAATTGTGAATTAAATTTTAATTTAGTCTCACCAGTTGCTGGAAATAATTAATTAATTCATTATGGATTAATTAGTTGGAGAAATTCAAGTCAGAAGTCTTTCTAAAGTGACACAACAATTATCCATTAAATTAAGGAGATTATCCCTTAATTAAGGAGATAAGTTTGAGTTATATTTGAGTTGTAATTAGATAGCTCGGTTTACTAAGTTAAGTCCAGTTAAATTAGTTCCAAATTGTTTCAGGAACTAATTGTGAGTTATTAGTCAGTTGATGCATGCATGCACTCAACAAGTGTACTCGAGATAACTAAATATTCTCTCATCAGAAACTCATGCATGTCTATTTTGAGAAAGATCCAGTTGAGCTAAATGTCAAGGACATCTTACTATCAGTTGCATGTGTTTTTCTATAAAGGAAACTCATCCATGCAGTCAAGGGAAGGTTCCTTGATGATTGTACAGTTTTGACAGTGTGTTAGAGCAGTGTGTGAGCGCAGTGTTCCATTGGGTGAAGGAGATAATCCCAGAGGAACTGCGCAAGGAAATAGGAGCTTGGAGGGTAGAGGAGAAGGCTTGTGAGAAGCTTTGCTTGCTTATGAGCATCCAAAAGGATTGTACTGAGAGTTGGCTAGCTGTGAGAGCTAAGCCTTTGTATAAATCCTATGTATTTCCACCTTGTATGATAATACAAATAGTGGGGTTTTTGGTTGAGGCTTTCCCATAAGTATTTTTTGTGTTTCATGTGTATTGATTCTTCTTCCTATGGCTATATCTGTTCAACTATGATTCAGCTCGATCTTTAAGCTTCCACAAGTTTGATAGTAGAAGTCGATTATAGTATTTCACTTTGGTATATTGCATTATCGGGTTAATCTACAGTCAGATTTTTTACAGAGATCTCAGAGGTAGATTTGTAGAGAATTCGCAGAATTTCTACATGGTATCAAAGCTAGCTGATCTATAGAGAAATTTCTACATGGTATCAGAGCATAGTTTATCAGAGCGATGAACAATATATGGAGAAGAGAATTCAAAGTTTGAAGTTTGGGGTTGCAGGCACAAATGGAATTCTTATCATACTTCAAGGGTGGCCAATGGCGTTCTATGGCTTGAGACTCGAGCATTCCTTGGAATGTAGCTCGAATTACATAGCATGGAAAGATCGCATGGAGGCTGTATTAGAAGAAACTGGCTTGAAGGATTTCATTGATCAAGAAATCCAAAAGCCACCATCAACTAATGCACAAGAGTTGGCTGAGTGGAAGAAGTGTGTGGCGAGGGCGAGAGGGATCATCCTTGAGGGAGTTTGAGACAATATTGTCTCGAGTCTCCATGGGAAGGATACTCCATATTCAATGTGGAAGCCATTGAAGGACCTCTACCAGAACAGTAGCGACCAGAGGAAATTGGCACTCAAGGATAAGCTTTGAAGAATTAAGATGGACAAGGGCGATACTATTTCCACATATCTGAACAAGCTCACCACTTCTAGAGATGAGCTTGGAAGTGTGGGAATAACTACTGCTGATGATGATATGGTGAGCCTCGCTCTCCTTGGCCTTCCAAAGAGTTGGAACAACTACCAAGACTCTATGAATGGAAAGGGGAAACTGTCGGATTAGGAATGACTGTCGTCGAATCTCATGTAGGAGGAGATTAGGAGGAGCACATGAGATGGTTCTTCATCCAAGGATGATGATGAAGAAAATCTGGCCTTCGCAACTAAGGTAAGGAAAAGGAAGGGGAAGGCATCCCATTCCAAATCGAATTCTTCTCATGGGGGGGAGAAGGTTGACAAGTCTAAAGTGAGATGCATTAATTGTCACAAGATGGGTCATTATGCGACTAATTTCCCATCGAAGAAGTCCAATAAGGGATCGTCAGAAGGATCAAAAGATGAGGCATTCATCTCTCAGTTCGAAATGGAATTCACCCTGATCACATGCATGGTGTCATCGATGATGGGGTGTGGTTGGTATCTTGACAGTGGAGCCTCTTTCCACATGACTGGCGATAAAGGTTTATTTAGTACCTCAGAGGAGAAAGACCTCAAGATGCAATAGAGAAGGGTGACGATGAAAGGTTTAGTGTTTTAGGAGTGGGCACGGTTGCTTTTTAGAGGGAGCATGGAGCTCCTATCACCTTGAAATATATGAAGTATGTGCCTAGACTGAAGAATAACTTGGTATCACTCGCAATGTTGGAGGACAAAGGCTACGACATTGTTTTTAGTAAGGGAAAGGTTTTGCTTAGACACATTACCACGAGATAGGTGGAGCAGATCGGTTCATGAGTCAAGAACCGGTATGCTCTTGAGGTTCAAGATGCATGCACAACCTTGAGGAGTAAGGAAAATGTTAGAGACTTGGGGTTGAGATGGAGAGTAAATTACCTTTGAACATGCAGTCCTAAAAGAAGTCTCAGAGAATTGTGGAGGAGCCACAATTGGAGAAGTGGGTAGAGGGATAACATGCAACCATACCTCCATGTGTGAGGTGGGGCGACGTGAAGGGATAGTCTCAAGAAGGCTAAAATTGGGCAGGGTCCACTGAGAGGTTTTATCTCATGGATCATACCTTGCTACAGGAGCCCAAAGTACATAGTAGTGGGAGGAATTAGTTGGATTGATGTAATCAGAGATCAAAGTGATAGAGGCTAGAGCAGTCAGATACTGAAGAGTGTAGAGAAGGATTGACTACAGTGCAGAAAGGTAGAGTCAGTAGAAGCGTATAGTTTTTAGTTAAGAGAGTCAATAGCAGTCAGAGACTTTTATGACAGATGCATCATACTGATTTAGGTTGGATGTTTTTTTTTGTTTCTGGAGTTGTTGGAGCAACAACACTTGAGAGAAGTGTTGCATGCAGAACATTCCAAAGGTTCAAGATCAGGATCGAGTTGAATTCCTTTCTTTTTGAGAGGGAGTGTTGAAAATAGAAACAAGAAATGATAAAAATAGAATCCAGAATATTCCAATTTTATATTGTCCTCGAATTAAAATTGTGAATTAAATTTGAATTTAGTCTCACCAGCTGCTTGGAAATAATTAATTAATTCATTATGGATAAATTAGTTTTAGAAAATCAAGTTAGAAGTCCTTCTGAAGTCATGCAACAGTTATCCCTTAAATTAAGGAGATTATCCCTCAATTAAGGAGATAAGATTGAGTTATATTTGAGCTATAATTAGTTAACTCAGTTTACTGAGTTAAGTCCAGTTAAATTAGTTCCAACTTCTTTGAGGAACTAATTGTGAGTTATCAGTCAGTTGATGCATGCATGCACTCAACAAGTGTACTCCAGATAACTAAAGATTCTCTCATAAAAAATTCATGCATGTCTATTTTGAGAAAGACCCAGTTGACCTAAATGTCAAGGACAAGTTAGAATCAGTTGCATGTGTTTTCCTATAAAGGAAACTCATCCATGTAGTCAAGGTAAGGTTCCTTGAGGATTATGCAATTTTCACACTGTGTTAGAGCAGTGTGTGAGATCAGTGTTCCACTGGGTGAAGGAGATCACCCCAGAGGAACTGTGCAAGGAAATAGGAGCTTGGAATGTAGAGGAGAAGGCTTGTGAGAAGCTTTTCTTGCTTATGAGCATCCAGGAGGATTGTACTAAGAGCTGGCTAGCTATGAGAGCTAAGGCTTTGTATGATTCCTATGTATTTCCACTTTGTATGATAATACAGATAGTGGTGTTTTTAGTTGAGGCTTTCCCCTAAGTATTTTCTCTATTTCATGTGTATTTATTTTTCTTCTTATGGTTATATGTGTTCAGCTCTGACTCAGCTCGATCTTTAAGCTTCCACAAGTTTGATAGTAGAAGTAGATTATAGTATTTTGTCTTGGTATATTGCATTATCGGGTTATTCTATAGTCATATTTTCTACAGACATCTCAGAGGTAGATTTGTAGAGAATTTGCAGAATTTCTACATGGTATTAGAGCTAGCTGATCGATAGAGAAATTTCTATATGGTATCAGAGCCTAGTTTATCGGAGTGGTGAACAGTATACTGAGAGGAGAATTCGAAGTTTGAAGTTTGGGTTGCAGGTGCAAATAGAATTATTATCATACCTCAGGCCAATGGCGTTCAATGGCTTGAGCTTGAGTATTCCTTGGAAGGTAGCTGAGATTACATAGCCTTGAAAGATCACATGGAGGCTGTATTAGAAGACAAAGGTTTGAAGTATTTCATTGATCAAGAAATCCAAAATCCACCTTCAACTAATGCACAAGAGTTGGCTGAGTGGAAGAAGTGTGTGGTGAGGGTGAGATAGATCGTCCTTGAGGGAGTTCGAGACCATATTGTCTCGATTCTCCATGGGAAGGATACTCCATATTCAATGTGGAAGACATTGAAGGAACTCTACCAGAACAGTAGCGACTAGAGGAAATTGGTGCTCAAGGATAAGCTTTGAAGAATCAAGATGGACAAGGGCGATACTATTTCCACATATCTGAACAAGCTCACCACTTGCAGAGATGAGCTTGGAAGTGTGGGAATAACTACTACTGATGATGATATGGTGAGCCTCACTCCCCTTGGCCTTCCAAAGAGCTAGTATAGCTACCAGGACTCTATGAATGGAAGGGAGAAAGTGTCGGATTGGGAACGACTATGTTCAGATCTCATGTAGGAGGAGACCAGGAAGAGCACACGAGATAGTTCTTCATCCAAGTATAATGATGAAGAAAAACTAGCCTTAACAACTAAGGCAAGTAAAGGGAAGGGGAAGTCGTCCCATTCCAAATCGAATTCTTCTCATGGAGGAAAGAAGGTTGACAAGTCTAAAGTGATATGCTTGAATTGTCACGAGATGGGTCATTATCGACTAATTTCCCATCGAAGAAGTCCAAGAAGGGATCCTCGGTAGGATCGGAAGGTGAGGCATTAGCCTCTCAGTTTAAAATGGACTTCACCCTCATTGCATGCATGGTGTCATCGATGATGGGTTGTGGTTGGTATCTTGACAGTGGAGCTTCTTTCCACATGACTGGAGATAAGGGTTTATTTAGTACCTTGGAGGAGAAAGGCCTCAAGATGCGACAGAGATGGGTGGCGATAAAAGGTTTAGTGTTTCAGGAGTGGGAACAATTGCTTTTCAGAGGGAGCATGGACCTCCTATCACCTTGACAGATGTGAAGTATGTGCCTGGATAGAAGAACAACTTGGTATCGGTCACGATGTTGGAGGACAAAGGCTATGATGTTGTTTTTAGTAAGGGAACGGTTTTCCTTAGACACATACCCATGAGATAGGTGGAGTAGATCGGTTCACGAGTCAAGAACCTATATGCTCTTGAGGTTCAAGATGCATCCACAGCCTTGAGGAGCAAGGAAAATGTTAGAGACTTGGTGGTTGAGAGGGAGAATAAATTACCTCTGAACATGCAGTCCTAGAAGAAGTCTTAGAAAATTGTGGAGGAGCCACAATTGGAGAAGTGGGTAGAGGGATCACATGCATCCATACCTCCAGGTGTGAGGTGGGGTGATGTGAATTGATAGTCTCAAGAAGGCTGAAATTGGGTAGGGTCCATTGAGAGGTTTTATCTCATGGATCGTACCTTGCTACGAGAGCCCATAGTACATAGTAACAGGAGGAATTAGTGGGATTGATGCAATCAGAGACCAAAGTGACAGAGGCTAGAGCGGTCAGATACTTAAGAGCACAGAGAAGCATTGACTACAGTGTAGAAAGGAAAAGTCTGTAGAAGCGCAAAGTTTTCAGTTGACAGAGGCAATAGTAGTCAGAGACTTTGATGATAGATGCATCACACTGATTCAAGTTGGATGTTTTTTTGTTTCTGGAGTGGCTGGAGCAACAACACTTGAGAGAACCGTTGCATGCAGAACATTCCAAAGCTTTAGGATCGGGATCGAGTTTAATTCCTCTCTTGTTGAGAGGGAGTGTTGACATAGAAACAAGAAATGATAAAAATAGAATCCAGAATATTCCAATTTTATTTTGTCCTTGAATTAAATTCGACTTTGGCCTCACCAACTGCTTGGAAATAATTAATTAATTCATTATGTATTAATTAGTTGGAGAAATTCAAGTAAGAAGTATTTCTGAAGTCATGCAATAGTTATCCCTTAAATTAAGGAGATTATCCCTTAATTAAGGAGATAAGATTGAGTTATATTTGAGTTGTAATTAGTTAGCTCAGTTTACTGAGTTAAGTCTAGTTAAATTAGTTCCAAACTGTTTGGGGAACTAATTGTGAGTTATCAATCAGTTGATGCATGCATGCACTCAACAAGTGTACTCCAAATAACTAAAGATTCTCTCATCAGAAACTCATACATGTCTATTCTGAGAAATACGCAGTTGACCTAAATGTCAAGGATAGGTTACTATCAGTTGCATGTGTTTTCCTATAAAGGAAACTCATCCATGTAGTCAAGGCAAGGTTCCTTGAGGATTGCGTAGTTCTAACAGTGTGTTAGAGCAGTGTTCCACTGGGTGAAGGAGATCATCCTAGAGGAACTGTGCAAGGCAATAGGAGATTGGAGGGTAGAGGAGAAGGCTTGTGAGAAGCTTTACTTGCCTATGAGAATCCAGAAGGATTGTACTGAGAGTTGGCTAGCTGTGAGAGCTAAGGCTTTGTATAATTCCTATGTATTTCCACCTTGTATGATAATATAGATAGTGGGGTTTTTAGCTAAGGCTTTCCCCTGAGTATTTTCTGTGTTTCATGTGTATTGATTCTTCTTCTTATGGTTATATGTGTTCAGCTCTGATTCAGCTCGATCTTTAAGATTCCTCAAGTCTGATAGTAGAAGTAGATTACAATATTTTGCTTTGTTATATTGAATTATCGGGTTAATCTACAGTCAGATTTTCTACAAAGATCTCAGAGGTAGATTTGTATAGAATTGCAAAATTTCTACATGGTATCAGAGCTAGCTAATCTATAGAGAAATTTCTACAACATTGATAGTTTTGAAAAAGGATTTTATCCTAACTGGGAACACTTCACTGTCAACTATTTATGAGATCCTCCTCTCCTGAAATGGGTTAATTGGGCTCTGGGCAAGGGTGTTAACCCTGGGGAGCATTTCCTTCTATCTTGGTTCAAAGACTAGGGGGTCGAGGGGTGGGGTGTTTTTAGTTCCAGTTTTACTTTCAGAACCTACTTTACAGTGGATTATTGGGGTCACTTGGTTGTTTGGCTTACGGGGCTGTGCACCCCTAGCCCGTGTCGAAGTGTCTGTGAGGTCGCTGTTGTGGGGAAGTGTCAAATTCATTATGGGAATTTTCATGACGATACTAGAACTAGTGATTCCAGGCTCAGAATACTGGTTACTAGGGGTTATGAAAATAGGCGTGTGGTTGGCTGGCTTTCGCGGCCTCACACCCAAGGCTTGTGTGGAAGTGCCTGCGAGGTCACAGTCAAAGTGTTGTGTCACCCTAGTGCTTGCAATTTCATTGAAGAGGTGATACATCACTCGGGGCATGGAAATTGTCACAAATGTGCTGGAATTGGCTATGAGGGGTTGGGATGTTTTAATTCGGGTTGCTATGCAAATGAGCCTATGGCTTGCTAGCTTTCAGGTCTCCACACCCATGGCCCCTATTGAAGTGGCCGTGAGGTGGTTATAGTGGGAGTGTGTCATCTGGGGAAAGGGAATTTTCATAATGGTGTGGGAGTTGGTCATAAAGGGCTCGGGACTTTTGTTTTTGGTTGTTATAAAAATGGGTCTGGGGGGCAAGAGATTGCATTCTTAGTTGGGGTGGTGGACTTTGGATGGTTGCATGGCCTACGTGTGGTGGAGAGACCAAGCTCAATTTTATGTCAATCTTGGTTTCTTGCTGCCATGGCAGATGCACAGAGAGTTAGGCCATCCCGGGCATGAAGGGATCCTAGGCTCGCTCCCTCACTTTCTCATGGAATTTTCAATTCTAATTTCCTTACTAGGCTCTAGGACTGTGTAGTAATGACAAGAGCAATGAAGGCTAAGGGCCTAGTAAGGATACCTTAGGTGGTTGAGCAAACAGATGATCCTAGCTCCTTGGGCGGGAGAATAGGTAGAAAACCGATCGCCCGCCTCATTAATGAAGTGGCCATAGCATACAGGGAGGGGACCAGTGAGAAGATCAGAAGGTTGATTGAGGAAGGGGAAGCCAACTTGAATCATTCGGTAAGAGTGACAAAGATAGAGATGGAGGATTGGCAAGTGCTTGTGTTGGACCTTGGGCATACTCGAGGGCAAGTGACATAGTTCAAGCAAACCCTGTACTTGTATTGGATTATGAAAAGTCTTTTGGGCAAGGCCATGGAGAGAATTTCAATGAGCATGGTAGCAACTATAGAGGACATTCTCAATTACAAACATTATTTCTAGAAGCTACAATTCCAAATGAAGAAACAATATGGACTCCTCAGCCGAATGTAGAAACACTTCCCTTGTCTATTCTCACAGATAGAACTGCCTAGTTCCAATGCTGAGGATCTGGCTCCAGTTGAATTCGCTTCTACCGAGCAAGATGATTAGAATGTTGTATGATTTTAATTTTTTATTAGTTTTTATGCAGATAACTTTTACTTTTCAATTTGAAGTCATATATGTTTACAGGCAAATAGAGTATGGGCATGGACATGATATATAAACTTATATATCTTGGATAGAAATAATTATTATTTTTTTCTACTAGATGGCTTATCATGTGGTTAGGTGGCCAACAAAATTGGTTTCTTGATGGGAAAGTTGAGGCTACCTAACCTATTTTATGTAGTTGTAACTTGCCTATTTATTAATGAAAATGGAAGGATCTACCAAGCTTACAAAAAAAAAATGGAGAAGACTAAATAAATACATACTTTGAATAAAATTATAAACAAAATATTCTCTTTCTAATAATTTAAAATGGTAAAATTTAACTAATAGCTAAATAGAAAATAGAAAATAAATTTCAATTACAAATAATTGATAAGCCTCATCATTGGGTAATTATATGGGCCTTAATTGGCCTTAATTCATCTCCTAGCTTAGTAAAACCAACTATTCTCACAACTTATTGCATACTTTCGATTATATTTTGTTTATGAGATGAGTTAGAGTTGGATATTTTTCTTTGTGGTCTAATGTGCATGTAATGTAGGAATAAAGGATAAAAGTAAGGAAAAATGCAGGAATAAAGGATAAAAGCAAGGAACTATGGCAAAGACCTTGGTCAAAACTCGAATGGGACAAAAGAGAGGAATTATAGGAGGTAAATCTTCCTCATTTACTACCCCACCATTTGAATATTCCTCCATCAGCTCGAAGTGCAAACAACCAAATCATGAGGACTAGAAGACAAGTAAGCAAGTGAAAAGGATAGAAACCAGTTTATCTTGAGTGGGGAGCCAAGCCTCCCTAATTTTTAAGGAAGTCATTGGAGACTTGAGATGTATAAGTAGAGAGGCTTAAGACCTCAGTAGGATTCAGATTCTTATTGTAAAACTCTACTTTATTCCTAAGCTGCAAGACTTGTGATAGTTTGTTATGTAATCCATGGTTTTTATAATAAATATGAGTTTTGTTTTGAGCCAACACTGAGTTAACTCAGAGGGTTGAAGCTCTTGGGTTAGGGCCCAACCCGAGTAGCCAGAGCTCCTCTTTATTGTACATGTATGCTAGCATAGATTTCTGGTTTTGTTTATTTGCTTAAGTAGCTTCCTGGTTTTCTATTCATTTGATTAAGTAGCTACATTTCCATTACAACAGTATAGCTTAGCTTCCTCGTTTTCTGTTCATTTTCTTAAGTAACTGCATTTCCATTACAACAGTATAGCATAGCTTCCTGGTTTTCTGTTCATTTGCTTAAGTAGATGCATTCCCATTATAGTAGTGTAGAGTACATCAATTGTGCTTTAGTTTAATTCCGTTTGTGCATTCTTTCAATTAGTAGGGTAGCTAGGAGAAAAATATCAGCATAAGGTTGTCCACAGGTGTCTTGGCCTCACCTCCTCCCCCTAGGACCATGGCTTGAGGAAGAGACCCTTCAACAACCCCAAAAACATAGGTTTCTAGTTCTCGCATGAGCATTGGAGTTTGTTGTTTGATGCAGTTACTTGTTTCATTTCATTATCGTTGTTTTCCATCACTCTCGGTCCACCCTCATCGTCACTGGTTTTTCTGTCATTTTCATTGAAACCTCCTTCAACACGTTCTTCATGCGTAATTTCCTTACTATCCAATTCACAACAAACCTGAACAATCACCGTTCGTTTCATTAGTTTACCCAATGGCCATTGCATGTGAAGTCTTCCACCTACTTTATGTGCTCCAATATCCATTGTTGATTTGTGTCTTAATCCAACAGCTATCGCGGCACCTCAAAACTCTATGTGATCCAATCTACACAGTCGATCTATCTCTTGATCCAACAACTATCACGTCACCTACTTTCCAACTAGATTGGCCAATCTCCACCGTTGATCTGCCTCGCCTGATTTGACAACTATCACGTCACCCACTCGCCAACTAGCTTGGAAAATCTCCACTGTCGATCTATCTTGCCTAATCCAATGGCTATTGTGCAATATCACGCGGATTCTTGCATGACCGTTATCCATTCGAGAGCACGCAAGAAAAGTGGTTTTCTTGTGTTGCGTGTCACTTAGTTAGGCTAATCACGTGAAATTCAAAAATACAACTTACAACTTTGAGGGTGCGCGAGAAACTGCTTACCGCATTCAAAACCCACTGCATCTTTTCCACATGTTTTCTTCCTGCTATACGATCTCTGTCGTCCATCCTCCGATTAATCCTGTCTATCCATCTCTTGACTTAATCTCTTCGATAAGATCTTTGTCATTCATCTCTTGTTAACCCTGTTCATTCATCTATTCATTAAACTGCCCACGATAATATCTCTGTCGTTCATCCTGTTCGTTAACCTTGTTCACCCATCTATCTATGTAACCTCCTATGATACAATCTCTGTCATTCATCTTTTTTTAACCCAACTGATCCGACAGTCCTTGTGCACTGCTGCAGCCTCACGTCCTCCTTTCACCAATTTCAATCTTCGACTCTTCCACTTGAAAACATACTTAATTTGGTTTTCTTTCTTGCACCTTAGTACAGTTTGATGCTCTTTACTTCTGCAACTTAGATAGTAGCATTAGGTTAGTGATTGTTTTATCAATTCTGCTTAGAATAGCTATTTAATTGGTTAATTAGGTTATGGTGTGATTTATCATTACATGTTGTTTTTTTCATTACTGCAGTAGAATAGATCTCTCTTAGAATACATTTTCTCTTCTTACATCAAAGAATCAAGCTTCTTTCGACCATATAGAATTATGGCTTGGAACCCCTCGGGTCTCTTGCTAGATGAATAGTGACAACAGGCAGGACCTTCACTTCTACTTGTACATATAGCACTGTCACCTCCAAGTTTGTACGAACTTGGGTTGATAAGTAAAGCTGGTAGCCCTAGGAGTTGCAACATTCTTGTTGCAATACCTAGGCTCATCACTTTTTGGCGTCGTTGTCGGGGATGTGTCAAAGTAGAAGTGATTGCTGCTCTTTTCATGTATTTCTAGTTTCCAAATTTCTTCCATTAGTTTATTTCTACAAAAGTAATCTAGTTTCTTCCTTTCTTTGAGTTGTCATTATCTACCTTCCTTTCCATTTTGTAAGTAGACTTTCAATTCAGAAAATTACTTTCTATATTTAAAGAAAATCTTAATAAAACCAACCCAAAGACATTTCCTTTCATGCCTCATAGCAATAGGGACAATTCAAGGAAATTCTTATCAAATACCCCCATTGCATCCAACAGTCAACCTTCTCTCTTCTTTGGTGACTGTGAACTGGAAGAACCTTTAGGTGAGCAACCTTACATATTTGAAGAACCTAAATGGGAATAAGAATAGGAAGAACCCATTCTTACTGAACGAATGGCTGAAAACCGAAATGATAGAGGGAATAGAGAGAGAATTGAGGGTGCCTTTCCCATCAAGGAATCCAATGGGGACACTAAGATTAAGAATATAAGCGGCCCCTCTTCTCTACCTCATTCCCATGGCCTGACAACAAGGGACCCTAACACTTTCCTATTTGAGTTTTCTGTTATATTTCAAACCTATGACTATACAGATGATGAGAAAAATTTAAAACTATTTCCATCTACCCTCAAGGATGCAACATTGCGCTAGTTCATGGATTTACTTGGAGATATCATCACAACTTGGGCTCAGATGCAACATATTTTTAACAACAAATATAGGGACCACTTTAGGTCAAAGGATACTAAAGAAGAGATTTTCAAGATGACCATAGGCCAGGATGAATCCTTAGAAGACTATGAAGAAAGATTCCAGCTCAGTTACAAAAGGGACAGGTGCACACTTGACCCTGAGTCACTGAAGCTAGTCATGCTTAGAGGAGTGAGAGAATATCATTCGGATACCTTATACATGCTAACAGGAGGATATATCTACCAATTACCCTATGAGGATATAAAGGTTGTCTTTAGAAACCATTCAAGGGCAACTAGGAAAAAGGGTAGAGGTAGTCAACCTATGGCCAGTACATCATCCTCCAACTCATCCATCAAGGGTGAAATTTGAAATATGCTGGAAGATTTCAAAAGTGATATGTTGCAAACCCTTGCCTTGCAATTGGACACCATGAACATCAAAAGGAAGCAAGAGGAGGCAGAGAGAGCCTTAGCCATATTTTGTCTTTGATGCACCAGGAGGCATCCTAGGAACTAATGCCCAATGAAATGTATTAAGATTTGCTCAGTCTGTGAAGAAAACCACTCCACAAATAAGTGCCCTTCTTTACCTAGACTCAAATTTGTATATCAAGGACCCAAAGGGGTCATTGAGAAGATTTGCTACATCAACTAAAGGAGACCTCCTGGGCCTAAACCATACCAACAGGGTATGCAAGGGTCCACCCATGCATATTACAACCCCAACCAAACCACAACTATACCTTCTTGGGGACCCCTTACTCATCCTTCCTGGTCTACACCCCCTCCTTCATCCTATGCATCTTAGTATCATTCCCAGCCAACCAGCCAGTCATTTCAACCTTATGTTCAACCACAACATCAGTGGAATACCCCAATACAACAATGTTCCAGCCCTATTGCCTCCACCACCTACCCAACCACAAATCCTGCACTTTGCTCCACCCAAGAAACCCCAGATGTGTACCCAGCCAAATATGAACCCAAACAATAGACAGGATCAACAAGTATACAATGGAGAGACATCATACCCAACTTATGTTGTAGAAATCTAGGAGATCAACCTAAGATCTAGGAGAATTCTCCCAAACAACCAACCTCCCTCTCCAGATAGGGAGGTTGAGGAAGAAAGAGAGGAAAGCAACCTTAATGTAAATCCACCCTTTCCTGAGAGATTAGCCCAACCACTCTAGCCTACCACAGAAGAAACTGAACTTTTAGGAAAATTGAAAAATCTATGTGTAAAGATCCCCCTTCTCTAGGAAATCAAATATGTTCCCATTCACAATAAGCTGATTAAGGAGAAGTGCTTCAAGCATCCAGGAAGAAGAAAAAGGGATGCCCCTACCATTAATTTCATTGAGCAGTTGTCTGACTTAATGTTGGGGCAGGTAATATGTCCAAAATATTTGGACCCTGGAAGCCCTATACTAAATGTGCACATCACTGACACCATTGTCCCACACACTTTAATTGATCTTGTGGTTGTCATTAATGTGATGACCAAGGACACCATGCTCAAGCTCAACCTCCAAAGGTCATTAAGGAAGACCACAACAGTTCTGCAACTTGCAAACCGTTCCACAGTCACCCCTGAGGGAATTGTGGAGGATGTGATGGTCTCCATTGACTCCTGGGAGTACCTTACATATTTTCTAGTTCTCCAGCCTAAGGCTAAGCTTACTGGTTACCCTCTCATCCTTGGGAGGCCATGGTTAGCCACAGCTGATACTTACATTATGTGTAGAGCTGGGAATATGACCATCAAGAATGGGCATATGTCCAAACAGTTAGTCCTATACCCTCATGCTCAACCTACCCTAGAGCATGATTTACCTTTATGGTTAGAGGAGGAATAAGATGAGGTTTATGCTAGCCAACTTTATTCTTTGGAAGCAACCATAGGAGGAGGATGGCTTAATTGAACACCTACTCCAAAGTCCAACTCCTAGTTCATTAGCATTAGAAGAAGAAGTAAGGGAAACCCAAAAAAATCATCCAATTGACTTATGCTTGACCAATTCTAACCCACTTCATGTCAGAACCATAGAATTTGGCCCAGAGAAAACTCTGAAGATTAATCCATCTCTGTCTACTCTTGAACAGGAAGAGTTATGCAACATGTTGAGAGAAAACCTAGAAGCCTTCGCTTGGAATTACAAGGAAATGAAGGGAGTACACCCCTCAGTGTGTACTCACCACATATACATCAAAGAAGGTTGCAAGCCAGTCAGGAAACCACAAAGCAGGATGAATCCATCTCTTAAAGACATAGTCAAATAAGAACTGCAAAAATAGCTAGATTCAAGATTCGTTTACCCTATCTCAGATAGTGAGTGGGTCTCTCCTTTAGTGTTAGTTCCCAAGAAAAATGGTAAGTGGAGTATTTGTGTAGGGAGTTGAAAAAATCCACAAAGAAGGATCATTTTTCCCTACCCTTCATTGATGAAGTGCTAGATGGCCTGGCAGGGAAGAAGTTGTTTTCATTCCTAGATGGATTCAGTGGGTACAACCAAATCCAAATCTGCCCATAAGACTAGGATAAGACCACATTCACCTATCCTTGTGGTACTTTTTCCTATAGGGTCCTTCCTTTTGGCCTATGCAATGCTCCTGCCACCTTCCAGAGAGCAGTATTGAGTATTTTTGCTGAATTAGTACATGATGCAATGGAAATTTATATGGATGATTTCACACCTTATGGCCATGATTTTCAAGAAGCCCTGACTAACCTAGGAAAAGTATTGCACAAATGCATTGAAATGAATCTGCCTCTCAGTCTAGAAAAATGTGAATTCTTAATGATTTAAGGGACTATGCTATGTCATTCAATATCTCAGCAAGGACTGTAGGTGGACCTAAACAAAATAACAATCATCCAAAGGGTCCCACCTCCACAAAAGAAAAGAGATGTCAAGAGTTTCGTAGGGCTAGAGGGATACTACCGAAGGTTCATAAAGGACTTCAGCAAGTTGGCCTCTCCTTTGTTTGGGTTGTTGGCCAAAGATTCTAAGTTTATATGGTCAAATAGCTATCAAGAGGCCTTACACATTCTAAAGGGTAAGTTAACCACTGCACCAATTCTTCAATGCCCAAAATAGGCCCTCCCTTTTCACATTCATGCTGATGCCTCACACAGAGACATAGGATCAACCTTAGGTCAGGAAAAGGAGAAATTGCCCTATGTCATCTATTTTACCAGTAAAAACCTATCAAAGGTTGAGCTAAATTATACTGTGACCGAAAAGGAACTCCTGGATGTTGTGAATTCATTAAACAAATTTAGGCATTACATTATAGGCTATCAAACATTTGCGCATAATGACCATGCTACAATCAAAGATTTAATGAACAAACTAGATGTGAATGCTAGAATTATAAGATGGTTGCTTTTATTATAGCAGTTTGATCTAACTATTATTGATAAGCCTGGTAAGGAAAATGTTGTTGCATACTTTCTATCTAGGATGAATTTTCCTGCAGGTGAAGAAGGAATGGTGGATGACCAGTTACCAGGTGAGCATTTGTTTGCTCTTTCACTTCTCTCCCCATGCTTCGCTGATATAGCAAACTATTTAGTATCAGCACAGTTCCCACCAAACTTGCCCTCCAAAGAAAAGAGAAAGACAATCAGGAAGAGTGCCCCCTTCACTTGGATTGAGGGCAATGTTTTCAAACTTGGCCCAGATGAAATCTTGAGAATGTGTGTAAGGGAAGAGGAAGTTTTTGACGTCCTTCTGACCTGCCATGATGGGCCTTATGGAGGTCACTTTGCAGCAAAGAGGACATCATTCAAAGTGTTGCAATCAGGCTATTATTGGCCTACTCTTCATCAGGATGTGAAAAAGTACATTAGTCAGTGTGATCAGTGCCAGAGAATGGGAAAGCCTATTCCAAGAGATGAAATTCACCTACAACCTCAAGTGAGTTTCGAGCCATTTGAAAAGTGGGTATGGACTTCATTGCGCCTATCAACCCTCCTTCAAAGTAAAAATGGTACATTATTGTGTGCACTGATTATTTGACTAAGTGGGCTGAAACCAAGGTGATTAAGGCAGTAACAGAAGAGAAGGTGGCTAAGTTCTTAAGGGAGAATGTATTCTACAAATTTGGGTACCCTAGGGAGCTAGTCACAAACCAAGGGAACCAGTTTACCTCTAGCATGATTGAAGAACTGCTCAGTGATAAAAAAATCAAGCATAGGACCTCCACTCCTTATCATCCACAACCTAATGGGCAAGTGGAGGTAACCAACAGGGCACTGGAGAACATATTAACCAAGGTAGTGAGTGTTAGCGCTTGGAATTCACCTAGGCTGAGATAGACAAACTCTCAAGGCTACATCAAACCATTTCACCTCGTAGCTAGCCCTACGAGGTATGAGAAGGCTCTCTCGGGTCAGATTTGATAGATCTTATGATATGATTAGGCTGACCAAATAGGAACAAAGATTTTAGGCTAGTAAATGGATAGGGGGTTTGATTTGGTGATTTTTGGGGGGTTTTGGTGGCAATTGGTGGAAGTGCAATACAAAGTGCGGGGATTGAGCACAGTTTTCACAGGGGAATCTAAGGGGCAAGGTAGGAGTGAGTGCTGATGCTTTAATCTGATGATGGATGATCAGAGATGATAGAGGAGGAGCTAAAGAGGGCAAACACACAATTTGAATCCTCTCTAGACAGTAGAAAACATTAAAATTGAACAAACTAAAAAGCTGAGCATGCTAAAACATGAATTCAACTTTACCACTTCATCTGTCCAATTTAGAAGCATAAGAGAGATATGAAATACATAAACAAACTTACAAGAACATGTAGAGAACACACCATCAACACATCAATCCACAAGAATCCTCAAAGATGACTGTAAAACCCTGGCTTTCCTTGCCTCAAATTGCAGAAATAGATGCACAATATACAATAAAGCTTCCTTCCACAAGAGTCCAACCATCAAAATGAGAAGGAGAGAGCATAATATAGACCATCTAGACCATCTAACTCCTTTCCCCACCTCTAGGGGTCGAGCTCAGCTTTCTAGGAGCAGTTTGAACAAATTCTAAACTAAGAACTAGAAAATAGGCAGCCAAACAACTTGCCTCTATTACTTAGCTAACTCATCCATGCATTAATTTTTCACTTTTTACATCATGGAAGCTTCTAGAAGGGTAGAGAAAGATAAAATCTACCAAAGTGCCATGAAAATATTACATTTATCCATCATCTACAAGTAATAATAGTCAACCATAGTCAAAACAGTGTTTTTTGACCAAAAATGTGAATTCTGGCAAATCTGGAAGTTCTGGTCGCGCCCCTGGAAGTTCTGGTCGCGCCCCTTCACAGCTGTTTTTGAGTGGGTTCCACTGGTCCAAATCAGGTACAAGATGGCTCATTGGAAAGCTTGGCCTGTCTACTTTCCATCCCAAGTGGAATTTCTAAATTTGGTGTTGATTTGACCCCTCAAAAACCATTTCTCCCAAGGTCACTTTCTGCAACTCAAAAAGTGGGCAGAAAGTCATTTTTTTGATGTATTTTGAGCTTTTGAAGGCTCAAAACTCAAAACCAGGCTTCTCCCAAGCATTGGTAATTTTTCTTTTTGCATGCCCTTTCCAAAAATGCCAAGTTTTCAAAATTCTAAGCAGTCCTCCAAAATGGTCTCACCCGGGGTGAGACCAAACCTTGGGCAAAACCTGTAAATTGCACAAAAAATTCACAAATGACAAAATTTTCTCCAAATTTCTTGAAATTTGGGCTGAGAGTCCCCAATCAAGTACCATGCTCATTCAAAGAGGCTTTGGCCAAAGTTTGGAGTGGATCGGGCATTTTCCTTCGTTTTTGTGCTTTGGCCAACCATCCTTGGAGCACCTTCGTTCTCGCCGGTATTTTTGACATTTCTCTCAAACCATGACACCTGTGTAAAAAGTGAAAGAGGTTTTTCTTCCTTGGCATGTTATGGACAAAAACCTCTCTCATTTTTACAAAATTCATCTTTGATTGCTCAGAAACAGCTGTTGAGTGAAACTTGTCCCGATGTGTGAAACAAGGGATTTTGTCGAAATGAAGCGAAATGAAGGGGATAGGGGGCTTCTAAATTCTTGGGGAAATTTTTGGGAGTAGGGAGGGATGTTAGGAAGCAGGGGAAAGTGGAATATCAGAGATTGAGTGAGGGGAAGGGGTCCAAAAGGGCAAAACACAGGCCAAACCTAGAAAATTGCCAAATTGTAGCTAGAAACTAGGGTTTGTGCAAAAATGAGGAATTTGGCGGATCTAAGGGATGGGAAGTGTTTGATAAGGTACTTTAAGGATAGGGGAAGGTGTATGAACATCAGGAAACAAGTTTTGCCGGTGATTTGACCATCCAAGAGAAATTGCCTTCAAAACCCTAGGAGAGGGAAATGACCTTGCCTGTGTGGCAACTGAAGCATGGACCAGGTGTAAAAAGACTCCTTAGACACTGAGATGATAATGACAACCATATGAATGATGATAGACTCAGCTGAATGATGACATGGACTGACATTTGGGCAAACCCTAGACCTAATGCCTAGTGACCAAATTTTGCTTGAAGACTCACTGAAATGACAAAATTTGACTTGGAAACTCTGAGACCACTTTGTAAGAGCATATTTGATCACTGTAGGAAGGCTGGAAAGACTGACACTAACATTGGCTCCAATGGGGATGGTAGCTCCTTGGAGGTGCCAAGAACCGCAGACCTCTGGGAGAGTAGACCAGTGCCTTACAATCATTGGGCAATGGAGTCATTATTTTGAACGGATAACACAAAACCTTTGACACATTTATTGAATGAAAACTTGACTGAAAACTGACTAAAACTTGACTCAAACCGACTTGATGACAAACTGAAATAACTTGAAAAAACTCACTCAATAGACCAAACACAAATGACTCATGACTGACTTAACTAAAACAAGAACTTACAAAGCTTATTGAAGGGCAGCAGTCCATCAAGATCTGGAATCATGATGACAACCACCTGCATACTAATGAAATATGTACAATCATGTATAATGAGCTTTCCAATGTAACCAATCCAGCAGATGGCTACATACCAAATTTCTGTTCTCACGTATCTCGAGCAGGCGGAACGATGAACCTGTAGGCAACTCAAAATAACCACTGAAACCAAAGCTTATGATAATGAACCAGGTAAAATTTATCTTCTCTAGTGCTTGCAGAAGAATGCCAAAGGGATCTTGATAATCCTGAAGCACTATCTCGTTTGGAGATCCAGCTGCAAAAATATAAGTAGTTGCTTCATCCTGATCTGAAAGAACAGTGGGTTGCTGATTGATAGGAAGGCACAGAGAGGTATAAGCTTCTGCCATATGAGTGTTGGCTGTACATTCCTTGACCGTGAGAATTTCGGGCATATATTCCTCTACTTCATGATCTAGGTCATTCTTAAATAACAAACAATCTTCAAGGTCCTCAAACATGACAGCCTTATCATCTTTGTGAAGGAAAACATTATTTGTTTGCTGATCTATAAAACTAATTACAAGACTGTCATCATTTTCAAAAGAGGAAGAAGCTTCACCAACACTTTCATGACCATGTGTGCACTGCAAATCTGCTTTAGCTTGGGTTGTAGCATGACCTTTCAAAAGCTGATCTATCTCCTCTTCAGACAAAGGAGACAATGGCTTTTGTTTCCCTTTGCTCAAACAAGTCTTGTCTTCTTGAAATAACATTTCAAAACATGAAAAATCTGAATGACAGTCCTGATCTTTTGAAACTTGGAAACATTGTTGATCATCTTCATATGACATGGCAATCAAACTATCCAAAGTATGATTGAAAGAAGAGTTTTCACTTACTTGAACAAAGATCTCATCTTGTTTTTCATGAGCTGGCTGAATTACCTCCTCACAAAGGCTTTGGTCAATAGCTTTGTCTTCTTTATTCTGGATGACCTCAACAACAAAACTTTCCGGATTCAACACAAGGTATGCTTGGTTATCACAATCTGAATCCAGAACTGAAGTAGCTGTCCCACATTCTCCAATATGCATGTTGTCCTCTTCCGTGAGCAGATCTGAAACAAGCTCTTCTCTTTCATCATTTTCAGCCATATGGCCATTTTCAACCTGCTGATCTTGACAAGTATCTAAGATTTCTGTGTGCTGCTGAAACGGATTTTCATACAAGGCTTCCATGATCTCTTCATCCATGAAATTATCATCTTCATAAAACCTTTCAAGGCTTTCAATAAAATTATGTGCATGCTTGCAACAGTCTTGAACTAAATTTAATGATG
Source organism: Pinus tabuliformis (assembly GCA_031772625.1). Taxonomy (NCBI): domain Eukaryota; kingdom Viridiplantae; phylum Streptophyta; class Pinopsida; order Pinales; family Pinaceae; genus Pinus; species Pinus tabuliformis. Next base: position 577,318,439 of record CM062806.1, on the reverse strand, counting down.
GATAAGAGTCCTTATATCGCTCAATGAACATAACATGAAAATCCTTTAAACAATAAATACAAGCAGGCGGCAAACTTTCATACCATGATTGGGCTTCACCTTCCAAAGTGGCCAAGAATATCTTCATCAAGCAATCTTCAGGAAAATCGATCTTGAATTTGCGAATATGCATATGAAATCTTACCAGATGTAGAGCAGCATCCTTCTTACCATCATCATTAAATATAGGCAAATTCCTTGACCAATCTACCTTCGGAATTTTATTCGGAAAACCTGGAATGTGATCTCGGCTCAATGGAGCATATCTTCTTGCAATCTGATCCATCTTGACAAATCTCAAAGCTACTGATCTCTCTGCAGTGAAGTCACCATGAAACATCGATCTCTGGAGTTTTCAGTGAAGGAGTCGCCAGTGAATGATTTCAGCCTTTCAAGTGTCTGATCGTTGTTCACCATCAACAATCAGATCTGAACTTGATACATGTACTGGGGTAAAGTGTCAATGAAGCGCTATGTTCACAAATCCCACGGAGATAGACTGAAGCAGCGTTTATCTACTTGCGCTGATGTAAAACAAGAGCGTTTTCGAAGGCTTCTGGCGTAACTTCAGGCTCCGTCTAAGACTTATGAAACAAACACATCAACCCACAAACAAGTTTGTTCTCCCCAGTATGGTCGCCAATATGTTAGCGCTTGGAATTCACCTAGGCTGAGATAGACAAACTCTCAAGGCTACATCAAACCATTTCACCTCGTAGCTAGCCCTACGAGGTATGAGAAGGCTCTCTCGGGTCAGATTTGATAGATCTTATGATATGATTAGGCTGACCAAATAGGAACAAAGATTTTAGGCTAGTAAATGGATAGGGGGTTTGATTTGGTGATTTTTGGGGGGTTTTGGTGGCAATTGGTGGAAGTGCAATACAAAGTGCGGGGATTGAGCACAGTTTTCACAGGGGAATCTAAGGGGCAAGGTAGGAGTGAGTGCTGATGCTTTAATCTGATGATGGATGATCAGAGATGATAGAGGAGGAGCTAAAGAGGGCAAACACACAATTTGAATCCTCTCTAGACAGTAGAAAACATTAAAATTGAACAAACTAAAAAGCTGAGCATGCTAAAACATGAATTCAACTTTACCACTTCATCTGTCCAATTTAGAAGCATAAGAGAGATATGAAATACATAAACAAACTTACAAGAACATGTAGAGAACACACCATCAACACATCAATCCACAAGAATCCTCAAAGATGACTGTAAAACCCTGGCTTTCCTTGCCTCAAATTGCAGAAATAGATGCACAATATACAATAAAGCTTCCTTCCACAAGAGTCCAACCATCAAAATGAGAAGGAGAGAGCATAATATAGACCATCTAGACCATCTAACTCCTTTCCCCACCTCTAGGGGTCGAGCTCAGCTTTCTAGGAGCAGTTTGAACAAATTCTAAACTAAGAACTAGAAAATAGGCAGCCAAACAACTTGCCTCTATTACTTAGCTAACTCATCCATGCATTAATTTTTCACTTTTTACATCATGGAAGCTTCTAGAAGGGTAAAGAAAGATAAAATCTACCAAAGTGCCATGAAAATATTACATTTATCCATCATCTACAAGTAATAATAGTCAACCATAGTCAAAACAGTGTTTTTTGACCAAAAATGTGAATTCTGGCAAATCTGGAAGTTCTGGTTGCGCCCCTGGAAGTTTTGGTCGCGCCCCTTCACAGCTGTTTTTGAGTGGGTTCCACTGGTCCAAAACAGGTGAAAGATGGCTCATTGGAAAGCTTGGCCTGTCTACTTTCCATCCCAAGTGGAATTTCTAAATTTGGTGTTGATTTGACCCCTCAAAAACCATTTCTCCCAAGGTCACTTTCTGCAACTCAAAAAGTGGGCAGAAAGTCATTTTTTTGATGTATTTTGAGCTTTTGGAGGCTCAAAACTCAAAACCAGGCTTCTCCCAAGCATTGGTAATTTTTCTTTTTGCATTCCCTTTCCAAAAATGCCAAGTTTTCAAAATTCCGAGTAGTCCTCCAAAATGGTCTCACCCGGGGTGAGACCAAACCGTGGGCAAAACCTGTAAATTGCACAAAAAATTCACAAATGACAAAATTTTCTCCAAATTTCTTGAAATTTGGGTTGAGAGTCCCCAATCAAGTACCATGCTCATTCAAAGAGGCTTTGGCCAAAGTTTGGAGTGGATCGGGCGTTTTCCTTCGTTTTTGTGCTTTGGCCAACCATCCTTGGAGCACCTTCGTTCTGGCCGGTATTTTTGACATTTATCTCAAACCATGACACCTGTGTAAAAAGTGAAAGAGGTTTTTCTTCCTTGGCATGTTATGGACAAAAACCTCTCTCAGTTTTGCAAAATTCATCTTTGATTGCTCAGAAACAGCTGTTGAGTGAAACTTGTCCCGATGTGTGAAACAAGGGATTTTGTCGAAATGAAGCGAAATGAAGGGGATAGGGGGCTTCTAAATTCTTGGGGAAATTTTTGGGAGTAGGGAGGGATGTTAGGAAGCAGGGGAAAGTGGAATATCAGAGATTGAGTGAGGGGAAGGGGTCCAAAAGGGCAAAACACAGGCCAAACCTAGAAAATTGCCAAATTGTAGCTAGAAACTAGGGTTTGTGCAAAAATGAGGAATTTGGCGGATCTAAGGGATGGGAAGTGTTTGATAAGGTACTTTAAGGATAGGGGAAGGTGTATGAACATCAGGAAACAAGTTTTTCCGGTGATTTGACCATCCAAGAGAAATTGCCTTCAAAACCCTAGGAGAGGGAAATGACCTTGCCTGTGTGGCAACTGAAGCATGGACCAGGTGTAAAAAGACTCCTTAGACACTGAGATGATAATGACAACCATATGAATGATGATAGACTCAGCTGAATGATGACATGGACTGACATTTGGGCAAACCCTAGACCTAATGCCTAGTGACCAAATTTTGCTTGAAGACTCACTGAAATGACAAAATTTGACTTGGAAACTCTGAGACCACTTTGTAAGAGCATATTTGATCACTGTAGGAAGGCTGGAAAGACTGACACTAACAGTGAGCAACGACAGGAAGGATTGGGTAGAGAGACTAGTTGAGGCCACCTGGCCTATAATACAACATGGGAGACCACCACTAGATTTACACCCTTTGAGCTAGTATATGGGAAAAAGGATGTGTTGTCCATTGAGCTTGAATATAACACATTGAGGATGGAAAATCAACTAGATTTGGATCTCAGTTATGCACAATAAGAAAGATTGTTCCATTTGAATGGCTTGGATGAATTCAGAATGCATGCCCTCCTACATACAGAGATAGTTCAACTTCAGAGGAAGATATGGCATGACAAACATATTAAGGAGAAGCAATTTCAAGAGGGAGATTGGGCATTGTTATATGATTCTAGGTATAAAGACTTCAAGGGTAAGCTAAGGACAAGATGGCTCGGACCTTATGTGGTGGAAATATGCCATGATAATGGTTCAGTGCAAATTAGAACTATAGATGAAGAAGCCATTCCATTCCTTGTTAATGGACATCGATTGAAAATGTACAAGAGGCATTTATCGAAACAAGAGTTCATTGACAATATCAATAAGGTAGTGATTAAGACAGTGATTATGGTGGAGCAAGTTCCAACTCCTCCCTCATCAAGGCACTGAAAAAGAGAATAAAGAATAAGGATTCAGGTGAAAACCTGCATCAGGCGCCTGAGTCCCATCTTTGGGTTGAAAACCTCATGAGGCGGCCCAAGGATGAGAAAAAAGGAAAAATAGTAAGAATATCCCTAGGTGAGAACCTTCCTGGAGGCACCCAACGAAAATATCGAGGGTGAAAACCTCTCTGAGGCAACCTAGGTGTTTTTCAAAAAAAGTTATAATAATAAAGAAAAAAAGACATAATTGTTATTTACAGGGGGGTGAGAAAGACAATCAAGGAGAAAAGAGAAGATCCAAAGGGAACCCTACCTCACATATATTTATCTCCTCCACTCCTTACCATGCATTCCTCCATCAATTCAATTGTTTTTTACTTCATTGCTTCAATTTAGGTGCACATTGAGTTTTCTAGAGGATCCCCTGAATGGTAGATTGATTAGGTCCCCAAAATTCATTCTACACATGATCTAACCCCTCACCTCATCCATTACCATCATCCCTGCACTCACACACACTCCTACTCCCTCTGTCCATTCATTACAGCATCCTCACAACACCAGCCAACAACATGATCAAGAAATTCTAAGGGAGACACCAAACATTGCCAAGTGGTAATCCAAGAGCTCCAAAGTAGTAGAAGCATCATATCTCCAGTCAAAGACACCTCCAAAAGCCAAGAAACCATCAGCATACAACAGAGTAAGGAGAAGAATGACCATGCAACAAATAAACAATGCAGCACCTTTGATCCTCGACAAACTACAGCATGGCATCAAGACCACAGGTAAGTATCCCACTCACTGACTCATATGCATCATTTGATCAAAAGTTGTAAAGGTTATGAGGTAGCTGGTTTGTAAGTGAAAAGGTGGCCAGTTAACTTGGCCACCTTCGTTCAGTCATCACATACAAAGTAGGGTGTCCTCTCACGCGTGGCTACAGTTAACTCAAAGAACAGTGGAGGAGTAGGACAAGAAGTGGTTAACTATGGATTTAACAACTCTGGGAGTTGATTACGAGGAGTAGGAATGATGAGGTGGTATAAATGGAAACAAAACATCATTTGCATGCATTCATGCATTCCACCTCCTTGAAACTCCCTCACTCAACTAGCTCTCATAACTCTAGCCACCCACTGGAAGTAAGGATCTATCATTCTACAAGAGAATTTCCACAGGAGAATGCACATGAATTACTACAGGAACAATCTGTAGAGGCAGTCTACATGATAGGAAGAGAAGGGTTCAAGAGGGAATATCAAGAGGATTGTCTAGTGCCACCATTATAAAGAGGTAGGATCTAAAAGTCTGTCGCCATTTACAAGAAAATGAACTGGAAGTGCTCTAAAAGCTAGTGGATTACATACACAAGAAACTTTATTTTCTCATGAATTTAAAATTCTTGTGTCAGACCTCTTATTTCCTCCTCAAGCCCCACAAGCAAGATGACGGGATGGTTTAATAGGAGAGAACCCACAAAAATTGTGAGGGTAGATACAGTGTTGTTTATTGCTACCATTTTAGAATTCTTGAAGAATTAAGACTTGGGGTAGAAACATGACCAGTTCAACAAAGACTCAACATACTCTATTTCTTGATGCAATCACTCATAGACTCCAGCAGCAAAGTAAAGGAAGGGAATTCCCAACAGTTGGCTCACTATGGGTTGATCATGATCCTCATTAAGGATGTACTCCAAACCCTCAAGATCCCTATAACATGGTCAATCTTCAGAGATTTACCAGCAGAGCATGATATCAAAACCCTCACCCATGATGTTATTCCTTCTGTGAGTGACGAGGAGGAAAAACAAGTAGAAGAAGATACAGAGCTAGATAGGGGTGAGATGGATGAAGAAGAAACTAATACAGAGGAACATGATGAAGCAGAAGAGAAAGAGGATGATGTTGAAACAGAGGAGGAAACAAAGGAAGAAACTATTGGAGATGCGAAATAACAGCAAAAGGAAGAAGATAAGAGAAACAGAGAGGACGAAGGCATTGAAACGGAAAGGGAAAAACACAAGGAGGAGTCACCTAGGGTGTGGCCCCTGAGAGGACAGATGCAGGAAAGGGAAAACCAAATAGCATGTATGGCCAGCCTCTCCTTGGAGGCCATCCAGTGTAGCATGCTAGCTAAATCCTATGCTCTTTACCTCAGAGAATAATGGCTACAATTTCATATTAAAACACTAGCACAAAGGGGCACCATGCCATTTCAGGACTGCAGGCAGTTTATTGATATTTTTGATCAAAGTGCACTAGAGGATAGGGCTAAAATAGCTGAGTTTTACTTGCACAACATGGCCCTCACAGACATGAATATTTGGGATCCTAATGCAAAGCTAGGAGATCTACAATTAATGGCTTTGGCATGGTTGATGAACCATGAGAAGTCAAGGGTTGCAAATATGAAAATAATATTGGCTAGAGAGAAAAACGAACCTATTTTCATCAAAGTTGAACAATCAAATCCCATGGCCATAATCATCACTCGTAATCTAACTGCAAATGATCCTCAGTTGACACCTAGATATCTTGCTGCCCAAGAGCAAGCAATTTCACATTTTGAGGATATGATTAGGCTGCTAAGAGATGATAATATACATTCCTGCTAAAGGAGATGGAAAACACTGCCACGCAGCTTGAATATCAGAGAATATCACTCCCCTCAAAGGTTGAGAGAGGCACTCAACAGGACACCTATGTATAAGTAATCAATGCAAAGGTTTAAGGTCAATTGGATCGGCCTAAAACTCAGTCAACCACTACTCCTAGGGATGTTAGAAGGGAGAAAATAAGAAGAGGAAAAGAGGTAGTGGGAAGAAGTAGAAAGGAAAGAAGGCTTCTATAAACAAGAAGAAGAGACCGCAACAGAAGCATGGGATGTCAGAGAGGCTACCAGAGCCATGACGAACATGTACGTTGACTAAGTTTCTCAGAGGATGAGAAACACTTTCTGTAGGGGGGTGATGATGAGTCTCATCATTGGGTAATTATATGGACCTTAATTGGCCTTAATTCACCTCCTAGCTTTGTCAAACCAACTATTCTACAACTTATTACATACTTTTGATTATATTTTTTTTATGAGATGAGTTAGAGTTGGATATTTTTCTTTGTGGTCTAATGTACATGTAATGCAGGAATAAAGGATAAAAGCAAGGAACTATAGCAAAGACCTTGGTTAAAACTCGAATGGGAAAAGGGAGAGGAATTATAGGAGGTAATTCCTCCTCATTTACTACCCCTCCATTCGAATATTCCTCCATCAACTCGGAGTGAAAATAGCCAAATCATGAGGACTAGAAGACAGTCGAGCAAGTGAAAAGGACAAAAACCAATTTATCTTGAGTGGGGAGCCAAGCCTCCCTAATTTTGAAGGAAGCCATTGGAGTCTTCAGATGTATAAGTAGAGAGGCTTAGGACCTTAGTAGGATTTGGATTCTTATTGTAAAACTCTATTTTATATATGACTTGCAAGACTTGTGATAGTTTGTTATGTAATCCATGGTTTTTATAATAAAGATGAGTTTTGTTTTGAGCCAGCACTGAGTTAACTCAGAGGGCTAAAGCTCTTGGGTTAGGGCCCAACCCGAGCAGCCAAAGCTCCTCTTTATTGTACATGTATGCTAGCATAGATTTATGGTTTTGTTCATTTGCTTAAGTAGCTTCCTGGTTTTTGTTCATTTGCTTAAGTGGCTGAATTTACATTACAATAGTATAGCATAGCTTCCTCGTTTTCTGTTCATTTGCTTAAGTAGCTGCATTTCCATTACAACAGTATAGCATAGCTTCCTAGTTTTCTGTTCATTTTATTAAGTAGTTGCATTCCCATTACAGTAGTGTAGAGTAGATAGGTTGTGCTTTAGTTTACTTCAATTTGTGCCTTCTTTCAATTAGCAGGGTAGCTAGGAGAAACAGATCACCATAAGGTTGTCCACAGGTGTCTCGGCCTCACCTCCTCCCTCTAGGACCATGGATTAAAGAAGAGACCCTTTTCAATCCCAAAAACACAGTTTTATAGTTCTTGCATGAGCTTTGGAGTTTGTTGTTTGATGCAGTTACTTGTTTCATTTCATTATTATCATTTTCCATCACTCTCGGTCCACCCTCACCCTCACTAGGTTTTCTGTCATTTTCGTTGAAACCTCCTTCAACACGTTCTTCATGCATAATTTCCTTAGCATCTGATTCATAACAACCCTGAACAATCACCATCCAATTCATTAGTTTACCCAATGGCCATTGCGCATGAAGTCTTCCACCTACTTTATCTGCTCCAATATCCACTGTCGAGCTGTCTCTTGATCCAACGGCTATCGCGTCACCTCAAAACTTTTTGTGCTCCAATCTCCCCCATTGATATGTCTCTTGATCCGATGGCTATCACGTCACCTGCTCGCCAACTAGCTTGGCCAATCTCCATCGTTGATCTGCCTTGCCTGATCCGACAGCTATCGCGTCACTCGCTCGCCAACTAGCTTGGACAATCTCCACCATTGATCTTTCTAACCTGATCCGATGGCTATTGCACAATCGCGCGTGGACTCTTGCACGACCGTTATCCACCTGAGAGCATGCAAGAAAAGTGGTTTTATCATGCTACGTGTCACTCAGTTAGGATAATTGCGTGAAATTCAGAAATACAGCTTACAGCTTTGAGGGCGTGCGGGAAACTGCTTACTACCTTCGAAACCTGCTCCATCATTTCCACACATTTTCTTCTTGTGATACAATTTCCGCTATCCATCCTCCGATTAATCTTGTCTGTCCATCTCTTGACTTAATCTTTGTGATAAGATCTCTTCCATTCAACTCCTGTTAACCCTGTTCGTTCATCTATTCAGTAAACCACCCGCGATAAGATCTCCGCAATTCATCCTGTTCACCCATCTATCTACGTAACCTCCTCCGATATGATCTCCGTCATTCATCTTCCATTAACCTGACTGACCTGACGGTCCTTATGCACTGCTACTCCCTCACATCGTCCTTTCACCAATTTCGGTCTCCGACTTCTCTTCCGCTTGAAAACAGATGTAATTTAGTTTCCTTACTTTCACCTTAGTATAGTTTGATGCTCTTTACTTCTGAAACTTAGATAGCAGCATTAGGTTAGTGATTGTTTTAGCAATTCTTCTAAGCATAGATGCTTAATTGGTTAGTTAGGTTATGGTGTGAGTTAGCATTACATGTTGTTTTCTTCATTACTGCAGTAGAGTAGCTCTCTCTTAGAATAGATTTTCTCTTCTTCCATCAAAGAATCAAGCTTCTTTCGACCGTATAGAAGTCTAGCTTGGAACCCCTGGGGTCTCTTGCCAGATGAACAGGGACAACAGGCAGGACCTTCACTTCTACTTGTGCATATAACACTCTCACCTCCAAGTTTGTATGAACCCTGGGTTGATAAGTAAAGCTGGTATCCCTGGGAGTTGCAGAATTCTTGTTGCAATAACTAAGCTCATCAATAATCAATATAATTTGGAATTTCAAATATAACAATTTGACGATTTATATATTTCAGGACTCTAGTCACTACAGTGGATTGGATGTGATAGAATTTGGTGGTGATTTCTTAAATTTAGTGCACCTAAATTTGTTCAACCAAGCTTAGTGGGTTGGATATCACAGGGTATTGTCATACTCTTTTAGCTCAGTGCCTTTCTTCTCTTGTGAAAGCATAGTGGTTATGTTTTTAGTTCTTCTTAGGTGCATTATGACTCGTATTACGATGTCTCCTAGCAAGCAAGCAAGCAGTCATGCAAGGAGTCTTTCATATGCCTTATTGTTTCATTGGTTCTCCTTTGTTTGCGAGCTTTGGGTTCTCATAATTATTAGAAATCCTTGTTTTTCCCTTTTATTTCATCTTCCCACACCCATTAGTCTCAATTATAGATTGTTTTGGGAAAGCCTCCTTGTTTGGACAATTTTCTTTTCATGCAACATACCCAGTAGCAAATGTGCAATTATGCGGGAGTTAGGGACAGAGGACCCTAGGTTAGGTTGTGTGCCTAAGCTCATTCCTAAGAATATACAACCATATTCCATTTTTTTAACCCCCAAACTAAAATTCATGAATAAATTCACCAACTTCAAGCCCTCACCACTAATGACTCTTAAGCCTATTTTGATTCTAAAATTCTAGAAGAGGTAACCAATTGGGTTCCTAAGACTAGTCATACCAGGGGAAGACAAAGCTAGTACTTCAACTCCATCATCCTCAATTGGTAGATGAAATCTCTTCATGGTACGGTCTTGAAGGAGAAGTATGAACACTTATTAATGATATCATCTCTTCTTTGAATGAAATCAAGTGAGTGTAGCAATATCAACACTCATGTCTTGCTAGTTTGGATGCTTAGCTATCTCACCTTGAAATCCATCTATAGTTTGAACTAAAACCTCCTACTCCTATCGATACAAGCGATTAAGGCGTAGATCCAGTCACCCCTTTAAACTCTTCATATCATAATATGCCTTCTAAAAAATGTTTTACTTCTCTATGTAGTCTAGTATATGGTAGTTTTATTAGCTTTCAACACCAAATTTTTTTATTTTATTATTCGTAAACATAAGCTAATGGTCAACATATCTAGTTTCCCTATAGACATTGAAAATAAATATTGCATAACTTAATACACTTTTATCTAATCTTCAACATATCTAGTTTCTCTAGAGATATTGAAATCGAATATTACATAACTTATGACACTTTTGATTATATCTATTTTAAGACTATCGAAATTAAACTAGCAATTCCACCTGATGTTGCAAAGGAAGTGTCATAAGGCAATAGCATATAGCACTAATTAATGCTTCTTTGAAAACTGTCGAAATATCAACAAAAGGCAAGGACATGCTACAATGAAATATTACTACAATACTACTTCATTGAGCCTTAGAAATGTGTTGAAGTAAAAAAACCTTGTCTATTATGCCAACATGAATGCCTCGTAAATAAAGAAATAGATCATAATTTTCCGTGTTCAAAATCAAAGGTTGTTTTGGTACAATTCCTCCATATTTCTTCTTGATCACTTCCTACTACTATATACAACCTTAATGAGTGCAAAGAAATTTTTTTATAGTTTGACACATGTGTCTACAAAGGACTAGAACACTTGTTTAAATAAATTTTGAATTTCTATGTGAATTAACAACTACCCTTGGAATAAAACTACACATATCTAAAATCTCTAAATTGAGCCCAAGAATAGCACCAACTACACCTCTTCTTGAAAAAATTGTCTGTGTTTCTCTTCAAACTGTTGAGTCACCTTTGTATTATTTCCTTCATGATCCTTGAAACTATTCAAAAGATCACATTTCTCTTTACCACTAATCTCCTTGGTGTCTACCATGTTCTTGTTTTAATCCAACAATTTTTTCTTAAGAAAATCTAACCCATGTCATACACTTAAAAATAATATGGAGACCATTCAACAACATTTAAACCATTTTATCTTGAAAATCAAGCAAGTGTGGTCCATAAGCACGACAATGAAAATTATGACTTTTGAGTCACCTTTGTATTATTTCCTTCATGATCCTTGAAACTATTCAAAAGATCACATTTCTCTTTACCACTAATCTCATTGGTGTCCACCATGTTTTTGTTTTAATCCAATAGATGTTTCTTAAGAAAATCTAACCCATCTCATGCACTTAAAGATAATATGGAGACTATTCAACAACATTTAAACCATTTTATCTTGTAAATCAAGCAAGTGTGTTCCATAATCACGACAATGAAAATACTGTTTTTTTACATCAAAATACCACACATCACCTTGGCTTTAAAATATTGGCCACAAAATTTATATAACCTACTCATCTATCTCAATAGTAAAACCATGAAAGAGTTATTATAAATTTCACATTTTAGAGAAGAAACGTAGGGGTAAAGTTGACACAAAAATTTGGATGAAGATAAAATGCATTTGGAAATTTCACATAGTGACCTTTGTGATCCCTTGAGAATTTAGTGATTGGCAAGTCCAAAATATTTTATGACATCCATCGATGCCAAGAAAAAATTAGTTGTGCTTTCTCAAGTACAAGTCATTAGCTCTGAAGTCAAACCCATATTATTATACATCATAAAATCAAGCAGATATTAACTCAAAGCATGCATAATATCCAAACCATTCTCAAAACATTTTGAAGGTAAACAAAATATACAATCTTAATATTTATAGTCAATGAATAAGTTGTCCCATGTGAACCCATAAAAATGTACACTGAGAGTCATGTCATGAATATGTAACTTGGTATATTGTTTGTATATACAACATAATTTGGGGCATTTTAGGGTTCACAGGATATTTAGAGTGAATATCAAGTCCAACACACTTAATCTAAACTCATAATATATATAACATAACTCCATATACTTACATTCATTACTAATCAAGAAGGCACCCCAAATGCACAAAAGATCAAGAGAAGCTCAAATGTCGATCACGTTCGCTAATCAACCTGAACAAAGATTTTCCTTTTTGAAATAAAAAGGACAAAATGTCAACATTTAAAGAATTTCTCCAAAAAAAGATGAACAAAGATAAATCTATAAATCATAATATAATTAACTTCCTACGAGTGCCAAAAGATCGATCACTTTTTATGTGCCCCCCTCGTTAATTGAATTTGTAGAAACAACCTCTGAGTCCTTGGTGATATATAATTTGGATTCCTATTAGGATTTGTTGGAAGAGAATGTCTCCATATTATAGGAGTTCCCTTCTCCTGAATATCTGGACTCGACCTTGGAGAATGACCATGAAGATTTTCTTTTTCCAACTCAGTAGCAATCATGTAACTTGGAATCAATGGAATGCCTTGAGAAGCATGTTCAATATGCTCAATTTTAACAGATCCAAATGAACTATGTCTTTTGGGTTTTTTCTTCTATACCTTTATTTCACCTATTTTCATGCCTTAATATGAATTTATGCCTAGTAATAATAGCACTGTGAGTTATACCAAAAAAGAATCTAAATGCCTTTAACTTTTTTAAAAAATCATCACTTCTTGTACCACCCATCTTAACATCCACCCTGGACATCCTAGGTTATTCTTAATTGATCAAGAGTATATAATTTTTAGGTTGGTGTTCTATGTGCACTATGTATGGGGGTTCATTCCAGCCTTGGATATATTCTGTGAGTTGATGTGATGTTTTACTTATGGCTACAACTTAGTTTTGTTTTTCACCTAGTTATCATGATTCAAAACTCAATCATCATCTCAGATCATTGCAACATTAGATATATCTATGAGCTAATGTGATGTTTTGTTTGTCACAATAATTCAAAACTCAGTTATTATATCCCAATATTTATTTTATCATTGTCTGTTATGCATATGAACCCTTTAGAAAAACCACATGAATGATTTATTTTACATTGTGATCTCCCCAACATGCATGGGGGTTTCAGAAATCAGAGAGAAACTTGAGTGGTTATTGCTATAAATTGTTGTATAATATGAGAAAGTTCGATGGATTCCATAATAGATATGTATTTTGAAATTTTAAAGTTAATCTAGATTCCAAACTTACAAAACTTTGTGGTTGATCCTCCAATAGGAGGAATCTAAGGATGTCACTATATGATAAAAAAATAAGGATAAGGATCTTATCTATTACTATGAATAGATTTGTGTGATTGGAAAATTCTAAAATGTAATCCCTTTCAAAGTTTTATCGATTCTCTTCTTATGTTTTTGCATAAAAGATATGTATTTTAAATTTTCAAAGTTAATCTAGATGCCAAAATTACAAAGTTAATCAACTTTGTGGTTGATCCTCCAATAGGAGGAATCTATAAGGATAAGGATCTTATCTATTACTATGAATAGATTTATATGATTGAAAAATTATAAATGTAATCCCTTTCAAAAATCGATCGTCTTCTTATGTTTATGCATAAGAGATATGTATTTTGAATTTTCAAAGTTAAATTAGATGCCAAAATTACAAATTTAATCAACTTTTTGGTTGATCCTCTAATAGGAAATATCTAAGGATGTCACTATAAGATAAAGATAACGATAAGGATCTTATCTATTACTATGAATATATTTGTGTGATTGGAAAATTCTAAAATGTAATCCCTTTCAATGTTTTATGGAGCGCCTTTTTATGTTTATGATTTGTTCTAGTCCATGCTATTTCTTCTTATGTTTATGATTTGTTGCAGTCCATGCTATTGGTTATTGGATATTCACTACTTCAAATAATGTTGTTTAATTTTTCAGAATAATTTATAAGAATATAAAATTACTAATTAATTCTTTGTATGGTTTAATGTTGTAAAAAATATAAAAATGTAAAAATAAAATACTAAAATATTTAGTAAATACTATCTCTTAACAATATGATTTTTTTTCGTTAAATTTATAATATTTTTTGTTAAAGTATAATATTTATAATTAATGAAGTAAAATACTTAAGCAAATAATATTACACCAAATTTTATTCATATACTCTTTGTATGCATTCCCTTTTTGAAAAAGAAATTAAGAGATATTAATCGTGCCATTCGATGATTAAATCCTATTGTGTAACGTTGAAAGAAAACTCAACATTGGGGACAACCCAAGCTTGACTTTTATAGAACATATGTAGACTGCAAGATTGTTAGAAATTAAATTGCTAAATAATCGAAATCAAATCAACTCCGTGATAAAAATAAATATAATGATGTCACCATATGATAAAAATAAGGATCTTATTTATTAATATGAATATATTTTAAGAATATAAAATTACTCGTTAATTCTTTGTATGGTTTAATATTTTTAAAAAATATTTTAGCTTGCATGATTGGAAAGTTTAGATGCTTGGCTGGCATACTTAGAGTGTCCCCTCCAATGTGAGCTCTAAGCCACCATAAAGACATAACACCAGTGACTTGTTAAGATTCTTGAATTGATGATCTCCAAAGAGACTTTTATTTTTGGTTTTTTTTTTTTTACAGAGTGATCGACTCTCATGTATTTTTGTATTGTTCTGACTAGTATTGAGAAGGTGGCAAAGATATGTTGTTTCCCTTGTGGCAGTTTGAAGTTGTCATCTTTGACTATAGTTAATCAAAGGCATATGTATGACAATGATTTGACTTTTTAGGCCATACAAGTTTTAATTTAAAAAAACTTTATTTTAAGCAGGTAATAGTATTATTATTAATTATAAAAGAATGATATATAAGTTGATCATATATATTTTAAAAAACATGTGATAAAATTTTTAGCTATGGAAACTTTCTCCACATTATCATGGTGTAAAGTGACTTTACAATGTAAATATGATTTGTTAAAATATAATGAGATTTTTTTGAAGTTGAACCACATTAGATGGCTTGAAACATCGACCAAATCTTGATAATGTGATTAATGGGAAAGGCAATCTTAATATCATTATGGATCACAAAATTTTAATATCTAACAATGCACCTAATTCATACCACATACGTAAAAAAAAAATTCATTTAGCTAATTAATCAATTTAATTAAAACTATAAAAAAAAACATAATTACTTTTGAGATAAATTTCAACATTTAGTCTTCATTATTAAGAATATTCTAAAATAATGAAGGGAGAAAATATATATTATCATCACATAATAACAATTATTCATAACTAAATTAAACTTAAAAAAATCATATTTCTAAATAGACATGACCGTATAAATAAATGTACAATATGAATAAAATCATTGAGCGGAGAGGCTCATTCTACAACCCAATATGATGTGTAACCCTGTTTGTTCGTCATCAAAGTTGAAATTTTGCTCATGTGGCCCAAAATAAATGTTTTAAAAAACCTAAAAAAAATAAATAACTCTACAAAAAATTTAAACAATGTATGTTCATAAATGAATTTACAAGTGAAGAAATTGGATCCCTCTGGGTTCATGTTAGATCCATATTTAAAATGGATCTATGCTAGTAGTAATTGTTTCCACCTTTGTACATACGCACATTTATTATTACTCAAAAATAATAGGCACCCTATCACGAATTATTCATTTCATTGTTGTCTCTACTTTCAACGAAATACCAGTCTAGACTCACACTGATTTTGTAACTTTTAATTATATTGTTTCCACCAATAATGATATTATAACTTTTAGTTATTCTGATAGGCATTTTCTTTTCTTGCTTGGGGTCGACAAACATTGTTCGCCCCAACCAATGAGAGAGTTTGACTTTCTCCCTTCCAACTAATTTAAATTTTTCCATGTGTTAGTCCCTCCAACTAATGGAAATTTGGCATTTGTCCAGATTTCCTTCTACCCACGTTCTCTCCATACCTGTTGCCTATTTTTGTAGTGTTGAATTGCATTCATTGTTCTGTACTCACACGCCATCCTCTATGCCATACCTGTTTCAATGCTTACACGCCATCCTCCTTTTGTAGCGCTCAAATGAATTCATTTTTCTGTAGTCACACGCCATCCTCCATCCTTTACGCCATACCTATTTCAATGCTTACATGCCATCCTCCGCCACATTTTCCAGAGCCACCCGATTTTGTAATTAGTTTATTTGTATCATCGAAACCATTATTTTCACATATGAAATATTACACTTTATTTTAATAACATGTGTGCCTCTTCCATGAAAATTGGGATTTTTCCTTGAAAAGTTGTGCCAAATGGATCATTCTTTCCTGAACAACATGTGCTCTATCAAAAATTGAAAGGAAATTCTATCAACTTTGTATTTTTGTTTGTTTGTGACTGAATAGGCAAGGTGCCTTCCTCCTCAAGATTTAATGAAATCCACCTTTGTTTGTATGATTTTTATCCTTACAGACAACCAGGGAGTGTGCCTCTGCACCTTGCTGCTCCAGGAGGCTGCTCAGATTTTGTGTGAGAATTGTTGTCTTGGGGTGTTGACCGCATTTAGTGACATGCCTCTTGGTGAGAACTTCCTTAACTCTCTCTAAGGGAACAACTTCATTCCTCCTGTTTACTCAAAATTTATTATATGTTTAGTTTGTTAGAGATAGGACTACTATAATAGGAGATAAAAAAAAAGAGAATTTACCAAGAGATTTCTGTAGACTACTGATTAATATGTTTTGCTTGGCAGACGCATCCCATATCTAGTAGCCATTAAATACAAACACTCTCCCTGTGCAACCTTACTGAATCCCAATTCTGCAGAACCATTGGTTTGCCCTACCCCACGAAAATTCATAAGTCAACTCAATCCAGAGGCTAAGCTCTTGTTGGAAAAGGCCCTTATGGAGACTAATTGAGCAAGGGATAAAAACATTATGTTTGGAGTTGCCCCTCCAGTGTCCTCTTCCATTGATCAAGAAGACAACGTTGAAGATAATATTTATGATGTGCATTCTTTCTTCTAATGTCAAATATCTATTGATTGGTTGGAACTTGGTAGAATTAAGACACATATCAGGCTAAGAAGTTGTATCAATTATCTTTTTCTTCAAAAGTCAAGAAACTATCATTGCAACTAATTCGTTGTCATTGTTTGTGCCAATATGCGGGCCAGTGAATCTGAGGTTTACTACATTTGTTTTGAGCAACTGTGTACCATTGAAGTTCAGGACCATGGGCATAAAATGTTTGCCCTATTTGCTCTAGCATTATGTTGTCATAATAAACCTAATCCTACCACAACATACTCTCCTCCTCCAACTTTCCCTTTATGCCATGGTAGCATAGCACAACTAGTGGTTGTCCCTCCCAAAGAGAGTTACATTGACACTGATTCTTCAAAGACCAACAAGCCAAGACAATCTAAGAGTTTTAGTGAGGGGAGCAATAGTTTCAAAGGAATCTCAGCCAAGGGATATTTTAGGAAGATAAGTGGAAAAGGGTCTGGAAAAATTGCGGACAATAGTGATTGGATGGAACGGAAACCTTGATTTGTGATGCCAAATATACCAGTTGAAATTTCAACCTATGCTATGGAATTACTAGCCAGTCCTTGCACTCCCATCCTTATAGATATTGCTACCAGGATGAAACATAAATATTTCCAAAATGGATTTGGAAGCCTATAATGCTATGTTTATTCATTCAAGAATCAAATCTTGTTTGATTGCAAATGGAGAAAATGGTTAGAGTTTCTCGAATGGGCCAAGTAAGTTTTGGTTCTATGGCTTGAGGGTTGCTTGATGTATGAAAGGGTTGTTTAGTAGCTGTTACGAAGGTATAAATATTTACTGAGTAGATGAATTGAATCTAAGGGAAGATGTTTAGGATCCAGAGTTCAAACAAGAAATATGCACGCAATATTTCAATGATGACCCTGATTTGTCTAGTATTAGTTTTAGTTGTTCAATACACCAAATCTACGGTAAATAGCTGCCACATTTTGTTAATGTTTAAGAAGCTCTAAATACAGAAATGTAGTATATTATTTGAACAGTTCTTTCATAGGTATTTCACATAAGAAAAAACAAGACTTGTTTTTATGGAAGGAATATTACCTGTATCCTTTGAAAATGATATCTGAATGGAGCATTGTGGTTAATGTTTAGGAAGTGAACTTCTATGAACACCATGCAAGGATTTTTACTATTTTAACCTCATATTTTCACGATAATTTAATCCAAACGTTGAAATATATAAACATATTTCATAGATTTGATGAGAATCTCATTTAAGTGACCAGTTTACACAATATTTCTTTATCTAGATCTAACTCTTGACACTTAATTGCATGAAATCTAGTCAAAAATCATTACAACCCACTTTCAATAGCCACAGAAACTACCAAAAGAGCTAGAGTAGGTGAAATAGCCTCACAAGCTTATCAGAGAATAAAAAATAATACATTGCTTCTATGGGGAGGAACATTACCTATATCCTTGTTTGAAATTGATATCTCAATAAGGCTTTGTGATTTACTGTTTGGAAAATGAGCTTCTGTGGACTTCACGGAAGGTTGTTGACTATTTAACCTCATCCTATAGCTATAGCCTATAATTTACTTAAGATGTTTCAATCTAAAACTAGATTTCATAGATTTGATCAGAATCCCAATTAAGTGACCAACTTCCTCAGTATTTCTCTCTTTGATTCTTATTCATGACCACATAATTCACACCAAGTAGACTCCAAAAACTGTCAAACGAAGGCATCCAAAGCTCTTTACAGGGGTGTAACCTGATACAATTTCCAAGATGTCTTATCGTTATTGGCTTTACTGTTCTCTTACAGAAAATATTGGTGCATCAAAACCCCTCTAGGTTTTTTACTTGTTAGTAATTGTGAGGTGAGTGGGAGCTAGATTTCTTAGCCCCCATTCCTGTGAGCCAATGCTTATATGGTAAGGCCCACCATGACTTTAGGACACAAGTTGATTGATGGATGGTCTTTGAAAGGAGGTTAGACAAGGTGATTTTGAGGGTGCCCAGTCCACTGCGATTGAAGTATTTAGACTTTATGAATGCACTTATATTTTGTTAGAACTTAGGCCATTCACATTAAAATAAGTGCCTTCTGCTATGGGATAACACTTGAATGATAAGACTTGTCTTTGCTATGTAAATTTTGTTATAACTATAATTAAAATAGTTTGTTAAAACACATCTTATAAGATTTTGAAAATTATTATGATGGAGTGTTTTACTTAAGGTTCATATTAAATGTGTTTGACTTATTGTATAAAAATATTGAAACAATTGAAATTGAAATAAAAGAAGCTTAGAAAATATCACACCATCCACACAATGAAACAAGATGTGCTATGAGGAATCTCAATATACGAAAAACTCAGCAAGATACTAACTTCTATGCTTTGTTTTTTTCTTCTTACAGATAACATGCAAATTCAAAGAAAATAACATTGTATATTGTGGCCAATATGGCCACTACAAGATCAACTGCTTCCTATTTTTCTTCAATATGTTTACAATAAGATTGGAACCCCATCATATCTAGTGGCCCAGTGTCTTAACATTTCTTAATCATTTTCTATGGCTAGGTTTAAGGTTTTTTCATATCTCGACCCCTAATTAATGTGAGGGTTTTGACATTTCTAGAAATTTTATTGAAAGTCCACACATGACTAGCTCCACGTGTGAGTGATGTGTGTTGATGTGGCATCCAATTGGTATCATGGTTTTCAACAAGATAGGTCAATTTGTGGAAAGCATAACCTCTACATATGAACTCTGATTCAGGTGATTTTAGCATCACTGGAAACATCTTGATATATATAATAACATCAAGGTGCTGAAGGTTAAGATTGCAAAAATTTGGCCCAAAATATTGTCATCTAAGAGTTCATGTGGGCTCTCAAAAATTCTAGATCCCAAATCACCAAGGCAGAAATCTTACTAAAATGAATTTTGTAAGGCATAAAATTGATTTTTTTCACTCAAAAATACCAAAATAGACGATCAAATATAATCCATCTAGACTATTGTTTATGATACATAGTTGAATTAATACATACTCTTTACAATGTAAGTTTGAGGATGCCTAGTGCACCAAGATTGAAGTAGGTAAACTTAATAAATCCATGCAACTGCTGCAAACCTCGTAAGTCAAAGTCAGAAAGCTTCTTACCATCGGGGCATCTTTTGTAAGTGTCCCTCTTGTTGCTAAGTACTTCCAACCCGGTTAAAATATTTATTTTATTCTAATCCTTATAACTACTCAGCGCTTCTTGGGCATGTTACAATATTAGTACTTGATGTTTTATTTTATGTTTTATTAATTCCCTTTCTTCCACGGCATGTTTGAATATTGGTCTCGATCATTTTATTCTATTGGACTTTTTGCCATAACATTTTGCAAATAAATCGTCTACAAGTGCTAATGAATCTCTAAAATCTAAAGAATATTGCAATACTTGCATAATATTAAGAATCCCATGAAATATAAAATTCGATATAATGTAGGTGATGTGGTATGAATGTCATGGTAAATTTCTTGCTTGCAAAGGCAAGGATGTTTAAACAAAATTAACTTTAATCAAAGAAGAAACCAAGGATTATTTTAATATATGAGGTTATATTGTTCCCGTGAAAATTTAATTTGAAAAATTTGTATTAAACCATTTAAAATATGGAAGCCGGGTGATTGTAGCCACGAGTACCGGGTTTCAACACACCAATGACATTTGAAATTATAAGAAGCCATATGTACTTACTCTTAGAAGCCTTTTACAAAGTTGGATTAAGTTCCTTCACAGAGCATATTGGGACCTCAATCACATAACATATTAGGAACTTTTAAGAACCCTCACCGAATGAGAGATATTAATGTGATTCCCCACATTGTTTAAAGTTAGCTCTTATGATGCAATTATTAGGAGGAAGTCTATCATGAAATTTTCCTGAAATAGAGGCATTCTTGATTGCAATCCACTATGTAACAACACATCATGCTTAGAAAGGAATCCAATTTTGAGGCTATTAAAATAGCATCGTTTTAAGGGAGTTTGATAACTCCTAATCAAAATGCTTTGTAATGTATGTCGGAATCTGTGAAACAAAATTTCGTGGATTTGATCAATTTGGTGGTTTTAAAGCCTTTTAAAACTGTTGATCAAAATTACTTTTCTCCATTTATGAATGTCAGAATCTGGTGGAGAAAAAGACGTGAATTTGATTAATTTTGTGGTTCTAAAGTTTTTAAAACTTGGAATTAATTCAGAGATGATCGAAAACTTGTGCAAGAAAATTCCATGTATTTGATGAATTCGTTGGTTTTAAGGTAGAAACATAATTGTCATGAAACCATGAACAAAAGAGTGAGTTTATAGCTTTTCTTACACTACTGCTAGCTTAAGCAATTCAAGACTTCAACCAAAAAAGAGTCAGGATTAAATTATGGATGTATCATTGAATCACTAAATTTATGGTCCTTTTTAACAAATTATTTAGTTTTGACCAAAGATCTCATTCTCAACCGGTATCAAAATCAAATTACAAAAAATATGAAACAAATTGATCTGGTGAGAGTGAATAATGTCGAGTTCAGACCAGACAATGCCAGGTAAAATGCGGAAAAATAAGAAAACGCTAGATATATTTCCCCTTTTCTCTCCAAAGGGCTACTTCTGAAATAAAGCATATGAAATGCCCTAAAAAATTGCTCCAAAATATACCAAACGCAAATATATTTGATTTCATTTATAGTTGATTTCAATTATAGTTGATTTCATTTGTCATATATTGGTTATTTGGGATCAGGGTACGATATATAGCCACGAATAATCCAACATTGATGAAACGTCCAACTCCAGGAAGACTTGAACCAAAATGCCAATGGACGCAAAGAGAAAACCCAAATGCCAATGGACGCAAAGATGCCAAAAATAGACACATATTCAACTTGAGACCAATCAGTTGTTGAGAGAAAAGCTTTCTTCATGGGAACCGGACGTTGTTTACTTTGAAGAAGAAACATCAAGTCAACTGAAGCGAGTAGACCGACCATCATGTTCCGATTAAAATATCTCTGGAAAACATAACTCACACACCTTAATGAATATTACCATCCTGTACTAAAATTGATCATGCATGAAGCGTGGAGTAAGTTGTACCTAAATTAGGTTAAATTGTGTTATGATTTAAATTCTATGGAAAACAATGGAATCTGATATGATTTAAATTTTATTGAAAAAGGAGGGGTGAGGAATGGAAGTGATTTTGGGAATTAAAATTAGTCTGTTCAATAAGATAGGTTGGCATCGCCATTGCTTGGGCTCAACCTAGGTCCAAGAAAAAAAATAATTCAAAATTCAACTAAAAAAGATAGAACAAGAAAAGATCGAAATTATATTTAAAATTTTTTTAGAGGGAAATATTATTTTAGTTTTTATTTTAACAATTAAATCAAAAATGAAAAAATAATTACTATTTTTTAATTTTATTTTTCTTTTAAAGAGAAATATTAAAATTATTTTATTATGAAAAAATAAAAACTCCTTTTTAATGGTGATAGTATAAAATGAGAAAAATAAAAATATTTTGCTAAAAAAAGATTTGATCCCTTTGTATTGGAATGTGACATTTTGGTTTTTTATATTTATAACATTTGGTGGTCAATTTTATTAATTACACCGAAGACATTCTCTCTGCAGGGTTGGTGTGAGTAGACACTTTCACCCCGACCAATCCCCACGCTCTAATTTCACTCTCCTCTTTCCAATAAAAATATGACACATGGTCAGAATCTGCTGCATTTGAACACAATGTTTTCACCCACTCAAGCCATTCATCTCTCAATTCTCCCTTCTACAATTACCATTCATTATTGGTAGTGCGCTGTTAGTAGGGCCCCTCTCTATGTAGCTATCGCCCCTAAAAATCATAATTGGAATACCTAGAGCCAATTATTGTACTATTACTGGCATACAAAACATTCATATACCTTGTGATGCCAACATTTAAAGCATATGCCAAAAGCCTGTGCTGAATAGAGAAATCTAGATTTCTCAACACAGTGCATCATTTTTATTTTGAATGTGGTATAGATTATATACAACGAGCTATATAGCACTAAAATAAATTATCTATATGGCACTACATCCAGATTTCACTGGCTTGGGTTCCATTTTCATCACGTTCTACTCAAGTATCCCCAATTCTGCTTCTAGCTAAATCTGTATTAAGAAACAAAAATAAAGTTGTTTTCAAATTGAAGTTGAATGCTCTGAATAACTTGAAACATTCAACTAGAAAAAGGTTGGAGGATGCGGGAGACGGAAAAGCGCGCAGAGCTCTGAGACACGCAGTCTATGACCCTAATGGTGGCCCGCAGAGGAGGGAGCTCCACTCCCTCCTACAAAGGAGCTGTTGCCGGTAGAGACAAGACCCATCTGAGTAATGTTAGAGGTACATGGGAAGAAGAAAATAGAAGTAAGGAGAAGGAGACAAATGGGGCAAAGTCAAAGGAAAAGGGCAACACTAAGGACAAGGAGGAAGAAGACAAAAACCAGGGAGGAAAAAAAGAGGACGACAATCAAAAGGGACTGTGTAGACCTAGAGCAAACATCACTCCACGAGTAGTTTTAAATAATCCGGCACTGTAGGAGCACAGGGAACATATGGAAACGTACGCCATCATATGCAAATTCATGGGAGTATGGCCCACTGAGAAAGCTTTGCAAACCTGGATCAAATATCATTGGAAACCTAAGGGCATCATCGATCTTTACCTTGGGTCAAAGGGTTTCTTCACAGTGGTATTTACAAACATCGAAGACAAGGATAGAATATTCGAAGGAGGGCCCTACTTTTTTGCAGCAGCAAGCCTCTATATGCGGCCTTGGGTGATGAACTTTGTTCCAGAGAGGGAGACCTTCACCTCAGTTCCTATTTGGGTAAGGCTTTTTTCGCTTCCCCTAGATTATTGGCAAAATGAATCACTTGTGGCTATAGGAAACAAACTAGGTCGTTTTATCAAAGCCTTGGAAGCCACTAGAAGGGGTAAATATACTTCCTATGCAAGGATTTGTGTGGAGATGGACCTTTCAGGAGCTCTTCCGAACAAAGTTATCTTGGAAGTCTTTGATGAGGAATGGGTGCAAACGGTGGACTATGAGCATATTCCGTTCAGATGCCATAAATGCCACGAACATGGAAACTTGATCAGAGACTTCCCTCTCAGTAAAGAAGAAGACAAAAGTAAACTAAAAGTAAAGAAGGACACTGAAAACTTGCAAAAAGTTTCAAGAAGAGGAAAAGGAAGCAAAAAATAACCAAAGCAACAACATAAAGAGGGACAAAAGGCCAGTCAAAATAAATTCCAATCTCTAGTTGAGATGGAAGACATGCCATTTGAAAACCAATCTATGGAAAAAGACCCTAAGGAGAAGGAGAAAGAGGAAAACAACACTCCAGTACAAAATACCAATGAAGAGGAAGAAACCAGGATGAGTGAAGCAGAGCTAGAAATGGACCAGGAAATGGCCTAGAGCGAAACAGATCTGGAGGATCATGAACTACAGGAAATACTAGATAAGGAAAACCTAGATCTGGAAGGATTTCTACAACAGGGAACCAGGGCAGGGATAGATTCATTACCTCTAGATGAATGCAATAGAATACAACAGCTGTTTCTGTGGAAAACCGAGGAAAAGGGGGCATTTAGAGGAAGAAACAACAACAGGTAGGAATATAGAGGTGTGAAAACGATGAAAGATAATCCAGGTTTAGCAACCAGAAGTATAGGTAAGAAATGAGGAAGAAAGAAGCAGAAGGAGCTTTTAATGGAGTGTGTGAAGCTAATGATAGATTCAGGTAAGATGAAAGACCTGACTAGTTACTCCTTCATAAATATTTAACTATGAAGTTTGCATCTTGGAATATAAGAGGTCTAGGTAGTAAAAGAAAGCAAAGAATGTGAAGTTTGAGAATGAAACAAGATACGCTGGATATAATCTTCATTTAGGAAATTAAGAGTTCCATATAGAAAATAAAAGCAATCCATAGCAAATGGCTTCAAAGATTTGAGTTTTTAGAAGTTAAAGCAGATAACATAGCAGGGGGCATTCTCACTCTATGGAACCCTCAAAAAGTTAGAGTTTTAGATGCAGAGGCATCCAGAAACTACTTGTCAGTAGTCATTCAACTAGAAGGGGTGGCTGAAACCTTCCTAGTCACTAATGTTTATGGTCCTCAAAGAGTAGAGGATAAACTCAGATTGCTAGAATCCCTCACTGATCTTAGGAACAGACAAAATGGCATCTCCTGGATCTTGGGAGGGGATTTTAATATGATAAATCTCTTTCAGAAAAGAAAGGAGGAACCATAGTGCTAAACAAAGATTAATCAACATCTCAAGCGTTCACAAAGAACTTGAAATTGGTTGACTGAGACTCAAAGAATGGCCTATTTACTTGGAACAACAAGAGAGGAGGGGAAGCCCAGGTGGCCACCAAGTTAGATAGGTTCTTGGTATTAGAAGAGCTTATGGTTATAAATAATGAAATTACAGCAAGAATTCTTCCCTTTGGTGGCTCGGATCACTCGCCGATACAATTGGAAATTAAGGGTTTGGATTCTCCAAGGAATAGACCCTTCAGGTTCGAAAACATTTGGCTTGCCCACCCAGACTTCTTGAGTAATATCAAAGAATGGTGGAGTGAGGACTTACAGATCCAAGGATCTAAAATGTTTTTCCTTCACAAAATACTAAAGCATATTAAGAGCAAACTCAAAGACTAGAATAGGAAGGATTTCAGAAACGTTTTTGGTAATAAGAAATCTGTGAAAAGTAGAATTCAGAAACTCAACCAGAAGCTGATCCAAGAAGGCTTTAACTATGGCATAAATGAATAGTCTGACAAACTGCACCATGAGTGGGAAAACCTATGTAAACAAGAGGAAATATTCTGGAGACAAAAATCTAGAGTGCAATGGCTCAAAGAAGGAGAGTGCAATACGAGCTCTTTTCATAGATCCACCATGGCCAATAGGGCATTCAACAGAATCTTAGCAATAAGGAATAAAAAGGGAGAGACTCAGAACACTCATAAGGAAATTGAAAAAGTGCTTGTTCAGCATTTTCAAGACATTGCACGAGAAAAAAATCCAGATAGGGAAGATTCCATAAAGGAAATTACAAGATATATCCCTAAGCTGGTGTCTAGAGAGGACAATATCAACCTAAACAGACCAGTTTCTGAAGAGGAGGTTAGCGAAGTTCTCAAAGGTATGCAGATTGGCAAAGCACCAGGCCCAGATGGTTTCAATGTGGATTTCTTCAAACCGTGTTGGGATATAGTTAAACTGGATATTTTAAATGTTGTGGAGGATTCTAGGGTCAATAAAACTATCCGGAAAGCCCTCAATACCTCCTTCATCTCCCTGATTCCCAAACAGGACTCGGCTCAAATAGCAGATAAGTATAGACCCATAGCTTTATGCAATGTTTTTTACAAGATTATATCCAAAGTAGTGGCTAACAGACTCAAACCCCTCCTCCCTAAACTAGTGCTTGAGGAGCAATCTAGTTATGTGGAGGGCCGGCAAATTTTGGATAACATTATTCAAGCTCAGGAGGTGGTTCACTCTCTCAAAAGTAGAAAGCAGGCAAGCATGATCATGCAACTTGATATTGCTAAAGCGTATGATAAGGTCAATTGGGGGTATATCAAGAAGATTCTCATAGCCTACGGGTTTGATCACAAGTGGATAAGATGGGTAATGGCTCCGGTAACTACTTCCAGCTTTTCTATCTTGGTTAACGACTCTCCCTCAGTTATCTTCTTTCCCTCTAGAGGCCTGAGATAGGGAGACCCACTCTCTCCCTTTCTCTTCATCCTCATGATGGAAGGACTGGGCAGGGCTATCAAGCAGGCTAAAAACATGGGCAAAATCAAGGGTCTTCAAGTATCGGAGAATGGACAGACTCTTACTCACCAACAATTTGTAGATGATACCATGTTGCAAGGTATTCCCACAGTCAAAGAAGTGGCTGCCTACAAGCAAATCCTCAATGCTTTTGCAAAGGCTTCAGGTATGGAAGTTAATCTCACAAAATCAAAAATATTCTTCTTTAATACTAACATTGCTATTCAAAGGAATATCTCAAGAATCCTTGGCTTCCAAAGGGACTCCCTCCCCTCAAAATATTTGGGAGTAACTCTCACAAACAAACCAATGCTTAAAAATATTTGGGAACTTATGCTAATCAAGTTGCGGGATAAAGTTAAAAAATGGACCTTCAAAGCCTTGAACTTGGCAGGCAGATTGGTTCTGACAAGGGCAGTTCTTCAATCCATCTTGGTTTTCATGTTATCAGCCCTTCCAGCTCCCAAAGGAGTCTTAGAAAAGATCAGAAATATTCAAAGATATTTTTGTGGGGTAAGGAGGAAACAAGGAAGAAATGGACCACTCTGGTCTCACCAAGGATGGATGAAAATCAAGCTCTTTATGTGGCTAGTGCACCATAAGAAAATTTTGACTTGGGACAATATTAGAAAAAGGGGTGTCTTGGGGCCTTCTAAATGTTAGCTTTGTGAAGAGCAAGAGGAGACTATGGAGCACATCCTCAACT
This sequence comes from Pinus tabuliformis, assembly GCA_031772625.1. Taxonomy (NCBI): domain Eukaryota; kingdom Viridiplantae; phylum Streptophyta; class Pinopsida; order Pinales; family Pinaceae; genus Pinus; species Pinus tabuliformis. Next base: position 577,290,778 of record CM062806.1, on the reverse strand, counting down.
GCTGCTCTTACACCACCTGGTTGTGGAATTCCTTTTCTAACATTTTCCAACAATCAGACAGGGACAGAGAGAGCATCACAAATACCCTAAATAATTGGAGGAGGAGCTTTTCGGAGAATGAGGCGATTAATCGGGCATGGGCTTTCACACCAGGATTCATTATCTGGAATGTGTGGAAAGAAAGAAATAAGAGAATCTTTAAGGATGAAAAAGCCAACCCTCAGAAGCTATATGATTTGATTCTAAAGTAGATAAGGGAAATAGTCAACACCACAGTGCGCAATATCCCAGAGACTCCTCCCTCAACAATGGAGTTGAGAACACTCAAACTACTGGGATTGCAAAAGATCATTCCATAAGGTCTTGGAAAAAAGAAAATGACTATGAATACAAAGAAATATTGTTGGCAGCCTTCTCCGAAAAACTACCTGAAATTTAATATTGATGGAGCCCTCCAAAGGTAATCCCGGAGTAGCTAGGTTTGGAGGAGTTTTAAGGAATGAAGAGGGAAGAATCATATTAATATTCCACAGCCATTTAGGTAAAGAAACCAATAACATGGCGGAACTAATGGCGATGGAGTAGGGCCTAGAAATTTTGATTAGAAATCGTAGCTCAAATGTCATTATAGAGGCAGACTTTGAAATCACCATCAACTCTGTTAAAAGAATCAGTTGTGGATCCAAACCGGAGAAAGTCTCAAATCATTGGAGACTAATCCAAGTTTATCAAAGGATTCAAGCTCACCTTCAAGGTTTGGGATCTGTTAGTTTCAATCATGTGCGCAGAAATGCTAACAAGCTTGCAGACATTCTAGCCAACCAAGGGGTGAACAATGAAGATTGCAGGATGGTGAAGAAGTGGTAGGATTTGCCCCAAAATCATTTAAAGGTTCTTTGCTATAACCAAGCGGCAGAGGACATTCAGGTGGTCCATCGTAGTGGGAGGGTTTCTTGCAGAGGTGAAGTGTCCCCAGCCAATGATTCCTCAGCCTCTTGATTTTCCCTTTGGGTGCCATTGGTTCGTGGATGGTTTTGAGACAATTCTTTTCGCCTCTTCAGATCATTCTCCGGTTATGGGTCCTTCATTAGAGTGGAAGTGGTGGGAGAGCTCTTCCTTCAGTTATCAGATCAGTTTTCCCTGCCGGTTTTGTGTGGAGAGCTTGGCTAGTTTCGTTCTTTTGGGGCAAACAGGTAAAAGAATGGCCCTGGTGGATAATGGCAGTTGGTTTATCTCTTCTTCTATAATCCTCAGTGTTTGGCACAAGTTTTCCCCAATCCAGGAAAATGGTTTAGTGAATAATCGTCGGCAGTGGAGCTAGGGGTTTTCACATCCTAATTCATATGGTCGGGTGAATATTCAGCAGGTGGAGCGGTATTCAGGAGTTCGCACTGCTTTCCATCAGAAAGTGGTTTCAGAGTATGGGCAGCGATTCCATATAAAGAGTGACACGTGGTGGTGGGATGGATTTGAAAACCACCCTCATCGCGCCTTAAAGTTTGGTGCCTTATGGCTGTGCGATATCAAGCACAACCGTCCTTTTTTTCTAAGCCATCTGACGGTCTGGAGGGATCGAGCAGTTTTGTGGCGCGGAAGTGGTTTTTGCGGCCCCAACAAGGGGGAAGTGGTTTTCCCCACTCGGAAGCGATCACAATCGTTGAGCTCCACGTGTTGGTGGGGTCAAGTGGAAAACTGCCCTCATCGAGTTATCTACTGTGCTTGTTGGCCGGTCCAATTTTAATATACACCGTCAGCTGGCTCTTGGGGTTTTAATGGTTAAGATCACCCATGTAGGTTTGTGGTCCCAGGTGCACAAGCAAGCAGCTCTTCAGTATGTTTTTGGACCGTTTTGTCTAACCCAAGAGGTCGAATCATAGTTTGTGATCTCGAGCATTGGAGCCATCTTTTCTTGTTGGCCGCTTTGAGTTTTTACGACTCCATGTCTAAACTCATTTATTTTTCTTCTTTAGAAAGGTTTAGTTTGTCAGTTGGAAGCAAGGAAAAGTTTTGCTTTAGTTTTTTTCCTTAGTTAATGACCTTGAGGGTTGTGTTATAACTCTATGTACTATATTTCTTGATTAATGAATGGGAAGGTCCGACTCTTGCATTAGCAAAAAAAAAGTTGAAACATTTAAATAGAAATTTATTTCTCTTTGAATGGCTTAAGGCACCTGCCATTTTTGTCAGAAATCGGGCATCAACAAACTTTTGGTGTCATCGAAGATGGCTCACCAGATCACTGTAAATGCCTCGACGATTACCCAAGGATGATGGCAAGAATTTGACAAGAGAAAACACTACAAAATCTTCTATAGATCGTTTCTTTCGAAAATCTACTTCTCTAGAATCATTTCAAGCATTGAATTCCTGAAATCATGGTAGGGATCTTCTGATCTTTTCATCATGGCAATGCTTTCTCCGACCTTGCTATCGATATTGGCCAGGATGAGGCCCTCTCTTTTCTCGTATTTCCTCCTACATGAGTGTTTCTTGCGGGAAGAATTTGGCAGCGATTTTCTGGGTTTTCTTGGGGTTCTTACTTTACTCTTTTTGACACGACCATCTCTGGTGCAGACAACCATAGAAAATGGTAGACAATGTTGATTATGAAAAAAATATGAAGTTTTATAAATCACGGTCCTTATATCATCCTGCCGATAGCCAGACCCTCCTACTTTCCATGTCTTTGCATTCACCTCAAAATTATCCTCTACCACGTTGTTTAACAGAGAGCTTAACATGCTTTTCTCCACATTTGTATCATTTAGCAGAGAGCTTAACATGTTCTACTCTACATTTGCATCATAATCCATCCTATCAAACATATCAAGGTTGGGAAGGATTATGAACTAGGAGCACGTGTTGCATTCAAGTGTTGGCAAGGGAGGGATTGAGTTGCAAGTGGTGAGGTGGCATGAGAAAAAACTTACTCTAATGCGTCATTCAGTAGAAGAGAGATTAAGGTGTACATGTCACGTAGCCACATATTTATGCTAAAGTTCAAAGCTTTCACCATGGCCAGATGAATCTTGGAGGACTGTTTGTGGGGCTACTTTTGAAGCGTTCCATTTCCATCGCACCAGGCAAATCAATAACACTATAATTAATCCTGATACGACAAAAAGACCCCACAAATTTTCAATTTGAATTTGGCAAGATTCGGGTTGAGTATATCCACTACAATCCTCATGGTAATATGGAAACCACTTTTTTCTTAAGACTTGGAGTGTGTCATTTTCTGCTAGTTCGAGTATTATATTAGAAATATTCTCTGCCAATTTCTCATGTGTGCAACTAAACACCTGCACAGAAGCCGTCAATCTATCTAAATGAGATTACCTACAAACCGAAAAAAATAGACTAAAGATCCTGAATAGTAAGTTTGGTGGATGTTTGAGTGCTTTTAACTGAAATCAAATGACAATGGTAAATATGAATCACTTACAAATCCCCAGCTTTGTGTGGTGAATGTTTTTCCAGCAAAGGTGAGGATACCACCATTTTTTGTTACTAGTGATTCCATGTATAGACTCTAGGATGGCATGTACCTTACCCCTAAACAAAGCATGAAAATAGTCATCGTCATTGTTTAAAGGTTTTGTGCTTCAATAATTGGTGTCTTAACTAAAGTCGACATAATTTAATGGTAGGTGTGTGCCCTCTACTTCCAACTTTATTCATGAATGACTTTCATTTCAATTAATCTATAGCCACTTGCATGTGCATGAAATTTTTTTAGGTTAGACAATATTTAATAAATCATTCCAACAACTATATAGAATAATAATTATAGCAATAGAATTCAATTTAACCTTGCATAGTTCATCATGTGTGAAAAAAGAAAATTTAATAACCAAGGTTGCTTAGAACATCATCTTGAAGAATTAACCTCTAGAGACCAACTTATTTAAAAGTCAATTCAAGACTTCATGACCAAAGGTAAGTAGATTATTTCACATATGGATTGATAATATGAACATATAAGATAGCCTGTACCCATCCACCTCATACCTTATACACCTATTTAAAAATAATTAAAAATTTGCTTAGTGACGAAATAAACTTCCCATATCTCGTATTCCTTCGGCATGCTTTGCACCTTTGACGGTAATTGCTTGATATAATGTTTCTACCCGCCCTGTTTGCATCGTAGTCTAAATTAATGCAGACAGTCAGCAATACAGATTACAATACAACCGTAACGCGAGGGGTCCCAATAGCAGAGAGATCATGTGCTCTGCGCAGTGTGAATCCAAACCTTTCAGACATATCCAGTTCCTGCCCATTCATCTTATCGGGCAGTGTCCAGTCAAAACAGTGCAATAGCTGTGCCAATGGAAACTCAACAAGAAGCATTCCCAGCTGCTCTCCCGGGCATCCTCTCCTCCCTGCTCCAAACGGAATCCACTCACAGTTACGAATATTTTCATCGAGGGAGCAGCCATTCATAAATCTCTCTGGCACGAACCTTTCCGCATCCTCCCATGACGTTGGGTTCCTTCCGATTGCCCAAAGATTCACCAAAACGCGAGTGTTTTTGGGAATTTCATAGCCCAACACATTGCAGTCTTCCACAGATAAGTGAGGAAGGGCAAGGGGTGACGCCGCGTGGAGTCTAAGGGTTTCTTTCACCACAGCTTGTAAGTAAGGGAGAGAAGGAAGATCAGATTCACGCACCATTCGGCCCTTTCCAACTACACGTTCCAGCTCGTCCTGAACCTGCTTCAACACTGGCGGGTTCCTCAACAATTCGGACATTGCCCACTCCATGGTTGTGGATGACGTGTCCGTGCCTGCGGCCAACATATCCTGCCATTATCGTTACCATGAAGACATCAATACAATATCAAAGGATCACTATACTGCATCATATTTAAAAGCTGCCATTCAGATACAATACGTGCAATTTTTACATACATATAGGATGGCCTTTATATTCTCTCGTGTAATTTGTGGCTCCATATCTTTATCTGCAGAAGCTGCAAGCAAAACATCTACCAGATCTCGCTCAACGTTGGGGTCATTCTGGGCAACGTGTTCCTCTATTACTTTCTCTAGGAACTCGTCTTGTATGCCATGTATTTCCTTGAAGCGTCGGTTGAGACCTTGTAGATCCATCCAGGCCACGAGTGGTATATAATCGCCAACATTAAAGGCACCGGCTAGCACAAAACTTTCCTTCATCATTGAATTGATTCCTTTACCGCCAATAGAGTCTTGGTCAGAGTACTTTCTACCGAAGGTCATCCTGCACAAAATATCGCTCACAAGGGTTGAGACTGTTTTGCTAATGTTTAGGGGATGATCTGAATTAGCAATAGAACGAATCATAGCAGAGACCTCCTCTTCTCTTATGAAGCGGAAGTAATCCAAGCGTCTTGAGCTCAACAACTGTAAAACGCAGACCTTACGCACTTGCCTCCAGTAAGCGCCATACGGAGCAAAACCGATATCGGTGCAATTATACCAAAAATAATTAGTGGCCGCGGATGGAGGTCTGCTAGCAAAAAGCAGATCACGTGTCTTCAGAAACTCCTTCGCCATATCAGGTGAAGAGACTACTAATGTAAGAGCAGAGCTGAGGCGAACTAACATAAGAGGCCCGAATTTGAGAGAAAGAGCGGCCAGTGCCTGGTGTGGAAGCTGTCCCAGCAGATGGAGATTTCCGATGATGGGCAACGGGGACGGCCCAGGGGGTAGCCTCTTATTTCTTCCCTGGACAAAGAAGCTCCATGCCCCCACCAACGCAACTAGAGCAATAGCGAGTTTCATATAAAACTCAAGGTATTCCAGAAGGGGCCTCTCCGATCCTAACTCGTTCGCCATTCTTATCGAAAATACTATGTGGTCTCGTTTCAGGTCGAACGAAAATACATACTTGCGTTGAAGGCGCATACCATTAAAACCCTGTTACCTAGCATTCCTGACAAACCACCGTCTCGTCAACGTATGTCATGGAAAACCCTATCACGTACGATTCATCACAATCCACCGTGTCATCGATTTGCCAAAAGACGTTACGGTCGACCTTGTAACTTTTGTCGTCTTTTTAATTAAAATTCGGGTACGAGAGAGAGCCACGATGTCTGCCTGGTTACTTTTTATCACATTTCAATGGTTACTTTTTATTGATGTATATATAAAAGATTCCGTTACGATGCGGAGTTATCAATGTGATTTTAATGTGATTTGTTTATATAAAATTCCATGATAATACCGAGTGTTTTCATATATATATAGTTTTAATGTTGGATAGAAAAATAAATTTATTATTGGTTATTTATATATATAATTAGGTTGTTTTTAGGTTGGAGTAGCTTTCAATGTTGGATAGAAGAACAATCTTTCTACTAATGGGATGTTATCATTATGACCATGATTTTTTTAAGCTCGAGAAAGTTTGGATGGCCATTTGGATAGTTTAATTCCCGAAGGTGGCTCCCATAATCAACCTCTCCCTATGAGGTTTGACCTTAAGATCTATTTTTTTCCATCCCCATGAGATTTGAACCAATGACCTGATAAGCAATAAACTTCACACCTAATGGGTTGGAAACAGATATAATTATTCAACTTTTCCATGAAAAATGGAAAAAATATTGTCATTTCAATGCACAAGAGTAAATAAATACACACTTTAAACAAAATATTCTCCTTTTAATAATTTAAAATGGTAAAACTTAACTAACAACTAAATAGAAAATAGAAAAGAAATTTCAATTACAAATAATAAGTATAATTTGGAATTTCAAATATAACAATTTGACGATTTATATATTTCAAGACTCTCCTCACTATAGTGGACTAGATGTCATAGAAGTTGGTGGTGATTTCTTATCTCGAGTGCACCTGAATTTGTCCGACTAGGCTCAGTGGGTTGGATATCTCAGGGTATTGTCATACTCTTTTAGCTCAATGACTTTCTTCTCTCATTTTGTTTTCCTCTCGTGGAAGCTTAATGGTTATGTTTTTAGTTCTTCTTGGGTGAGTTGTGACTCGCATTACATTGTCTCCTAGCAAGCGAGTGGTCGTGCAAGGAGTCTTTCATATTCCCTATTGTTTCATTGGTCCACCATTGTTTTCTAGCTTTGGCTACTCATAATCATTATAAATCCTTGGTTTTCACTTCAATTTGGTCTTCCCACACTCATTACTCTCAATTATAGATTGTTTTGGGACATCCTTCTTGTTTGGACAATTTTCTTCTCGTGCAACATGCTTAGTAATGAATGTGCAATTGTGAGGGAGTTAGGGGTAGAGGAACCTAGGGTAGGTTGTGTGCCTAAGCTCATTCCTAAGAAGCTACAACCATATTCCATTTTGTTATTCCCCCCTCCCCCAACTGAAATTCATGAAGAAATTCGCCAACTTCAAGCCCTCACCACCAATGACTCTCAAGCCTATTTTGACTCTGAAATTCTAGAGAAGGTAACCAATTTGGTTCCTGACACTGGTCATACTAGGGGAAGACAGAGCTAGTTCTTCAACTCCATCGCCCTCAATTAGTATATGAAATCTCTTCTTGGTAGGGTCTTGAAGGAGAATCATGAACACTGTAATGATATTATCTCTTCTTTGAATGAAATCAAGTGAGTGCGGCGATATCAACACTCCTATCTGGCTTGTTTGAATACTCAGCTAGCTCACCTTGAAATGCATCTATAGAGTGAACATAGGGAGAAATTTGACAAAAAAAGTTGGATGAAGAGAAAACATGCATGTGGAAATTGCACATAGTGACCTTTGTGGTCCCATGAGAATTTAGTGATGGGCAAGTCCAAAATATTTTATGACATCCATCGATGCCCTACAAAGAAAAATTTAGTTGTTCTTTCTCAAGTACAAGTCATTAGCTCTGAAGTCAAAACCATATTATTATACATCATAAAATCAAGCAGATATTAACTCAAAGCATGCATAATATCCAAACCATTCTCAAAACATTTTGAAGCTAAACAAAATCTACAATCTCATAGTTTACAGTCAATGAATAAGTTGTCCCATGTGAACCCATAAAAATGTACACTGGCAGTCATGTCATGAATATGCAACGTGGTATATTCTTTGTATATACAACATAATTTGGTGCATTTTAGGGTTCACAAGACATTTAGAGTGAATATCAAGTCCAACACACTTAATCTAAACTCACATTCATTACTAACTGAGAAGACACTCCAAATTCACAAAATATCAAAAGAAGCTCAAATATTGATCACCTTTGCTAATCAACCTGAAGAGCTATTTCCCTTTCTAAAATAGAAAGGACAAAATGTCAACATTTAGAGAAATTTCTCCAAAGAAAGATGAACAAAGATAAATATCCAAATCATGAGAGAATTGACTTCCTACTAGTACCAAGAGATCAATCACTTTTTATGTGCCCCATGGTTAATTGAACTTGTCGCAACAATCTCTGAGTCTTCGATGATATAGAATTGGGTTTCCCATTAGGAGTTGCTGGAAGAGAATGTCTCCATATTATAGGAGTTCCCTTCTCCTGAACATCTAGACTCGACCTTGGAGAATGACCCTGAATTTTTTCTTTTTCCAACTCAATAGCAATCATGTAACTTGGAATCGATGGAATGCCTTTAGAAGCATGTTCAGGATGCTCAATTTTAACAGATCCAAATGAACTGCGTCTTCTGGGTTTTTGCTTCTATAACCTTATTTCACCTATCTTCCTGCCTTAATAGTAATTTATGCCTAATAATAGAAGAATTGTGAGTTATACCAAACAAATAATATAAATGTCCTTACTATTTAAAAAGCATCCTCAATTCTTGTACCACCCACCTCAACATCCACTCTATACATCCTAGGTTATTCTTAATCCATCAAGAGTATATAATTCTTAGGGTGGTGTTCTATGTGCACTATGTATGGGGGTTCATTCTAGCCTTGGATATATTTTGTGAGTTGATGTGATGTTTTTTGTGAGTTGATGTGATGTTTTTTGTGAGTTGATGTGATGTTTTACTTATGGCTGCAACTTAGTTTTGTTTGTCACCTAGTTATCATGATTCAAAACTCAATCATCATCTTAGATCATTGCAACATTAGATATATCTATGAGCTAATGTGATGTTTTGTTTGTCACAATGATTCAAAACTCAGTTATTATATCTCAATATTTACTTTATCTTTATTTTTTTTGTATATGAACCCTTTAAAAAAAACTACAAGAACATTTGATTTTACATTGTGATAGTATGATGTTTTGTTTGTCACAATGATTCAAAACTCAGTTATTATATCTTAATATTTACTTTATCATTATTTGTTCGGTATATGAACCCTTTAAAAAAACTGCAAGATCATTTGATTTTACATTGTGATCTCCCCAGCATGCATGGGGGTTTCAGAAATTGTAGAGCAACTTGAGTGGTTATTTCTAGAAATTGTTGTATAATATGGGAAAGTTGGATGGATTCCATAATAGATATGTATTTTGAAATTTCAAAGTTAATCTAGATGCCAAAATTACAAAACTTTGTGGTTGATCCTCCAATACGAGGAATCTAAGGATGACATTGTATGATAAAAAATAAGGATAAGGATCTTATCTATTACTATGAATAGATTTGTGTGATTGGAAAATTCTAAAATGTAATCCCTTTCAAAGTTTTATTCATTGTCTTCTTATGTTTATGCATAAGAGATATGTATTTTGAATTTTCAAAGTTAATCTAGATGTCAAAATTACAAAGTTAATCAACTTTGTGGTTGGTCCTCCAATAGGAGGAATCTATAAGGATAATGATCTTATCTACTATTATGAATAGATTTGTGTGATTGGAAAATTCTAAAATATAATCCCTTTCAAAAGTTGTATTGATTGTCTTCTTATGTTTATGCATAAGAGATATGTATTTTGAATTTTCAAAGTTAATCTAGATGTCAAAATTGCAAAGTTAATCAACTTTGTGGTTGATCCTCCAATAGGAGGAATCTAAGGATGTCACTGTATGATAAAAAAAAGGATAAGGATCTTATCTATTACTATGAATAGATTTGTGTGATTGGAAAATTCTAAAATGTAATCTCTTTCAAAGTTTTATTGATTGTCTTCTTATGTTTATGATTTGTTGTAGTCCATGCTATTGGTTATCTTCTTATGTATATGATTTATTGTAGTTCATGCTATTGGTTATCGAATATTCAGTACATCTAATAATTTTGTTTAATTTTTCAGAATAATTTATAAGAATATAAAATTACTAATTAATTCTTTGTATGGTTTAATATTTAAAAGAAATAGAAAAAAAACTAAGATATTTAATAAAGTATTGTCTCATAACAACATTAATTTTTTGTTAAAATTGTAAAAAATAATAATTAAAGTATAATATCTATAATTAATAAAGTAAGATAAAAAATAAGGATAAGGATCTTACCTATTACTATGAATAGATTTGTGTGATTGGAAAATTCTAAAATGCAATCCCTTTCAAAGTTTTTTGGAGTGTCTTCTTATGTTTATGATTTGTTGTAGGCCATGCTATTGGTTATCCAATATTCATTGCTTTGAATAATGTTGTTTAATTTTTTAGAATAATTTAGAAGAATATAAAATTACTAATTAATTCTTTGTATGGTTTAATATTAAAAAAAAAACTAAAATATTCAATAAAATATTATCTCATAACAATATGATTTTTTTGGTTAAAATTGTAAAAAAAATTATTAAAGTATAATATCTATAATTAATAAAGTAAAATACTTAAACAGACAATCTTACAACAAAGTTTATCCATAAACTCTTTGTATGCATTCTTTTTTTAAAAAGAAATTAAGAAGAGAAAAATTACTTGATATTAATCCTAACAACCAAATTAACTTGACTTTTATAAAACATATGTATACTGCAAGATTATTAGCAATTAGATTGCTAAATAATTGAAATCAAATTAACTCTGTGATAAAAAATAAAAATGAATATATTTTAAAAATATAGAATTACTAATTAATTCTTTATATAATTTAATATTTTAAAAAATAGTGGAAAAAAAACTAAAATATTTAACAAAATATTATTATGACAATAAATTACCAAAAAACAAATAATTAAAATATAATATTTATAATTGATAAAATAAAATACTTAAGCACATCATCTTAGACCAAAGTTCATCCATAGACTTTTTATATGCCTTTTTCTTTTGAAAAGAAATTAATATAGAAATTACTTGAGATCCAATTCCTGTAACGAAACATAATCATAGAAGGTAGGTGAGTCAATACTTCATCTATAGAAACTTATATTGAATGTCTAGTTAAGTGAAAACCATATTACTGTACCCTTAACCACTTCCGAAGCTAGAGTTGGAACGTAGATTCCTGCATATGATTTTCCGTTAATATAGAATTGAGGACTCTTGATATTCTTCAAACCACTACTGGAACACAAACGAAACGAGTTTTCTTTCCATTGCAGAACCAACAAGAAGATATTCGCATTGGTAAAAAACGACAGAAGATATGTGCATTGCTAAAAAACGACATCGTGTCTGCATAATTACCAAATGAACATATTTGCATTGGTAAAAAACGAGAGGAAGATATTTGCATCAGTAAAAAAAACGACATATGTCCACATTTTTACTATGTAATTGTGGATTGTTATTTTTTTTTTCAATCAAAAAACTCCTATCAATGCAAAGTTTATTAAGCGCCTCTAATACCAAAATACTCCAATCAATGCAAAACATGTTAAGTGCGTCTAATACCAGTGAATCTGGAGTTGAGTTTCAAGGAGAAGATGAACATCTTAAAAAAATAAAAAAATATGTGTATCTGAAGTTGTCTTTCAAAATATGAATAGCCAACTCCACATGGAAATTCCAGATAGATAATATTTGACACCAGTTTTAAAAGAATAATATAATCGTTAGAATTTGATTTCTAATTCGATTGACAAAGAAATCTAGTCATTTCATTGTTATATGAGTTCTAGAACTCTTAGCCATTGGTAGAAATTAATCAAGAAATTAATCAATACAAAAAATAAGTTTAATGAGTGGTTACTCAACAAATTTTTCTTAAGATTTTTCCTCTTTGATCATGAAACTGTCTTTACAAGTTTCCACAAGTTTCTATGTATTGTAATACGATTGAAATAATTGAAAGGTACAAAATATCCATCAAAATTTTTAAAATGAATGAATAAATGAAAAATAAACTCAGTAGAAAAACTGAGTTGTACACATTTTAACTTAATCTATATAAAAATATCAATGAAAACAACTTTTGACTAAGAGTAAAGATTTCCACAACCTTTGACCAAGAATATGGATTAAGTTATAGGCTGGGTAAACTTCCATTCTCTCCAGCTTCAAAGTTAAAAGGACTATTAAAAGTTAGACATTTTAAATTAGGTTGTAGGCTATTTTTTTTTTTATAAAAACGTTACTGTTTCATTCATCGTGATCTCTCTCGAAATTAGGTAGATTAAGAGTTAAGATAAATATTTATATTAATTTTTTTATTTGATTTTAATTTTTATCTAATAGTAATTTGATTTAATCAAAATGTTAAACATTATATTAAAACATCTCTACAACATGATGATAAATAAAAAACTCACATACTTTAATAATTTTTTTTCTAAGAGATTAAATTAACTATAACATTAAAAATTGTCCAAACTAATAAGTATATGAATGGAAAATAAATTAAAATTGTTAAATAAATAAATCTACAATAAATTAACTTTCAACCCTACCTAATTCCAGAATCACAATAAAGATAAAAGAAACACTATACATAATAACAGAAACTCAATATCATCCTTTACTCTACATTTTGGATTTTCTAGTACATACAATTTTTAAAACATCCACAAACTTAATAGCATAATCATTAAAAAAAAATTTAAAACATCCAAAAACTTAATACCATGATCATTAAAAAAACATATTCTAATAACAAATTGCTATTCCATCAAGTTAGACTAGTTATAACATTAAAAGCTCGAGAATCACAATGAAGATAAAAAAAAACACTATACATAATAATAACAAAAACTCAATATCATCCTTACAAACACTAATTAGATATGCAAACTAACACAAAATTTTTGACGGTGCAAATCCAAAATCACATCAAACAGATTTGCCTGGATGTTTCTGAAACATGCACTATTAAATAAGGAACTCGGAACTATTGGAGGTAGGTGTCTTGCTGGAGTTCGATATATAATTCATTGGTTATATGGTAGAAAGATTGGTAGTAATCACGTGAGTAAAAACCAAAAAATAAGAAATAAAATTGCATTGAAAGGGAAACCATCACCCATATTATAGTTTTTCACTTCGAAAATATATTGAATCAACTATGGAAACACTTTTACTTTCCAAGAAAAACATTTTGGTTTAAGATTCCACTTTCACTTTTACGGGGAAAAATTAGATTTTTGTGATCACTATCTTTAACGCTCCTTTTCCTTTATGTTTATTCCTTCTCTATGTATTATAGCCGCTTCAAGAATAATAAATAATATAAAAAAATATTAAAATATAAAAAGGTTTATTCCTTCTTTATGTATTATAGCTTGCTACATCAAAAATATAAAATAATAAATAATATAAAAAATATATTAAAATATAAGAAAATAAATAATAAATAATAAATAAAATATAATAATTGTAAATAAATAATAAATAATGAAGAAAATATAATAGTAAATAAATAAAATAGTAAATAATAATATTCAAGTTAATAAATATAAATAAAGATAAAAATAAACTATAAAAATAAGTAAAGTTAACAAAAATTAAAATAAAATAAAAAAGAGTTAAATTAAGAAAAATAGTAAAAATAAGTAAAGTTATCAAAAATAAAAAGAAATAAAATAAGAAAAAATTATATTAAGATAATTACTAAATTAAGTTAAACTTAGAATAAAAATAAAATTTGCATGTTGACACATGGTCTTTCTATTGTTTGGTCTATTTAATAGACGGAGATGAAGATGAGATTCATCATTCCATCATCCATTCTCCTTTTGGGAGAAAAGTGTTGTGAGACAAAAGATTCCCCGGCACTAGGGCTTGGGGGTGGCTAGCTGTAAAAAGATTATATGCCGCTGAGTCTATGGTTGGGTGTAGAGTCATCCCCAAAACTTTGTTGCGATTAGCAAGAATCAAATAGCGTCAGACTCCGAAATTACAAATAAGGAATATCATCGCTATAAATAAGTTGTCTTTGCTCCTATTTAAAAAAATTCTATGCTAATTAGTTGAATAGAAGTGTGTTGATTGTAAATTGATAAATTGATAATTGATCTAATTAGTTGCATGTTTTAATTTTGGGGTTGTTACATATGGTATCAGAGCAAGATTTAAACTCTATTGGACCTTTGAGATTTCATTTCATGTTTTTATTTATTAATAATTATAAATAACATTTGACAATTAATTAAAAAATGAAAAATTTAATAATAATAATCAAATATATATATCCAAATCATATATATAATATTATTTTTCCTAATTTCAACTAAAAATTAATTTAATTTAAATTTTATTATTATTATTTTTAAATTGAAACTTAATTATTTATAATTAGTAATAAATAACTAAAAATTATTTGGTTGTTATTTTAAATTTTTGATTTGTTTTTAATCAAAAAATATTTTGAAAATAGCTATAAAAAAGAAAAATACTAATTATAAATAACTAAAATTTATATTTCAAACTATAAACTAGTTATAGATAAGTTAATTGAAAACCCAAACCCAAAACCCCAGTGTCCATCCAACTTATTTCCTTTACAAAATAAGAATCTATCATTAACAACTTTGGATTTGGAACCACAATTGCCATCTAGGAAGCTCAAAATCCTAACCATGAGACGTAGAAGTGTCTTCTTTTCAGTGGGACCTTCAACTCGGGGAATTCCAGTTATAAGATCTTGGTTAGAATTTTTATTGCTTTAACAAAATCCAGTTATCAATGAAAAGTTTCATGTAGAATTGTATATGCAAAAGCCATGTAAATCACTTCAACGTTTTCTCTACGATTGGTATATTTTCCCTGGAATGCTACAGTTAATGCTAAATTACTTCTTCACGACCCCATTGAGACGTTCTTTAGAATTTAAAACACAGAGGTTTGCAGTAACTTTGTATTTAGTACTAAAAGTCCTTTTACACTCTCCGGCTTATGATAAATCATTAATTGAATTAAAACTATCCTTGGCTTCAAGGAATCAATTTGCTTGGCCACAATTTGAAACCACCATTCCAGACCTACCATTCAAATTCATCTCAACTTATGATAAGATGTTGATAATAGTCAAATTCTGTGCAATTTCTTCTCATCAATTGTCTTCTTAAATGTTCCATGATTTAAAGTTTATGCAACAAATTATTCAACTTATGATAAGATGTTGATAATAGTCGAACTCTATTCTGTGCAATTTCTTCTCATGAATTGTTTTCTTAAATGTTACCAGATTTAAAGTTTACGCAACAAATTATTCAAAATTTATAGTTATAAATATTGCTTGAAGTTTGTACGCGGGACTTAGCCTGGGTGGTTGGGAGTGTTATTATTAATTTTTTTTTACCCGGGACTTAGTTTGGGTGGATGTGAGTGACATTATTAACCTCCCCACCTAGGTTCGAAACGCTAATGACACTGAAATAATGTGACAAATGTTAATATATTCGAGCTTCCCCAAGAATCCACCACTCTGAAAAAAAAAAGGAATCCACCCCTCTGGGAAAAAAAATGCTACTTGAAGTGTCATAAATAGTTCTATTTGACATACAAAGATCCGTCGGTTTTAAATTATTATAGGATGCCCCTTGAGCTTATCAATCCTGCTATGGTTTTTTCTGAGGTATGGCATGCTTGATCACTGTATCATCTTAGCGTGTATAACAAAAAGTGACTGGATCACAAAAGGATAAGGAAATATGAAAATTGTAATTGTGTTTGAATTTCATTTTTTTATTGTTTTCAACGCTTTTACCAAGAAAAGTATAAATCCTAAATATAATATGGGAATATAATATATTTATACAGGTTACAATATTACAATGTATAAGTTAAGTTCCAATATTATAATGTTTAGAGGAAGTAGGGGTTTGAGAAAGTTTAGGTTCAAAATTGCTAATACCTTAATCTATATATTTATATTTTTTTTATAATGGATTACTTTTCGAAATATATAAATAAGTGAACAATTTTAAGTCTAAAGTATATGTTATAAGAATGATGAGAATTATTAAATAATAAGTATATTTTAAATAATATAAATTAAATGATGAGGTTTATATAATATTAAATCAAATAAGTCTTTTACATTGAGTTAAAGAATGCTATGACATATATTGTGTAGAGAATTTTTTTTGTTAATTTATATATATTTTGTGAATTTGTTATATACATATGATTATTAATAATATAAAAGTTTTATTGATTTGTATTCAAGTAAATTCGCAGGATATAGGGTGAAAGTAATATTGATGTCGGTATAATTTTAGTTATTCTTTATGTTAATATGAAAATGTTGATGTATAATATTGTGACAATGTTTCATGACGTGATGGTATGTGGTATATGGTATAATTTTGATGAGAGGTTAATGATGCATATGCAGTGTTTATTTATTTATTTGTTATGATAATGATGTTGTATATTTATGATGAATACGATATGCATAGTGATTGTGATGTTATGATATGAGGTATCTTTACATGTGCATTTGTTATGTTCATGTTTTAGTTTTGGGGTCATTACATATATTCTGTGTCAACTATGGAAACACTTATTTTCCAAGAAAAACATTTAGGTTCAAGATTCCACTTTCACTTTTAAGGAAAAGTATTAGATTTTCAGAATCTAAATCCTTGTGATCATTATTTTTAACGCTCCTCTTTCAATGTGACTCCTCCTTTAGGTTTACTCCCTCTTTATTAGTGCCTGCCTACAGAAAATCAAGGACTATTTACTCCCTCTTTACTAGTTCCTACCTATGGCAAAGCAGGGACTATAGCAATCGATAGATGGTTGACCGTTAATTAATCCATTTTTCGACCAATAATTTTAGCTCCTTAAGAAAGTAAGAGACAAACAATACAAGAGAAAGCATCTTTCCTTTTCAACCCTCTTAGTATCAAAAAGGTGATAGACTCTTTGGTCCCAAGGTGTTTTGGGAATTTACCAATGCTCTTTTTGACTTCGAAGCTCGTAAGAATTAGTTTTTATCTTTGCAATGTTCATTTTCTTCTTAGCACTGGTCAAGATATAAAGATCATTCCAGTTATCAATATTGTGGTTAATCACCTCCTTATAATAACTTAGCTTCCTTTTTTCTGTCACTCCTTATCATCGTACAACTTATCCTTAAATTTAGAAGTAATTGTAGTTTTAACATTATCTTTAAAAACTCCCCCAATCGGGGTGATGAAGGGGGAGCGTACGAGCATGAGGACAATGCAGGGGAGAGGATGGCTAGGACGGCCACCTACTGCCATCAATCTGGATCAACTGGACGTGGTGGTGTCCTGCATGACTGCGGGAATCTCAAGGAAGCAAAGTGGTAGGAGTATGGGGGGAGAGGTGGGAAAAAAAGGTGGCGGTAGTGGGATGGGATGTAGGGTAGATGGGAAGGCATACATGAGGATGGCAAGGTTAGGAAGAGAGCCCAGATTGCAGCAAAGGAAGGAGGGGATAAGGGCAGCGTGAGAGACGGGATCTTCTGTGGCCAAGCTCAATTCCGGGTATGTTTCCTTTGGTTTAATCCCTGTAATTCACTCTGTTACGTAGAGTATGTTGGAGGTGAAGGGAAAGCTGGGACACGCTGGGGAGGGGTTGTGTCTGGGTGGGTCTGAGGACTACATTGTGAGGCAACGAGAGGAACAGAGCATAGGCATGCCTGGGGAATGTATTAGCAGGATAAAGGGCCAGCCCTGGAAAAGTAAGGTTGAAATCCATGAGAAGGACAGGATGGAAGTCAGCTTGACCACCAACCTTAGTTCAGGGGGGAAGAGAACATCAATTCTTCAGAGTGAAGGGGGAGGCTGGAGTGGGGAAGGAATGCTAAAAGACAAGAACATGCTAACTTATGAGAAGATCGAAGTTCCTAGAAAGCTAACGTTTTCTATTTACAATTGCAAACAGGAGTCAATAAAGGAAGAGATGGCACGCCTCGGTAGAGACTGGGGTCGTGGGGGCAGAGGGCGCCAGAGCCAGCCGTTTAAAAGCGATCCTACAACTTCGACACTGGCAGGTCAGAGAAGAGGCAAGAAATCTACCAAGACGGCTTTCCATGAAGCATCTCATGCATACAGAGAAGGGACGGATGCTGACACTCGTAAGCTAATCCAGGAGATGGAGTATAGTGTCATGGAAGAAGATTTTGAGCCAGAAATGGAAGAATGGGGGGTTATAGTCCCCGACCCAGGGCACACCAGAGGCAGGATGACGCTATACAGATAAGCCCTGCACGTGCACTAGGTAATGAAGCATTTACTGGCCAAAGACCTGGAGCAGGTGGCAGGGGAGATGGCAGAAATAGCACAAGGTATGCCCAATATCAAAAAGGACATGAAAAACTTGCAAATTATCCTGATTATGCAAGACAGTAAGCTAGAGGATATCCAGCAACGTCTGATGAAGCTGTCTCCAGCGCTAGGTGACTCTGTTGTTGCACCGGCTATTGTGGAATCTGATAAAGATGATAGAAAGGAATAGTTTTCTTAGTTTCTAGTTTTGGGTTTTTAGCGGATAGCATTCTCTTTGCCTGTGTTTTATGTTAGTTTGGAACCTGAATAGTGTTTCTAGATGTGAAGTTTATTTAGCTTGGATTGAAAGACTAGTAAAATTTTGTTATTGGATGGCATATAATAGACTCAAGTGGCCAACAGACTTGGTTTCCCATTTGGGCAAGTTGAGGCCACCAAATTTATGTACATGGAACAACTTTTTTTATAAATAGAAAAGGAAGGAACTACCGCAACTTACCAAAAAAACATTATCTTTAAAAACTCCTTTCATTATAATCTATGTTTCATTATAAATTTTATATCTATATTATGATTGTTAAATAGAGGAAAAGCCTTGAAACTACATAAGGGTTTAGGTTAGGGAACTTCGAAATAATAAAACAGTCAAATTAACATTCAAAGTTTCGAGATAAAACTAGAGTAGCAGAGTTTATATACAAATTAATAAATTTAAAGCAATAAATTCAATATTTTTGAAATTTATATTTTTAGAACAATATAGTTATAAATTAAATAATTAATGTAGTTATATAAATTAAATAATTGGTAAATTTTGATAAACATCAATTTATAATAAGAATCAAAATACTTAGTTTATAATATATTTTACATTACCAACACTAAAAACATAATCAAAATTGAGTAAATTATAGCTTTATTCTAACAAAGTACCTCTAATTGGGGTATGATATTGGGGGCAATCCCATCACCTCAAGTGGCAATTAAGAGTGGGGCGACTTGGCTTGCCCCTCCACATGCAGTCTGCATGTGATGCTTTTCATGAGTGAGGAGATGGTAATCACTATTCTTGTTTTGACCATTGTCACTAGAGGGATAAGGTTAAAGGAGATTGTGAGGGTGCGCTCTTCCTCTCCGATGCCAAAAATTCTGTGACTAAAGAGTTTCCTTGCCACGATTATCAAGTTTAGTTCTTTTCTTTGTAAATTATGTTCAACTCCTTGTTACATTTTGGGTTTTGTTAAGGGATAATATTTGGGTGAGTATTTCAATCCTAATGAGAAACCATAGTAGCATCTATGAAATTGGTCTCCTTGGGACAATTTTTTTCCAAAGCAGTGGCATTCAGGGCAGAGAAATGTAGGACATTTTTAGTGTGTTGTTGGTCTAGGGAGGATTTCTTCGCTCTCGGTTTCATTCAATGTGGTGTTCTTTGTTGCTTGTCCAAATTAAAATTTTGGGCTAGGCAGTGCATCTTTCTAGGTTACTTTCTCAATGCTTCTTATTTCATCTTTTTTAATTCTAGACATGGCATTTGGTATTCTGTTTGTGGCTAATGCCTACATTGCTAGTATTCTATGTAGCCAATTAGTCAAACTTGTGGTCTTTATCTTTAATTCTCATTTGGATAATCTTCTACATATTTCTATGTTGTGTTGTTTTTTGTCATCTATTCGTACCCTGTTTCATTTCCTACGTTGGCTCAGGGTTTTTCTCTTCCTGTGTTTATATCAATGTGTCTATATTGTTCAATATACAAGTTTTCTCCTTTGGGGTGTGCGCAAAATGAATTTTCATCCTCGATAGCGCATGTTCAGCCACCAAGGAGGGCAGCGTGGCCATGGAGAACAATGTAGTCAGAGTGCCCATGCGAGAACTAGAGCCCAAGCCCAGGCATGTGAGGTCATAAAACTTTACTATGTTGTTTCCCCCATGAAATTAGAGTTGAAATCCGTCACCTTGAGACCCAACCTATGGATGAATGACTTTCTTTTCAGATTTTTATATTATTAGATAGGATTCCAATCAGGTTCTTTACTTTGGGCATACCATGGGAAGAAGGAAGAAATATTTGAACTCAATTACTCTCAACTAGCAACATAATACTCTTCTCAGCAAAGGCTTGAAGGAAAAACAAGAGAAATAATACAACATTTTCTCAACAGTGATGATATCAAATGTGGACAAATATTTTAGCTTCCATGTTTGGGAAGTTTGGATGCTTGGCTGGTACAATTAGAGTGTCACCGCCAATGTGAATGAAGTCACTAGAAAGACACAACACTAGTGACTTCTTAATATTCTTCAATTGATGATCTCCAAAGAGATTTTTGTTTTTAGTTATTTTTTTACAAACTGATTGACTCTCAGGCATTTTTGTATTGTTCTGACTAGTATTGAGAAGGTGGCCAAGAGATGTGGTTTCTCTTGTGCCAAATTGAAGTTGTCTTCTTTGACTATAGCTAATCAAAGACATATGTATGACAATGTTTTGACTTTTTGAGGCAATACAAACTTTAACATAAAAAATAAAAATTAAAAAATAATTTTTTTTTAGCAAGGTAATAATATTATTATTAATTATAAAAAATTAATATATAAATTGAACATATATATTTTAAAAAACATGTGATAAGATTTTTAACTATGGAGATTTGCCACACATTATCATGGTGTAAAGTGACTTTACAATATAAATATGCTTTGTTAAAATACAATGAGATTGTCCTCATGGTTTGAAACATCGACTAAATCTTAATAATGTAATTAATCAGAAAAATAATCTCATTATCATAAAGGATCACAAAATTCTAAGATGTGACAATGCACCTAATTAATACCACAAATTAGTCATTTATCTAATTAATCAATTTAATTAAAAATATAAAAAACATAATTATTTTTGAAAAATAATCATTTATCTAATTAATCAATTTAATTTAAACTAAAAAAACATAATTACTTTTGAGATAAATTTCAACATATAATTTTCATTATTAAAAATATTCTAAAAGCAATAAAAAATAAAATTTATAGTATTAACACATAATAATAATAATTATTAATAACTAAATAAACTCCTACAGATAGCTCAATTAATGGAATTCCTATTGCTAAGTACACCTTATCATGAAGGTGCACATGCTCTTTTATTATTACTTAAAAAAAAATACACTATCTATCAGGAATTCTTCTATGTCATTGATGTCTCTTCTTTCAATGCAATACCAGTCCAGACTCATACTGATATTATAACTTCTAATTATAATGTTTCTGCCAATACTGATATTATAACTTTTAATCATACTGTTTCTACCAATACTGATATTATAACGCGAGGGGTCCCAACAGCAATGAGATCATCTGCTCTGCGCACTGTGATCCCAAACCTTTCAGACATATCCAGTTCCTGTCCATTCATCTTATCAGGCAGTGTCCAGTCAAAACACTGCAATAGCTGTGCCAACGGAAACTCAACAAGAAGCATTCCCAGCTGCTCTCCCGGGCATCCTCTCCGGCCTGCTCCGAACGGAATCCACTCACAGTTACGAATTTTTTCATCTAGCGAGCAGCCATTCATGAGTCTCTCAGTCACGAACCTTTCCGCATCCTTTCGGTTCCTTCCGATTGCCCAAAGATTCACCAAAACGCGAGTGTTTTTGGGAATTTCATAGCCCAACACATTGCAGGCTTCCACAGATAAGTGGGGAAGGGGGGAAGGTCAAGGGGTGACGCCGCGTGGAGTCTAAGCGTTTCTTTCACCACAGCTTGGAAGGGAGAGAAGGAAGATCAGATTCACGCACCATCCGGCCCTTTCCAACTACAAGTTCCAGCTCGTCCTGAACCTTCTTCAACACTGGCGGGTTCCTCAATAATTCGGACATTGCCCACTCCATGGTTGTGGATGACGTGTCTGTGCCAGTGGCCAACATATCCTGCCATTATCGTTACAATAAAGACATCAATAAAATATCAAAGGATCACAATCACTGCACTATTTACGGGATCATAATCATATTTACTTATTTAAAAACCGCCATTCAGATACAATACATGCAAATTTTACATACATATAGGATGGCCTTTATATTATCTCGTGTAATCTGTGGCTCGATATCGTTATCTGTAGAAGCTGCAAGAAAAACATCTACCAGATCTCGCGTGATGTTGGGGTTGTTGGGGATTTTTCTGTCAAAATCCCAAAAAAAAAATCACAGAACACAGAGACAATGATCTGTTTCAAACACAGGATCTTTAACACGGCGGAAACTTAAAAAATTATTTGCAGCAGACAGAGTTTTCACACACCACACATTTCTATTCATTAATAAAAGCAACTGCTGTTACAAATTTCTTCCTCTCTCTCAGAGGGATTCACCAGGAACATTTGAGTTCCACACAAAAACTACTCTGTCTCCTCCTGAGATTTTACACTGCTGTGTGTAAATATCTCTTTTACATTCACTGTTTAAAGAAAACTTTACATTTACATTTACTACTTGTTTCATTCACTGTTGCTGCGTGCTCCTTCTTTTCATTACACTGTTGTGCATCCCTTTCAATTCAATTTACTTCACCTCTGCACTTCTGTGCCTTCTTTGCAAATTTTTTTTTTTTTTTTTCACGCTGCTGCGTGGGTTACAATACATACGACATCGAATACAGGAACATTACATATATATAACAACCAAAAGAAATTACTTCACGTTTTCACATGCCATGCTTCCATAAAAGAATTAAATGTTTTTACCAACCTTTACTTGTGCCCATTCTCCCGCTGAAACAAAATTAAAAATTTCATCAAAACTTACCAACCCACAGTAAATTGCATTTACTGTTTTACTGACATTTTACTGATGGTAAGTAAAACTTTTACTTCACGTAAAATTTCATTTAATGCTGGCCTGTACTTCAACCATTGACTTCATTTAAATCGCATCGCAGAATCCCATTTGGTCGGAACACAAAATTGGAGCACACACATATGGTGCGATCTGCGATATGCGATCGCATCGCATCGCACCATCGCAATCGCAGAAATCACAGCACATAAGGGAGTGTGTCAGAGTGTGTTTGCGATTTGCGATTTGCGATAGATTGCATCGCAAATAAAATAAACCTGCAGTTGAAATTACAATTTCAACACCCCCCTTTAATTTCAACTGCTGGGTATTCAATCATACCCAAACATTTCCTCAAATACTCAAAACTTTTCTGGTCTAATGGTTTGGTCAGAATGTCTACAACCTGTTCCTGAGTGCTGCAATGTTGTAAAACAATTTCTCCATTGTTCACCAATTCTCTGATGTAATGGAACCTTGTATCAATGTCTTTCGTCCGTTTGTGAAACACAGAATTCTTGGACAATTCAATCTCTGAACTATTATCGCAGAAAATCACTGTTGCTGTTGCCTGCTCTTGGCATATACCTTTTAGCAGTCTCCTCATCCAAACTGCTTGACATGCTGCTGTTGTAGCTGCCACGTACTCTGCTTCTGCTGTAGACAACGCCACAATGGGCTGTTTCTTGGAAGCCCATGAAATTGCTCCTGAACCCATGTGAAAAACGTAACCGGATGTGCTTTTCCGGTCATCTGCACTTCCAGCCCAATCACTGTCGGTGTAGCCAACTAAATCTGAGCTTTCTGAGACACTATATAATATGCCAAACATTTTGGTACCTTTGACATACCTTAAAATTATTATTGCTGCCTGCCAATGTGCCTCCTTTGGCCTCTCCATGAATCTGGAAATTAAACTAATAGCAAACATAATGTCAGGCCTAGTAGTTGTTAAATACATAAGGCTGCCAACAATACTCTTGTACAAACTAGGATCAAAATCCTTGTTGCTGTCCTCTCTGCTGAGTTTTAATCCCATTACTGTGGGAGTGATCGCTGCTTTGCATTCTTGCATGTTAAATATGCCCAACACTTGATTTACATATCTAGCTTGTGAGATAAAAATTCCTTTTTCATTTTGATCTACTTCTATGCCTAAGAAGTATCTCAAGAAACCCATGTCAGTCATTTCAAATTCCTCTTTCATGACTGATTTAAAATTATCAATGAGCTGATCATCATTACCTGTGAAAATAACATCATCAACATATAAGACAACAATTAAAATTTTACCATCTTTTCCTTTGATGTAGATGGTGGGTTCTCCTTCACACTTGTCAAATTCATTATCCAATAGATAGGAATCTATCCTGTTGTACCATGCTCTTGGCGCTTGCTTCAGCCCATAAAGAGCTTTCTTCAATTTGCACACTTTGTGCTCTTCACCTTTCTTCTCATAGCCTAGAGGCTGTTCAACATAAACCTCTTCCTTTAACACTCCATTTAGGAATGCTGACTTCACGTCCATTTGGTAGATTTTCCATTTGTTTTGTGCTGCCATGGACAGCCCTGCTCTCACGGTTTCCATTCTTGCAACCGGTGTGAAAGTCTCCTCATTGTCTCTCCCATATTGCTGCTTGTACCCTTTGACAACCAGCCTTGCCTTATGTCTTTCTATTTTACCTTCAACATTGCTCTTGGTCTTGTAAACCCATTTAACTCCTATGACCTCTTTACCTTTTGGTAGCTCTACCAAATCCCATGTTTTGTTTCTCTCTATGGCATTCATCTCCTCATCCATAGCTTCTATCCATTTCTTATCTTTAATTGCATCTTCGAAATGAATAGGATCATCAACATGACAATACAAGGCAAATAAGGAATTCATTCCTTCATCATAAATGTCACTTAGATTTCTAAATTTCTTACCTCTTTCACTTGGTGTGCAAGTGCTTGAAGATGCACTTGAATTTCCACCTTCTGGTGTGCTTGGAGAAGTACTTTCATTTATCCTCAATGGTGTTCCTTGCTGTCCTTGTGTTGGCGCTACTGTTTGGGGATGTATTTCAGCCATCTCTTCATCATCTTCATCATGAGACAAACAGTTTTTAACATTAACTGTTTTCTCTATGCTTCCATCCCAAGCTTCCTCCTCAATGAACTGAACATCTCTGCTCACAAAGAACTTCTTGGTAGATGGGATATACAACCTGTAAGCGTTGGATTCCTCACTGTATCCAATGAAGATACATTTCTCCCCTTTGTTGTCCAACTTCCTCCTTAGCTGATCTGGAATGTGTGCATAGGCCACACATCCAAAAATTTTCATGTGGGTGACTCCTTGCTTTCTCCCACTCCATGCCTCTTCAGGCACTTTGTTCATTACAGCTTTTCTAGGACATCTATTCAAGATATATACTGCACAGTTTACGGCTTCAGCCCAATAATCATTTGGCAAATGCTTTCCCTTCAACATGCTCCTCGCCATATCCATAATGGTCTTGTCCTTCCTTTCAACAACATTTTGCTGCGGGGTGTACCTTGCTGTAAATTGCTTGTGAATTCCATTTTCTCTGCAAAACCGTAGGAATTCTTTGGAGATATACTCACCTCCTCTGTCTGTTCTCAAAACTTTGATGCGCAGCTCGCTTTGATTTTCCACGAGTGCTTTGAAATTTCGGAATTTTTCAAACACTTCACTTTTATTCTTCAAGAAATAAACCCAAGTTTTTCTTGTAAAATCATCAATAAATGTTAGAAAATATTGGCTGCCTACTAAAGATGGGGTTTGCATTGGTCCACATAAATCTGAGTGGACAATCTCTAAGGGTGCTCTTGCCCTTATGCTTTTCCCGCTTGGAAAACTTTCTTTGTGTTGTTTCCCCAAAATGCAACCTTCACAAAGGCTGTCCGGTTTCTCTATCAATGGTAATCCTCTTACCATTCCTTTCCTGCTCAACAGGTTAAGACCTCCAAAGTTGAGATGTCCAAATCTCAAGTGCCACAACCAATTTTCATCCTTTGGTTGGCTTTGGAAAGCCTCTTGGGTAACTGCTGCAATTTCTCCTTTGTTTTTCAGATCTGCTCTTATTCTAAGAGGGAACATCCTGTTCCTTGTCATTTTCACTTCAGCAATGCATCGTTTGCTGGGTGCAATATCCATGATGGTGCATACATCATTTACAAAGAAAACATTGTAACCCTTTTGAACAAGCTGTCCAATACTCAAGAGGTTACATCTCATTCCAGGAACATAATAGACATCTGTTATGGTTTTCCTTTCTCCTTGCTTTGTAAATATTTTAACTTCTCCTTTACTCATAACAGAAATTTTGCTATCAGTCCCAAGTGTGACTTGTGACTTCACACTTTGATCTAGAGCAGAATACAAAGCTATGTTTCCTGTCATATGGTTACTGCAACCGAAGTCTAGAAACCATATATCTTCACTATTTGTTTCAGCCATGTTACAAGCTAACAATACATTATCTTGGCTAACATTTTCTCTAGTAATATTTGCACTAGAGCTATTACTCACATCATGCTGCTTCTTTCTACATTCACTGGCATAATGCCGATATTTTTTACAATAATAACATTGGACATTGGATTTTTCATACCTTTTTCCTTGAGCATGATGTTGTCCTCCTTTTTGGCTGCTGCCTTGACCTTGGTTTTGATTTGGATTGCTGCCTCTTCCTTGAGCATTTGCTGGACTGTTCCTTCCACCTCTGTTTTGGCTTCTTCCTCTTCCTCTCTTGTTTCCTCTGCCTTGACCTCTTCCTCTTCCAAAGGACATCTGGGTCTTGAAGGCTTTCTCTAGAGATGAGTTTTCATTTCTACTCAACCTCTGCTCATGTGTGATCAATGATGCATGAAGCTCATCAACTGAAAAGTTTGAGAGATCCTTTGTCTCTTCTATGGTGGTGACAATCACATGGAACCTTGAGGGTAGGCACCTCAATAGTTTCTCCACAATCCTCCTTTCTTCAAGTATCTCTCCATGAGATCTTATTTGTGTGACCAGGCCAATTACTTGAGTGAAGAATGAGTCAATATTGTCTGACTCCTTCATGCACAGGTTCTCAAAATCTTTCCTCAGCAACTGTAGTTTTGTTGTCTTCACTCTCTCCATTCCTTGATAGGTTGTTTTAAGAGTTTGCCATGCTTCTTTGGATGTCTTAGCTGCTGCTAACCTTGGAAACACGCTTCCATGCACTGCCTGATACAAGAAGAAGAGGGCTTTAGCATCCTCCTTCTTATAGTTCTTCAATAGCTCTTTCTCTCCCTGAGTTAAGCTATTAAACTCATCATCATTTGCTGGTTTTTCAAAACCATCTTCAACAAATTCCCATAAATCTTCTAAGAAAAGCAAAGATCGCATAACTATTGCCCAATAGTCATAGTTTTTTTCATTAAGCTGTGGGAGCTGGGTGTTAAACATACCCATGCTAGTGCTGGTGCTGGCCATTCCTTGCACTTCTTAACTATGCTTTAAAATGCTTGACTGTGTATTAAAATAACTCACTGTCTTCAAAAGTAACACAGAAAACTTGAGAAATACCTTAATCCTTTTGCCTGAGACTTCACTCTGCTGGAGAAGATGCTGCAGCAAATAAACTCCTTCCTTCAGCTTCTTTGTCACCTTCAAAGAGCCTGGACCAGCTCTGATACCACTGTTGGGGATTTTTCTGTCAAAATCCCAAAAACAAAATCACAGAACACAGAGACAATGATCTGTTTCAAACACAGGATCTTTAACATGACGGAAACTTAAAAAATTATTTGCAGCAGACAGAGTTTTCACACACCACACATTTCTATTCATTAATAAAAGCAACTGCTGTTACAAATTTCTTCCTCTCTCTCAGAGGGATTCACTAGGAACATTTGAGTTCCACACAAAAACTACTCTGTCTCCTCCTGAGATTTTACACTGTTGTGTGTAAAGATCTCTTTTACATTAACTGTTTAAAGAAAACTTTACATTTACATTTACTACTTGTTTCATTCATTGCTGCTGCGTGCTCCTTCTTTTCATTACACTGCTATGCATCCCTTTCAATTAAAATTTACTTCACCTCTGCAGTTCTGTGCCTTCTTTGCAAAAAAAACTTTTTTTTTCACATTGTTGCGTGGGTTACAATACATACGACATCGAATACAGGAACATTACATATATATAACAACCAAAAGAAATTACTTCACGTTTTCACATGCCATGCTTCCATAAAATAATTAAATGTTTTTACCAGCCTTTACTTGTGTCCATACTCCCGCTGAAACACAATTAAAAATTTCATCAAAACTTACCAACCCACAGTAAATTGCATTTACTGTTTTACTGACATTTTACTGATGGTAAGTAAAACTTTTACTTCACGTAAAATTTCATTTAATGCTGGCCTGTACTTCAACCATTGACTTCATTTAAATCGCATCGCAGAATCCCATTTGGTCGGAACACAAAATTGGAGCACACACATATGGTGCGATCTGCGATATGCGATCGGATCGCATCGCACCATCGCAATCGCAGAAATCACAGCACATAAGGGAGTGTGTCAGAGTGTGTTTGTGATTTGCGATAGATCGCATCGCAAATAAAATAAACCTGCAGTTGAAATTACAATTTCAACAGGGGTCATTCTCGGCAACGTGTTGCTCTATCACTTTCTCTAGCAACTCGTCTTGTATGCCATGTATTTCCTTGAAGCGCCAGTTGAGACCTTGTAGATCCATCCAGGCGACGTATCTTTTATAATCTCCAACAAAAATTTCCTTCATCATCGAAGTGATTCCTTTACTGCCAATGGAGTCTTTGTCAGAGTACTTTCTAACGAAGGTCGTCCTGCACAAAATGTCGCTCACAAGGGTTGAGACTGTTTTCCTAATGTTTAGCGGATGATCTGAATTAGCAATAGAAAGAATCATAGTAGAGACCTCCTCTTCTCTTATGAATCAGAAGTAATCCAAGCGTCTTGCGCTCAGCAACTGTAAAACGCACACCTTACTCACTTGCCTCCACTAAGCGCCATACGCCATACGGAGCAACAATAATTAGCGGCCGCAGATGGAGGTCTGCTAGCAAAAAGCAGATCATATGTCTTGAGAAACTCTTGATATTGTATTGATGTCTTTATGGAAGGATGATGTTGGCCGCTGGCACGGACACGTCATCCACAACCACGGAGTGGGCAATGTCCGAATTATTGAGGAACCCGCCAGTGTTGAAGAAGGTTCAGGACGAGCTGGAACGTGTAGTTGGAAAGGGCCGGATGGTGCGTCAATCTGATCTTCCTTCTCTCCCCTACTTACAAGCTGTGGTGAAAGAAACGCTTAGACTCCACGCGGCATCACCCCTTGCCCTTGCCCACTTATCTGTGGAAGCTTGCAATGTGTTGGGCTATGAAATTCCCAAAAACAATCGCATTTTGGTGAATCTCTGGGCAATCGGAAGGAACCCAACGTCATGGGAGGAAGCAGAAAGGCTCATGACTAAGAGACTCATGAATGGCTGCTCGCTAGATGAAAAAATTCTCAACTGTGAGTGGATTCCGTTCGGAGCAGGGGGGAGAGGGTGTCCGGGAGAGCAGCTGGGAATGCTTCTTGTTGAATTTTCATTGGCACAACTATTACACTGTTTTGACTGGACACTGCCCGACAAGATGAATGGGCAGGAACTGGATATGTCTGAAAGGTTTGGACTCACAGTGCGCAGAGCACATGATCTCTCTGCTGTTGGGACCCCTGGCGTTACGGTTGTACTGTAATCTGTATTGCTGACTGCCTACACTAATGTAGACTCCGATGCAAACAGAGCGGGTAGAAACATATAACTACCAATTTCCGCCAAAGGTGCAAAGCACGCATAAAGTACGCCTAAGGAATACAATAATTGGAAAGTTTATCGGGTCATTAAACCTAAATTTTAATTATATTATTTTTAATTAGGTGTATTAAGCAAAATTTTAATTATTTTTAATTAGGTGTATAAGGAATGAGGTGGATTGCCGGATGCTATTTTACAAGTTTATATTATCAATCCACAAGTGAAATAATCTACTTATCTTTGGTCATGAAGTCTTGAATTGACTTTTAAACCAGCTGATATTTAGATGTTAATTCTTCAAGATGATGTTCTAAGCAACATTGCTTATTAAATTTTCTTTTTTTTAGACATGGATGAGCTATGCGAGGTTAAATTGAACTCTATTTCTATAATTGTTATTTTATACAGTTGTTGGAATGATTTATTAAATATTGTTTAACTTAAAGAATTTTAATCTGCATGCAAGTGGCTATAGATTGATTGAAATGAAAGTCATTCATGAATAAAGTTGGAAGTGGAGGGCACGCACCTATCATTAAATTATGTCGACTTTAGTTAAGACACCAATTATTGAAGCACAAAACTTTTAAACAATGAAGATGACTATTTTCAAGCTTTGTTTAGTGGTAAAGTACGTGCCATCGTAGAGTCCATACATGGAATCCCTAGTAAAAAAAAATGGTGGTATCCTCACCTTTGCTGGAAAAACATTCACCACACAAAGCTGGGGATTTGTAAGTGATTCATATTTACCACTGTCATTTGATTTCAGTTAAAAGCACTCAAACATCCACCAAACTTACTATTCATGATCTTTAGTCCATTTTTTTTGGTTTGTATATAATCTCATTTAGATAGATTGATGACTTCTGTGCAGGCGTTTAGTCGCACACATGAGAAATTGGAAAAGAATATTTCTAATATAATGCTCGAATTAGCAGACAATGACACACTCCAAGTCTTACGAAAAAAGTTGTTGCCATATTACCATGAGGATTGTAGTGGATATACTCAACCCGAATCTGGCCAAATTCAAATTGACAATTTGTGGGGTCTTTTTGTCGTATCAAGATTAGTTACAGTGATAGTATTATTGATTTACCTGGTGCGATGGAAATGGAATGCTTCAAAAGTAGCCCCACAAACAGTCCTCTAAGACTCATCTGGCCATGGTGAAAGATTTGAACTTTAGCATAAATATGTGGCTACGTAACACGTACACCTTAATCTCTCTTTTGGGGTGATCGTGTTCTACTGCATGATGCATGAGTGTTAGTTTTTTTTTCATGCCACCTCGCCACCTGCAACTCAATCCCTCCCTCGCCAACACTTGAATACAACACGTACTTCCATGTCATAATCCTTCCCAACATAATTTGTAATCCTTCCCAACCTCTTGATATGTTTGAGTGGATGGATTATGATGCAAATGCGGAGCAAAGCATGTTAAGCTCTCTGCTAAATGATACAAATGTGGAGCAAAACATGTTAAGCTTTTTTCTAAACAGCGTGGTAGAAGATAATTTTGAGGTGAATGCAAAGACATGGAAAGAAGGAGGGTGTGGCTATCGGCGGGATGATATAAGGACCATCATTTACAAAACATCATATTTTCATCATAATCAACATTGTCTACCATTTTCTATGGTTGTCTGCACCAGAGATGGCTATGTTGAAAAGATTAAAGTAAGAACTCCAAGAAAACCTAGAAAATCACTGCCAAATTCTTCCCACAAAAAGCGCTCATGTAGGAGGAAATCCGAGAAAAGGGAGAGCCTCGTCTTGGCCAATATCGATGGTAAGTTCGGAGAAATAATTGCCATGATGAAAAGCTCAGAAGATCACTCCCATGATTTTAGGGATTCAATGCTTGAAATGATTCTAGAGAAATAGATTTTGGAAGCCAATGATCTAGAGAAGCTTTTGTAGTGTTTTCTCTCATTAAATTCTTGCCGTCATCCTCGGGTAATCGTCGAGGCCTTTATAGTGATCTGGCGAGCCATCTTCGACGGCACCAAAAGTTCGTCGACGCCTGATTTCTGACACATATGGTAGGTGCCTTAAAAAATTCAAAGAGAAATAATTTTTTGTTTAAATGTTTCAAGTTATTCAGAGCATTCAACTTCAATTTGAAAACAAATTTATTTTTTCTTTCTTAATATAGATTTAGCAGGAAGCATAATTGCAGATTCTCGAGTAGAACGCGATGAGAATGGAACCCGAGCCAATTGTTGGAGGTACTACACGCCTACATGCAGACACTTAGTTAGAGCATGGGACTACATGCAAGATTCCTTCTCAATGGTTTACTTCTTGATTTGCTCCTTCTTTAACTCCGTAACTGGCTAGTTCTTCTGCATGATTTACTCCCTGATTTGCTCCTTCTTTAACTCCGCAACTAGCTAGTTCTTCTGCATGATTTACTCCCTGATTTGCTCCTTCTTTAACTCCGCAACTGGCTAGTTCTTCTACATGATTTACTCCCTGATTTGCTCCGCAACTGGCTAGTTCTCTCCGGAACTTGTTGTAGGTGTTGAGTCCTCTCATTGATCACCACTATGGTGCATTACCTTGGGATCTTCACCCAGTAATGCTATATCATGAGCATTGTAACCTATTTTCTAATGAATCATTCTTTTGTTCTTTTGATTTTCTTTTAGTGTTTTTGCTCTACAAAGTTGTGTGTTCAACCTTTACTAGCTAGATTCATCTGTGCAGGTTTTCTAACACATTTACATGGTATCAGAGCCCACAGGTTGCTAGGTAAAAGGCGCACTAGTATTTTATTTTGTAGGTATTACAGCTTGAATATAGAAGATCAACAGAAAAATGGAGTTTCCCAAAGCATCGATCCTAACACCGTACAACTATCACGAATGGAAGGACCAAATGGCTCGATACCTTTGTCAAAAAGGGTTGTACAGGATTACCATGGCTGCAGAAGTGGAGCCCACTTCAGCCATAGAGAAATCCAAGTACCTCAACTGCATGGATGAGGCCCACGGATCCACATGCATGTGCATCTCCCCAAAGTTGTAGTTTCATCTATCTGCC
This sequence comes from Pinus tabuliformis, assembly GCA_031772625.1. Classification (NCBI taxonomy): domain Eukaryota; kingdom Viridiplantae; phylum Streptophyta; class Pinopsida; order Pinales; family Pinaceae; genus Pinus; species Pinus tabuliformis. Next base: position 577,257,573 of record CM062806.1, on the reverse strand, counting down.
TGCAATACTCCCAATGAGATTTGGAAAAAGGTTGAAGAACTCTACGGGAAATAGGATGAGATGAATGTAGGAATTTACAGGGTAAGTTCCTCAGAAAGAATACCAAGAGGACACCGCTCACAACCAGATCTCAAATCAATACACCAGTATTTTTGACGTGGTTAAAACCCTCAGAGTGCAAGGAGGGAAACAGTCCACGGCCTGTCCCAACGTGGGTACAGACAATTTATTAATCAAAGAATGAAAATTTACATAAGCTTCTCTCATGCACGGATTACCCGAACAATGACCCTCCATGCGCTTTAAATAGAACTCATGGACCAATCGGGTGTCAAGCCACGGATCAAGTGTCGGTAATACCGAGGTGAGAGTGAACCGTCGGATCACTACATATCGTGACCGTCGGATTGTAAGTTACAAAATGTACAACGGTAAAGAAACACACTTTACCTAACTCTAACCTAACTCTATACTAGACCAAGTTGAACTTAACTATATCCTATGTGTCGGAATATCCTAACATCCCCCCTTAAGAACAACTTGGGATAGGATTGAAGGATTTACAAATATGACACAATAGGAGAAGGAAGGAGGCACTAGAGCCTATCCCCCCTTAGTGACAACTTCCTGAACTCCAAGCATATATCGAAGTTTAGTGAACTTCGCCTCTGTGAGAGCCTTTGTGAAGATGTCTGCAACCTGATCATCTGTTGGACAATATTGCACTTCAAGAACATGGTCATGAATGAGCTTTCTGATGAAGTGCATGTGTAGTTCAATGTGTTTGCTGCGCTGATGCTGGACTGGATCTTTGCATAGCTGAATGGCACTTTGATTATCACACCAAAGTGTGGTTGGATGCTGCTGCTCAAAGCCAAACTCTGATAGGATCTGACGAAGCCACAAGGCTTCCTTACTAGCTTCCAAAGCACCACGATACTCTGCTTCTGCTGATGAAAGAGAAATGGCAGCCTGTTTCTTACAAGCCCATGTAATAGGTCCTGAACCAAGAGTGAAGACATAACCGGCAGTAGACTTCCGATCATCAAGGTCACCAGCCCAATCAGAATCAGTGAAACCAACTAACAGAGGAGCTGCTTTGGCACTGTAATGAATCCCAAACTGTACTGTACCTCGAACATAACGAAGTATTCTTTTAGCTGCTTTCCAATGACTTTCACGGGGGTTTTGCATAAAACGAGCAACAAGGCCAACAGCAAAGGAAAGATCAGGACGAGTATGGGTTAAATACAAGAGTTTTCCGACAAGTTGACGGTATAAGGTAGCATCAACTTCAGGAGAAGTACAAGAGACTGAAAGTTTGACTCCAGACTGAAAGGGAGAAGTGGCTGGCTTACAGTCTTCCATGTGAAAATGACGAAGAATATCACAAGCATACTTGGACTGGGAAAGGAAAATACCCTCTTGGGATTGCAAGACTTGAAGACCGAGAAAATAGTGTAAGTGTCCTAAGTCTGTCATTTCAAATTTCTTTTTAAGGCTGGACTTCACATGGTTTATAAGGTTGGGATCACTACCAGTAAGAATAAGATCATCAACATAAAGAACAAGGATGATGAGAGAGTTGCCCACTTTCTTGGTGTAGACAGTATTGTCAGAATGACACCTAGAAAAGCCAGATTCTAAAAGAAAGCTATCCATTTTGGCATACCAAGCTCGAGGAGCTTGCTTGAGGCCATAAAGGGATTTCTTAAGTCGACAAACGAGGCTGGAGTCTGTTTGTATGAAGCCAATGGGTTGTTCCATATAGATTTCTTCCTGCAAGTCCCCATGCAAGAAGGCAGATTTAACATCCATTTGATGGACTTCCCATTTTAAAGAGGCAGCAAGGGAAAGAACAAGGCGGATAGAGTTCATTTTGGCAACTGGAGAGAAGGTTTCAGTGTAGTCAATGCCTTCAACCTGTGAAAAGCCCTTAGCAACTAGACGAGCTTTATGTTTATCAACTTTCCCATCTGGTCCATACTTGGTTCTGTAAACCCATTTGCATCTAACAAGTTTGCGTCCCTTTGGTAGAGGAACAAGATCCCATGTATCATTTGTCATCAATGAATGATATTCTTCATTCATAGCTGTTTCCCAATGTGGATGGCCTGAAGCTTCTGCAAAAGTGTCAGGATCATGATTTACTGGAGCTTGAGCCAGTAAAGAAGAGGCTCTTTCAAACTGAGAACGTGTACGTCGCTGATCTGTAGGATCACCGGCAAGATCACCTGCTGCATCCCGAGTAGCACGGACCCATCTTGGAAGTTGAGGATCCTGAGAAGGTGGGGAAGGATTATCATCCTCGCTTTCATCATCTGAAGAAGAAATGTTTTCAAAGATAGAAGAGATAGGAAGAGGTGGCACATCCGCCGGACTAGGCTCGCAGGCCGATTTATTTTCATCAAATTTTACATCTCTTCTAATGATAACATTTTTGGACTTAAATGGAATAAGTCTATAGCCTTTTACATCTTCAGAATATCCAACAAAAGTACATTTCTCACTCTTAGGTTCTAAGGCTTTATGCTTTTCATCTGGAATATGGGCCCATGCTTCACTTCCAAACACACGAAAGTGACTTACATCTGGTTTAATGGAACTCCAAGCTTCTTCTGGAGTGATATTCTCTAGAACCTTAGTAGGAGTGCGATTGATTATATAATTTGCACAATTAATTGCTTCGGCCCAAAAACTAAGACTGAGTCCTTTAGATTGCAGCATACAATTAGCCATTTCCTTTAAGGTGCGATTTTTCCTTTCAGCTACACCATTTTGTTGTGGAGTGTATGGAACAGTATGTTGCATTTGAATTCCATTTTCGGTGCAAAAGTTGATGAATGCATTTTTAACATATTCTCCACCATTATCAGTTCTTAGCTTAAGAATTTGATGTCCAGATTGTTTTTCAACGAATGCTTTGAAGGCCAAAAAGGTGGTAAATACTTCGCTCTTGAGTTTTAAGAAGTATACCCAAGTGCGTCTGGAGAAATCATCAATGAAAGTTAAGAAGTACTTGCAGCCAGAGAATGAAGCAACAGGAAGAGGACCACATAAATCACTGTGCACAAGCTGTAAAGGGGCTGAGGCGTGCCAAGAGGCACGTTTGTCAAAACTGTCCCGATGATGTTTTCCGAGTACACATCCGGAACAAACACCATCTTTGCAAGATACCATAGGAAGACCTGTCACCATGTTTTCTTTACATAGATGCTGAAGGGAGCGATAGTTTAAGTGACCAACCGCTCATGCCAAAGTTTGCTCACTTCATCATTATGAGCAACAAATACTGAGGGAAGATGGGATGACCCAAAGTTGTGAAACTTATACAACCTTTTGGAATCATCAGCAAGACCAGTAGCTAGAATCTGTTTAGGATCTTTTAGATCCTTGATTACAACATCATGAGGTGAAAATTCAACAATTTTACCTTCACCTGAATGAGTTATCTGATAGACAGATAGAAGGTTGCAGGATAAGTTTGGAACACATAATACATCATTGAACTGACCATTGTCTAGATGAACAGTTCCAGTCCCTACAACATTAAGAGATCTATCATCACCAACATATATATTTTTGGTGTTACAATCATTTAAAGAAGAAAACATGGCTTGGTTTTTGGCCATGTGACAAGAGGCTCCAGAATCAATGAGCCACTCATGAGAATGAGAAGAAGAAGAAGATACATTTAATGCATAACCAGACTGAGATGATTGACGATGACATGCAGAAAATGCCGTTCCGGAAGTTGAAGTTGAAGTAGGCTCCAGATGGATGTTATGTTTCTTCATTGCGGCTTCCAAGGCTTCCATCTTCTTAAAGCATTTAGATTCTAAGTGGCCATCTCGATTACAAAAGTTACAATGTCTGTCAGTCTTCTTCCATTTGTTTTTATTGGTCTTGTCATATTGCTGAAATGATCTTTCATCTTGAGGCTGAGTTGGTTTAGGACCATTCCTTTGAGGATAAGACTTCTTAGGATTCTTTGAATTTGGTTGCTGCTGGGCGGCTAACGCTTTCGAGGAAGAGTTTCCAAGATTAAGAAGACCAAGGTGTAAGAGTTTTTCTTGTTCTCTTATTAAGGAATCACAAAAGGAGTCAAAGGAAGGGGGCTTGTAGTCTTTGCCTTGACAAATGAAAGCTTCCCTGGTAGAATGGAAAGTGGAAACAAATACAGAGTAGGCTGGTCCCAACTTAGTAAGGATGGAATAAATAAGGTTACCATCTTCTTTCTTAACTTTAACACCTTCCAAGAGATATCTAAGGGTCTTGAATTTGGACAAGAAATCTTCAATGCAAGAAAAATTATTAGGATCCAAAGTAAGCAACTCATTCTCAAGTTGATGGGCTCTAATTTCATTTTTAATCCCAAAAACTTTAGCAAGTTTTTCTAATGCTTCATGAGGAGTTTCAATTTCTGCAATGTGGAATCTAAGATCAGGAGAAACAGACATTCCTATCAAACCACGTGCTTGATCTTGTCGATTTTCCCATTTTTCGGCCTTGTCTTCATCTTTGGGTTTCTTCTCTTGGTCTGTGGCTATTCTGAAGAGACCTTTACTTCTAAGTAAATCTCCCATGTAGGCTACCCATTGGAAGTAGTTAGTGCTGTCAAGAATGACTTGGCATGGACTTTCCATTTTTTTGAAAAACAACTGAAGCTGAAGATGCTGAAAGTAAGTGGTCCAATGGATAGATCTCGAAAAAATAGGCGGTTTTAAAAAAAACGGCTCTGAAAAAGGCTTCCGGATGAAGAAGTTATGGCTTTTTGAAAAAAAAAAATTGTTGACGTTGCCGGCAAAGTGCGCGAATGTGCGGGAATGAAAAAATCCGCCCCCACAAAATGGAGACTTGAACCCAAGACCTCTACTCTCTTAAAAGGTCTTTGAACCAATTGATCTATACAAAATATTTGAGAGAGAGAGAGAGAGAGAGAGAGAGAGAGAGGGGGGGGGGTGGCCTCGATTTGCGTGCTTGCCTTGGGAAGACTCTTTTCCCCTACAAAACACAAAACACAAAACCCAACACGAATATCCAAAGAAAAACGAACCTTACGGCTCGAAGTTAGCTTTAGCCAAAAAACTAGAAATTTTAAAAAAAATCTCAAAGTTAGCTTTTAGCCGAAAAACTAAATATTTTTCTCAATGTTTCTGATTTTCCGAGATCACACTAAGGTGCAGGGAAAAGAGCATACGCATGAGAAAAATCCTTTCTTTCTGTTTCTGATTTGCCCAGATCGCACAGAGTCGCAGGGCAAAGAGCATACGCAGAAATGAAAGGTATAGATCCGGAAAAAAAAAGGCTAAATAAACCGAAACCGAAATAAGCAGAGAGAAAATGACAGTAAACTGCAAAAAAAAACACTGTATACCTCCCGATCTGAAAAATGACGCAGCTAGGGCTACCGGAAACCTTTTCGCGTGAAACGAAAGGGGTTCCTCACTGAAACAGATGCTCCGAACGCAACAGAGCAGTCCTCTCGGCCCGAAAGCAGTCAGAAACAGCAGATCTAGGAAACGACAGCCGCATGCAGTTCTACCGGCTTCAGATTTGGATCACCAACGGACGCGGCCCTCAAATAGCTCTGATACCATGTAGGAATTTACAGGGTAAGTTCCTCAGAAAGAATACCAAGAGGACACCGCTCACAACCAGATCTCAAATCAATACACCAGTATTTTTGACGTGGTTAAAACCCTCAGAGTGCAAGGAGGGAAACAGTCCACGGCCTGTCCCAACGTGGGTACAGACAATTTATTAATCAAAGAATGAAAATTTACACAAGCTTCTCTCATGCACGGATTACCCGAACAATGACCCTCCATGCGCTTTAAATAGAACTCATGGACCAATCAGGTGTCAAGCCACGGATCAAGTGTCGGTAATACCGAGGTGAGAGTGAACCGTCGGATCACTACATATCGTGACCGTCGGATTGTAAGTTACAAAATGTACAACGGTAAAGAAACACACTTTACCTAACTCTAACCTAACTCTATACTAGACCAAGTTGAACTTAACTATATCCTATGTGTCGGAATATCCTAACAATGAAAGGACATCTACTCGAAGTGGAGCTCTTATCATTGGATTCACGGAACTATGACAAAATTCAAGACTTCTTCACCAAATATAATGATCTATTGCTGCAACTCAAGGGTTGTGGAATTGACAAATCCAAGGAGGAGAGTTGCCAAGTTCTCTCTATTATGTCAAAGCTTGAACCAGAATACTCCATCTTTGTGTCTACATTTCATTCAGTAAGGCTCACAACAGGTAAATCCTACACTATGCCTTCTCTCAAAAAGTTCATGGAGTCCCTTACTTTGGAGCAAGATTAACTCATTGGCATGGGGAAAATCAAACCTCCAAAAGTGCATGCACTTGCTGTGCATGATGGTAGCCACAATAAAAATCACAAATCTGATTTAAATCAGAAAAATCAGCAGTAAAAAGACAAAGGAAAAGCGCATTTCCATCCAAAGAAGGAAGGGTACACCAAGCCCTTCAATGACTCCTCCGGCTCGAGAAATGAGAAAGGGAAGAAAGGAAACAATTTCACCTATTGTCAAAGAGGATTCCATCCAGAATCCTCTTGCATGAACAAACAAATTGACCAAATGGCAAAAATCCTTCAGAAGCACAACCTTGGGGACCACATCCCTCAAGGCGCTAAGAAGAAAACTAAGGATCTGCCACATGGGAAAGATAACAATTTTCATGCTTTATCTGCAATTAATTCTTCCCCTGGTGCATGGATTATAGATTTTGGTGCATCACATCATATGGCTACTGCAAAGGAAGTCTATTTCTCTTTGGATGCATGAAAAGGACCTGACATCCTCATGGGAGATGACTCACCTATTAAGGTCACTGGAAAAGGTAGAGTGGAACTTTTACACGGAAGCTTTGAAGATGTGCTTCATGTTCCAAAACGTTTGGTAAACCGGCTTTCAGTTTATCAGAGCACTCATTCCAGCACCGCAAGAGAGTGGAATTCACTCCAGATGCACTGAACATATATGACCTACATAGCAGCTCCAAAATTGCAACCGGTGAGGTAAACAATGGAGCCAAACTGTATACATTTTCTAAATTTATTGAATCTGAATCCTCCTTATTGCTTACACATGCTGATGATAATATTAGGCTTTGGCATGAGAGGTTTGATCACGTAAATTATAGGTATATGCAGCAGCTAAGTAAGCATGAAATGGTGGAAGGCTTACCAAATATCAGTTTCTCCAAAGGCGTTTGTGAAGGGTGTGTCCTTGGAAAACATCCTAGAGAACAGTTTGACATTGGCAAGACTCACAGAGCATCCTCTCCTCTAGATCTGATCCATAGTGATTTCATGGGGTCTTTTCCTCATCTTTCCATCAACAAAGCAAGGTATGTGCTTACATTTATTGATGATTTCTCACGGTATACTTGGGTGTATCTTCTCAGGAACAAATATGAAGTTTTTGTGCACTTTGAAGATTTCAAAGCACTAGTTGAGACGCAATCAAAGAGAAAGATCAAAGCCCTCCATACAGACAATGGGGAGGAATATGTTAACATAGCACTTCAAAACCTTTACCTTTAGTCCGACATATAGTTGCAATACACAGTTCCATATACTCTGCAGCAGAACGGAGTTGCTAAAAGAATGAACCGATCTCTCAAAGAGATGGCTTCTTGCATGCTACATGCTAAGTCACTACCTCATAATCTATGGGTCGAAGAAATTAATTGTGCTAACTACATCCAGAACAGATCTCCTAATAGGTCTGTCAAGGATCAGACTCCCTTTGAGACTTGGAGTGGCACTAAATCAGAGGTCCACCACTTCCGTATTTTCAACTCCCGACCATGGGCCACGATCCCCTCTGAAAAGAGGAAAGCTCTTGATCCACAGAGAATTGAGTGCATCTTTTTTGGCTACCCTGATGGTGTGAAGGGATACCGACTCTTGATTTCCTCTACGGACAAGCTCATCATTGAGCGAAGTGTCAAATTTGAGGAAAGTCTCTCGCACACACCTCAATCACTGCATGCAGACACCTTTTATCTACCTCATGTCCGAGATGATGACTCATTACACGCAGATGCAGATACAAAGCATGCAGATGCCGAGGTAGAGCATGCAGATGCCGAGGTAGAGCATGCAGATGCAGAGACAAAGTCTTCAGATCAAATCTAGTGCATGCATATGATGATCCACATCCAAGCACAGATCGAGCTTCCTGCAGTGAATAAACTTCCCCTATCATAAATCAGAGAATAAGGAGCTTACGTGAGATATATGCACAAGACCACCCAACTGCTAGAAATGGTCTTGTGGGGGATAATTCAGATCTGTAGGGGACTAGCTCAGAGTTTATTAAGCCTCCTCTTGCCCTCACTGCCACTGAACCATCTCCATCCTGGCATTGTCATTTGGTTAAGTCTTCTGATCCGCAGTCTTATGCTGAGGCTACTGGGCATCCATCTTGGGAGTCTGCCATGGAGGAGGAGTATAACTCCCTCCTCGAGAACCAGATCTGGGATCTGGTCCCCCTTCCTTCAGGAAGGAAACATGTCCGATGGAAATGGGTCTACAGGACCAAGAGTGCTGTAGATGGGCAAATCACCAGACCGAAAGCCAGGCTAGTAGCCAAAGGCTTCCAGCAAGTGCATGGCATTGATTATGATGAGATCTTTGCTCCAGTAGCAAAGATGGATTCCATACACCTTGCACTTTCCATTACGGCTGCCCAGGGGTGGGAAGTACATTAGATGGATGTGAAGAATGCATTTCTTCACGGAGACATATCTGAGGAGATCTACATGGAGCAGCCACATGGTTTCATTCAGGATTCATGTTTGGTCTACAGACTGAAGAAATCTCTCTACGGCCTTAAGCAGGCCCTGAGAGCTTGGTATGTGAAGATGGATTTTTTTCTCTTATCACAAAACATTGAAAGATGTAAGTCTGATCCAAATGTTTACATGCTCAAGACACATTATTCTCTTCTTATCTTAGTTTTCTATGTGGATGATCTCCTTATCACCGGCAGCTCGGCTTCGGCCATTACTGCTGTCAAGAGGGCCTTGCATGATAGGTTCTTGATGACAGACATGGGTTCATTACACTTCTTAGTCTTGAGATCAGCCAGGATGCCACGGGCATCAAACTCTCTCAGGCTAAGTATGCACAGGATCACCTTAAGAGATTTCACATGAATGACTGCAAGCTAACACCGACTCCTTTTCTGTCTGGGGTCTACCTTGAGGATGGAGGTGACACTCCATTAGTTGATAGTACTCTCTACCGACAGCTAATGGGGAGCTTATTGTACCTCACCCACTCCAGACCAGATCTCTCATATGTAGTAGGGGCAGTTTCCAGTTACATGTAGGAGCCGCACGAGCTACACTAGAATGCTGCCAAGTGCATCCTCTGATATGTGTAGGGCACCATCACCTTCGGGATTCAGTATGTAGCAAGCACTACATTGAATCTCCTTGGCTTCACTGATTCTGATTGGGTGGGCGACAACATTGATCGCAAGTCCACCTCCAGATATTCACTCAGTCTAGGGTCTGGCCCTATCTGTTGGTCGAGCAAGAAGCAAGCTGCTATTGCTCTCTCTTCAGCTGAGGCTGAGTACAGAGGAGTAGTCAACATCACCATTCAGGCTCTATGGCTACAACACTTCCTCACTAAGTTGGGCGTCGAGTTCCGCCAGCCCATTCTCATCTGGTGTGACAACCAGAGCACTCTTAAATTTTGCTGGATCTAGTACAGCGGCAGTGGACGAAGCACATAGAGATCCATATGCACTACATCAAAGACTTAGTACATGATCAGGTCATTGATTTGCAGTTCTATCCTTTAGCAGAACAGATTGCAGACATCCTCACTAAGACATTCACTGAGCAGAAGTTTCGCTCTCTGCGCGATCGTCTTGGAGTGAAGGACACAGTCGCTTACCAACTATATTTTCTTCCTCTTTTCTTTTGATTACATTGTATTTTGAGGAGTGGTTTTTCCCACGAGGTTTTCCCTCTTTCCTCTGTTTTTGTACAAGTTGCACTGTATTTTGGGTGACCTTTGGCCTTAGTTTCCAGGGGCCATTTTCTATTTTTCCCGATAGTGATGTTCATGGGTAGTGTTGGAGGTACTACACACCTACATGTGGACACTTAGTTAGAGCATGGGACTACATGCAAGATTCCTTCTGCATGATTTACTCCTTGATTTGCTCTTTCTTTAACTCTGCAACTGGCTAGTTCTTCTGCATGATTTACTTCCTGATTTGCTCCTTCTTTAACTCCACAACTGGCTAGCTCTTCTACATGATTTACTCCCTGATTTGCTCCACAACTAGCTAGTTCTCTCTCTAGGTGTTGAGTCCTCTCATTGATCACCACTATGGTGCATTACCTTAGGATCTTCACCCAATAATGCTATATCATGAGCATTGTAATCTATTTTCTAATGAATCATTCTTTTGTTCTTTCGATTTTCTTTTAGTGTTTTTGCTCTGCAAAGTTGTGTGTTCAACCTGTACTAGCTAGATTCATCTGTGCAGGTTTTCTAACACATTTACACCAATGAAATCTGGATGCAGTGTTATATAGATCATTTAGTTTAGTGCTATATAGCTCATTGTATATACTATATAACACATTCAAAATAAAAACGAAGCACCATGTGCTGACAAATCTAGATTTCTCTATTTAGCACAGGCTTTTGGCATATGCTTTAAATTTTGGCCTGACAAGGTATATGAATGTTTTTTATGCCAGTAATAGTACAGTAGTTGGCTTTGAGTATTCCAGTTATGATTTTCAGGGGCCATAGCTACATAGAGAGGGGCCCTACTTACAAGGCGTTACCGATAATGAATGGTAATTGTAGAAGGGAGGATTGAGCGATGAATGGATTTAGTGGGTGATAGCGATGCGTTCAAATGCAATAGGTTCTAAACACGTGTCATATTTTTATTGGAAAGAGGAGAGCAAAATTGGAGCACGGGGATTGATCGGGGTGAAAAGTGTCTACTCACCCCAACCTCGCAAAGAGAACCTTCGGCGTAATTGATATAATTGACCACCAAATATTATAAATTTTGCTTGGTTTAAAAAATTTAGAAAATAAAATGTCTCATTCCAATGCAAAGGGATCAAATCTTTTTTTAGCAAAATGCACTGATCAAAATATTTTTTATTTTTCTCATTTTATACCAGCACCATTAAAGAGGAGTTTTTATTCTTTTATAATTAAATTATTTTAAAATTCTATTTAAAAGAAAAATAAAATTCAAAAAAATAGTAGTTATTTTTTATTTTTGATTTAAATTGTTAAAATAAAAACTAAAATAGTATTTCCCTATAAAATAATTTTGAATAAAATTTCGATCTTTTTTTTGTTTGAATTTTGAATAATTTTTGTCCCTGGACCTAGGTTCAGCCCAAGCAATGGTGATCCCAACCTATCTTATTGAACGGCCTAATTTTAATTCCAAAAATCTTCCATTCCTCGACCCCCTCCTTTTTCAATGAAATTTAAATCATATCAGTTTCCATTGTTTTCCATAGAATTTAAATCATAACACAATTTAACCTAATTTACAGATAACTTACTCCATGCTTCATGCATGATCAAGTTTGGTACAAGATGGTAATATTCATTAAGGTGTGTGAGTTACATTCACCAGAGATATATTAATTAGAACATGATGGTCTGTCTTCTCGCTTTAGTTGACTTGACGTTTCTTCTTCGAAGTAAACAATGTCCCGTTCCCATGAAGAAAGCTTTGCTCTCAACAACTTATTGGTTTCAGGTCGAATATGCGTCTATTTTTGGCATCTTCAAGTCCATTGGCATTTGGGATTTCTCTTTTGTACCTGCCTTGATTTTGGTTCAAGTCTTCCTGGAGCTGGACATTTCATCAATGTTGGATTATTCGTGGCTATGTATCGTACCCTGATCCCAAATGACCAACCTATGATAAATCAAATCAATTATAATTGAAATGTTTCTGCGAGAAAACTATCTCAATAAGGTTAGTGAATCGTATGTGTGACTAACGTTCTTGGTTCTATCTATTTCTTTGGATTCTATAATTACCCAAATCATCTGACCGAAGTGTATGAATGACTGACTTCTGCGTTCTGTATGTTTCTTTCTTTGGATTCTCCTCGTTGAGTTAATGGTAAGAAGGTGTTCTCAGACTAAATATATTTGGGTTTGGTATATTTTGGAGCAATTTTTTAGGGCATTTGATCTGCTTTATTTCAAAAGCAGCCCTTTAGCGAGAAACAAGGAAATATATCTAGCGTGTTCTTATTTTTCCACATTTTACCTGGCATTGTCTGGTCTGACCTCGATATTATTCACTCTCACCAGATTAATTTGTTTCATATTTTTTGTAATTCGATTCTGATACCGGTTGAGAATGAGATATTTGGTCAAAACTACTCAATAATTTGTTAAAAAGGACCATAAATTTAGTGCTTTAATGATAGTTCCCTAATTTAATCCTCACTTTTTTTGGTTGAAGTCTTGAATTTCTTAACCTAGTAGTAGTGTAAGAAAAGCTATAAACTCTCTCTTTAGTTCATGGTTTCATCACAATTATGTTTCGACCTTAAAACTAGCGAATTAATCAAATACACAGAATTTTGTTTCACAAGTTTACTATCATCTTTGAATTAATTCCAAGGTTTAAAAACTTTAGAACCACAAAATTAATCAAATTAACGTATTTTTTTGCACCAGATTTTGACATTCATAAATGGAGAAAAAGCATTTTGATTAACAGTTGTTAAAAAGCTTTAAAACCACCAAATTGATCAAATCCACGAAATTCTGTTTCACAGATTTCGACATACATTACAAAGCATTTTGATTAGCAATTATCAAAGTCCCTTAAAACGATGCTATTTTAACAACCTCAAGATTGGATTCCCTTTTAAGCATCATTTGTTGTTACATAGTGGATTGCAATCAAGAATGCCTCTATTTCAAGAAAAGATCATGATATACTTCCCCCGAATAATTGCATCATAAAAGCTAACTTTAAACAATGTGGGGAATCAGATTAATATCTCCAATTCAGTGAGGGTTCTTAAAAGGGCCTAATATGTTATGTGATTGAGGTCCCAATATGCTCCGTGATGGAACTTAATCCAACTTTGTGAAAGGGTTTTAAGAGTAAGTACATATGGCTTCTTATAATTTCAAATGTCATTGATGTGTTGAAACCTGGTACTCATGGCTACAATCACCCTGCTTCTATCTTTTAAATTGTTTAATACAGATTATTCAAATTAAAATTTCAAGAGAACAATATAACCTCATATATTAAAATAAGCCTTGATTTCTTCTTTGATTGAAGTTAATTTTGTTTAAACATCCTTGCCTCTGCAAGGCAAGAAATTTACCATGACATTCATACCACATTATCTACTTTATGGAATTTTATATTTCATAGGATTCTTAATATTATGCAAGTTTTGCAATATTCTTTAGATTTGAGAGATTCATTAGCACTTGCAGATGATTTCTTTGCAAAAATTTATGGCAAGAAGTCTAATAGAATAAAACGTTCGGGACCAATATTCAAACAGGGCATGGACGAAAGGGAATTAATAAAAGATAAAATAAAACATCAGGTACTAATATTGTAACATGGCCCATAAGTACTTAGTAGTTAGAAGGATTAGAATAAAATAAATATTCTAACCAGGTCGGAAGTACTTAGCAGTAAGAGGGACACTTACAAAAGATGCCCCGTTGGTAAGAAGCTTTCTCACTTTGACTTGGGAGGTTTGCAACAGTTGCATGGATTCATTAAGTTTATCTAATTCAATCTTGGTGCACTAAGCATCATAAACCTTACATTGTAAAGAATATTTATTAATTCAACTCTGTATCATAAACAATAGTCTGGATGGATTATAATTGATCATCTATTTTGGTATTTTTCTGTGAAAAAAATAAAATTTATGACTTACAGAACTCATTTTAGTAAGATTATGCTTTGGTAATTTGGGATCTAGAATTTTTGAGAGCCCACTTGAAATCTTAAATGACAATATTTTGGGCCAAAATTTTGCAATCTTAACTTTTGACACCTTCATGTTGTTATATACATCAAGATCTTTCCAGTGATGCTAAAATCACCTGAATCAGAGTTCATATGCAGAGGTTATGCTTTCCACAAGTTGACCTATCTTGTTGACAACCGTGATACCAAGTGGATGCCACATCAACACACATCACTCATGTAGAAAATTTGTGATAGGTTAACCCGATAATGCAATATAAATCAAAGTAGAATACTATAACCTACTTCTACTATCAATTTTCGAAAGTTTAAAGATCAAGCTAATAATATAACCAGAAGAAGAAGAATCAATGGCACAATACACATGAAAATACTTTGGGGAAAGTCTCAGATAAAAACCCCACACTATTGTATTATCATACATGGTGGAAATACATAGGAATTATACAAAGCCTTAGCTCTCACAGTTAGCCAACTCTCAGTACAATCCCGATAGATGCTCACAGGTAATCTTGGCTTCTCTCCAACTTCCCTCTCTACCCTCCAAGCTCCTATTTCCTTGCATTGTTCCTTGTGGATGATTAGCCTATTACCAAGTAGGAAAACAAGCCTTCAAAACTGCGCAATCCTCAAGGATGAATCCTTCACTGCATGCATGAGTTTTCTCCATGAGAAAACACATGCAAGTGATAGTACACTGTCCTTGAACATTAATCTCAACTGGGTCTTTCTCAAAATAGACACGCATGAGTTTCTGATGAGGGAATCTTCAGTTAACTAGAGTAGCACTAGTTGAGTGCATTAATGCATCAATTGACTGTTAACTCACTATTAGTTCCTCAAAAAGTTTGGAACTAATTTAACTGGACTTAACTCAGTAAACTGAGTTAACTAATTACAACTCAAATATAACTCAATCTTATCTCCTTAATTTAAGGGATAACTCTTGCACGACTTCAGAAAGACTTCTAACTTGAATTTCTCCAACTAATTAATTTAAAATAATTTAATTAATTATTTCCAAGTAGCTGTTAAGATTAAATTCGATTTTAATTCACAATTTAATTCAAGGACAAATTAAATTGGAATATTCTTGTTGCCATATTTCAACACTCCCTCTCAACAAGAAAGGGATTATCTGCCTTCCCGATCCTGTCTCTATGGAATTTGAATTTACACTTTGACAATGCCTTTGTCAAAATGTCAGTACCTTTCTCCTCTGTCGAAATATACTACAACAACATGATCCTCTTGACCTCTGAAAACACATGGGCAACAAATATTGCCTTATTCTTCTCCACGCTACCATCAGTAGCTTGTTTTACCTTGTAAAGCCAATGAAAACTCACAACTAACTTGTTCTCCAGTCTTGAAACCATGTCCAAAACACTGTTACAAACTATGGAGTCATACTTCACCGTAGCATCAACCCAAATCGGTTGTTGCATTGCTTCTTCAGAGGAATATGGCTCGGTATCAACACAATCCCCGGCAAGGGCCATGTATCTAGTGTACCTCTCAGGTGACCTCCTCTGTCTGCGTTGAGAAGATGGTGCTCCCACATTCTCTCTCGCATCCTTCAACAATATGTTAGCTTCTCTTGTGCGCTTCCATCCATCTCTGGAAGACTCTGCTTGAGTGGATGTCTCCACTCCTGGAACCTCTGCATGCAGCTACTCCACATCATTCTGAGGCTCCTTTTCCTTAGGAACCAACAGTTCCTCCACAATTTGTAGTTGGAGCTCCCTCTCAAGGGAAGCTCGCATGACCTTCTTCTCATCAAACTTGAGATATCTGTGAACCACTATCCTCCGACTGGTAGGCAAGTACACTCGATAGTTGTGAGGTGTATTAGTGTACCCCAAAAATATTCCTAACTCTGCTGTTGGCTCAAGCTTCTTCCATGCATCCTTTGTCACATGGAAATACACTGATGAGCCAAAGATCCTGAAGTGACCCACATCTAATTTCCTACCGAAGAAAGCTTCCTCTGGTGTCTTCATGCCAAGTATGCAATGCGGGCTTCTATTCTGCAAATAGACTGATGTGTTGCATGCCTCAGCACACAAGTGAAGTGGTAGGCCTTGGTCATGTAGCATTGCCCGTGCTGCCCCTACAATAGTTATGTTCTTCCTCTCGGCCACCCCATTCTACTGTGGGTTATTTGGTGTCGTCAACTCTTATTTACTTCCTTCCGCTGCACAAAAGTCCTTAAACTCTTGAGATACGTATTCTCCACTGTTGTCGATTCTCAAGGCCGTAATCTTCTTCCCGTACTCTTTCTCGACAAAAGATTTGAACTCACAAAACTTTCTGAAATTTTGGTCCTTCTTCACTATGAAATAAATCCAACATTTACGAGAATAGTCATCATTTAAAATCACATAATACCTTTGCTTTGTTGTGGATGTCGTCGAGAATGGTCCACACAAATCAGTATGAACTTGTTCTAAGATAGCCTCTGCTCGACTGTCTCGATCATGAAAGGAAGACTTGCTGTACTTTCCCAAGGTACAATCTTTGCATGTGTCAACTTGCTCAAGTTTACCTCTGGGAAGTCCTGTATCTGTCTACTACATTATCTTCAAAGCCCCATGATGCAAATGGCCCAACCACCTGTGCCACAACTCGCCAATGTCATGGCTTTGCACCAATTCTGCTTTCATACTCAATGTTGCACAATCATCTACCTCTAGTTTATAGAGATTCTTCACTCGAATTCCTATCCTCGTGGTTTGACCAATGGCTATATGTCTTAGTAACACCTTTCCTTTACTGAAGACAACATTGTAACCTTTGTCCTCCAACATCGCGACTGATACTAAGTTCTTCTTCAGTCCATGCACATACATCACATCTTTCAAGGTGAGAGGAGCTCCATGCTCCCTCTGAAAAGCAACCGTGCCCACTCCTGAAACACTATACCTTCTGTCGTCACCCATCTCTATGAGCATCTTGAGGTCTTTCTCCTCCAAGGCATTGAATAAATTTTTATCACGGTCATGTGGAATGAGGCTCCACTGTCAAGATACCAAACATAACCCATCATCAATGACACCATGCATGCAATGAGGGTAAAGTCCATTTCAAATTGAGAGGCTAATGCCTCACCTTCTGATCCTTCCGAGGATCCCTTCTTGGACTTCTTCGATGGGAAATTAGTCGCATAATGTCCCATCTTGTGATAATTAAAGCATCTTACTTTAGACATGTCACCCTTCTTCCCTCCATGAGAAGAATTTGATTTGAAATGGGAAGCCTTCCCCTTCCCTTTCCTTACCTTACTTGCTAAGGCTAGATTTTCTTCATCGTCATTCTTGGATGAAGAACCATCTCGTGTGCTCCTCCTAATATCCTCTTGCATAAGATCTGACCACAATCGTTCCCAATCTGGTAGTTTCTCTTTTCCATTCACAGAGTCTTGGTAGCTATTCCAACTCTTTGGAAGGCCAAGGAGAGTGAGGTTCACCATATCATCATCGGCAGTAGTTATTCCCACACTACCAAGCTCATCTCTGTAGGTGGTGAGCTTGTTCAGATATGTGGAAATAGTATTTCCCTTCTCCATCTTGATTCTTCGAAGCTTATCCTTGAGCGCCAATTTCCTCTAGTCGCTATTGTTCTGGTAGAGGTCCTTCAATGTCTTCCACATTGAAAATGGAGTATCCTTCCAATGGACACTCGAGACAATATGGTCTTGAACTCCCTCAAGGATGATCCGTCTCGCCTTCGACACACACTTCTTCCACCCAACCAACTCTTGTGCATTAGTTGAAGCTAGCTTTGGGATTTCTCGATCAATGAATTCCTTTAAGCCATCGTCTTCTAATACAACCTCCATTCTATATTTCCACGCTATGTAATTCAAGCTACCTTCCAAGGCATACTTGAGTCTGAAGCCATAGAATGCCATTGGCCAACCTTGAAGTATGATATGAATTCGATTTGCACCTACAACCCTGAACTTCAAACTTCGAATTCTCTTCTCAGTATATTGTTCACAGCTCCGATACCATGTAGAAAATCTATGATAGGTTAACTCGATAATGCAATATAAATCAAAGCAGAATACTATAACCTACTTCTACTATCAATTTGTGGAAGCTTAAAGATCGAGCTGAACAATATAACCAGAAGAGAAAGGATCAATGGCACAATACACATGAAAATACTTTGGGGAAAGTCTCAAATAAAAACTCCACACTATTGTATTATCATACATGGTGGAAATACATAGGAATTATACAAAGCCTTAGCTCTCACAGCTAGCCAGATCTCAGTACAATCCTCACAAATGCTCATAGGCAATCTTGGCTTCTCTCCATCCTTCCACTCTACCCTCCAAGCTCCTATTTCCTTGAGTTGTTCCTTGTGGATGATTAGCCTATTACCAATTGGAAAAACAAGCCTTCAAAACTGCGCAATCCTCAAGGATGAATCCTTGACTGCATGCATGAGTTTTCTCCATGAGAAAACACATGCAACTAATAATACACTATCCTTGAACATTAATCTCAACTGGGTCTTTCTCAGAATAGACATGCATCAGTTTTTGATGAGGGAATCTTCAGATAACTTCAGAATTTCTCCAACTAATTAATTTAAAATAAATTAATTAATTATTTCCAAGTAGTTGTTAAGGCTAAATTTGATTTTAATTCATAATTTAATTCAAGGACAAATTAAATTGGAATATTCTTGTTGTCATATTTCAACAACTCACACATGGAGCTAGTCACGTGTGGACTTTCAAGAAAAATTCTAGAAATATCAAAACCCTCACATTAATTAGGGATCGAGGTATGCATAAATCCTAAACCTGGCCCTAGACAATGATTAAGCAATGTTAAGACACTGGGCCACTAGATATGATGGGGTTCCATTCTTATTGTAAACATATTGAAGCAAAACAAGAAGTAGTTGATCTCGTAGTAGCCATATTGGCCACAATATACAGTGTTATTTTCTTTGAATTTTCATGCTATTTGTAAGAAGGAAAAAAAGCAGCATAGAACTTAGTATCTCGCTGAGTTTTTCCTGTATTGAGTTTCCTCATAGCACATCTTGTTTCATTGTGTGGATGGTGTGATATTTGCTAAGCTTATTTTATTTCAATTTCAATTGTTTCAATATTTTTATACATTAAGTCAATAACATTTAATACGAATCTTAAGTAAAGCACTCGATCATAATAAATTTCAAAATCTTATAAGATGTGTTTTAACAAACTATTTTAATGAGATATTTATGACAAAATTTACATATCAAAGACAAGTCTTATCATTCAAGTGTTAGCTCATAGCAGAAGGCACTTATTTTAATGTGAATGGGCTAAGTTCTAACAAAATATAAGTGCATTCATAAAGTCTAACTACTTCAATCGCAGTGGAATGGGCACCCTCAAAATCACCCTATTTCACCTCCTTTCAAATGCCATCCATCAATCCACTTGTGTCCTAAAGACATGGCAGGCCTTACCACACAAGCATTGGCTCATAGGAATGGGGGCTAAGAAATCCAGCTCCCACTCACCTCAGAATTGACTGACAAGTAAAAAAACTAGAGGGGTTTTGATGCACCAATATTTTGTACTAGAGATCAGTAAATCCAATAGCGCTAAGACATCTTGGAAATTGTATCAGGTTACACCCCTGTAGAGAGATTTGGATGCCCCTGTTTGGCAGTTTTTGGAGTCTGCTTGGTGTGAATTATGTGGTCATGAATAAGACTCAAAGAGAGAAATACTGAGGAAGTTGGTCACTTAATTGGGATTTTGATCAAATATATGAAATCTAGTTTTATATTGAAACATCTTAAGTAAATTATAGGCTATAGCTATAGGATGAGGTTAAACAGTCAACAACCTTCCTAGAAGTCCACCACAGAAGCTCATTTTCCAAACAATAAATCAAAAAGCCTTATTGAGATATCATTTTCAAACATGGATATAGATAATGTTCCTCCCCATAGAAACAATGTATCAATTTTTCTTCTGTGATAAACTTGTGAGGCCTGTTTCACCTACTCTAACTCTTTTGGCAGTTTTTGTGGTTGTTGAAAGTGGGTTGTAACGATTTCTTACTAGATTTGGTGCAATTAAGTGTCAAGAGTTAGCTTTAGATAAATAAATTCTGTGTAAATTGGTGACTTAAATGAGATTCTCATCAAATCTATGAAATATGTTTTTATATTGCAACATCTGAATTAAATTATCGCGAAAATATGAGGTTAAAACAGTAAAAAGCCTTGCATGGTGTTCACAGAAGTTCACTTGCTAAACAGTAACCACAATGCTTCATTCAGATATCAATTTCAAAGGATATATATAATATTCCTTCCATAAAAACAATGTCTTTGTTTTTCTTATGTGAAATGCCTATGAAATAATTGTTCAAATTCTCTGCTAAATTTATGTATTTAGAGCTTCTTCAACATTAAGAAAATGGAATATGGTTGTAGATTCTTAGGAATGAGCTTAGGCACACAACTTACCCTGGGGTCCTCTACCCCTAACTCTCGCACAATTGCACATTCACTACTAAGCATGTTGCACGAGAAGAAAATTGTCCAACAAGAAGGTTGTCCCAAAACAATCTATAATTGAGAGTAATGAGTGTGGGAAGACCAAATAGAAGGGAAAACCAAGGATTTCTAATAATTATGAGCAGCCAAAGCTAGCAAACAATGGAGGACCAATGAAAGAATAAGGCATATGAGAGACTCCTCGCACGACCACTCGCTTGCTAAGAGACATCGTAATGCGAGTCACAACTCACCCAAGAAGAACTAAAAACATAACCACTAAGCTTTCACGAGAGAAAAACAAAATGAGAGAAGAAAGTCACTGAGCTAAAAGAGTATGACAATACCCTGAGATATCCAACCCACTGAGCCTGGTCGAAGAAATTCAGGTGCACCATAGATAAGAAATCACCACCAACTTCTATGACATCCAGTCCACTATAGTGAGCAGAGTCTTGAAATATAGAAGTCGTCAAATTATTATATTTGAAATTTTATATTATACTTATTATTTGTAATTGAAATTTCTTTTCTACTTACTATTTAATTGTTAGTTAAATTTTACCATTTGAAATTATTAAAAGGAGAATATTTTGTTTAGAAATTTGTTTAAAGTGTGTATTTATTTACTCTTGTTTATTGAAATGCCAATATTTTTTCCATTTTGCCATGGAAAAGTTGAATAATTATATCGCTTTCCAATCCATTAGGTGTGAAGTTTATCTTTATTAGGTCATTGGTTCAAATCTCATGGGGATGGAAAAAATTAAGTCTTAGGGTCAAACCTCATGGGGAGAGGTTGATGTTGGAAAAGGATAAGTCTTAGGGTCAAACCTCATAGGGAGAGGTTGATAATGGGAACCACCCTCCGAAATTAAATTATCTAAATAGACATCTAAACTTTCTCGAACTTAGAATAATGATAGCAACCAATAATAAAAAAACCTTTTTTCTACCCAACATTGGGAACTACTCGACCTAAAATCAACTTACTTTTATATATATATATGTAAACAACCAATAGTGAATTTATTTTCTATCCAACCTTAAAACTTTTATATATATTATAAAATTAAAAGACTCTATTATCATCGAATTTTATATAAACAAATCACATAGAAATAAAAGTAACCATTCCGATCTGATGACTCCGCATCGTAACGGAATCTTTTATATATACATCAAATTAGAAGTAACCGTTGAAATGTGATATTTGGATCAGATCGAAATAAAAAGTAACCGGGCAGACGTCGTGGCTCTGTCTCGTCACCGAATTTTAATTAAAAAGACGACAAATGGTATGGTGGAGACGGTACAAGGTCGATTGTAACGCCTTTTGGCAAATCGATGAGACGGTGTATTGTGATGAATCGTAAGTGATAGGGTTTTTCATGACATACTTGACGGGACGGTGGTTTGTGACGAATGCCAGGTAACAGGGTTTTAAGGGCATCCTACCCAACGTTAAAGGCACCGGCTACCACAAAACTTTCCTTCATCATCGAATTCATTCCTTTACCCCGAAAGTTATTGAAATTGTGGTTATATTTAGAGAAAATTTGACAAGAATTTTTGTAAATTCAAGTTATAGTTGTTAAAATTCAAATTTTTAAGTGTTTTAGACGTTTTTGATGGTGCTGAGTCCATTTCCATCATCAAAAACACGGTTCAAACACTGCGTCTACAAGATTTTTTGAAAAAATTTTACCCGAATTCCAACCACTTTTAACTGTTGAGCAATTCCTTCACCTCATTTTATGACTCCTTTTGCTAATGTTTAGCGGATGATAGCAGAGACCTCCTCTTCTCTTATGAAGCGGAAGTAATCCAAGCGTCTTGAGGTCAGCAACTGTAAAACGTACACCTTACGCACTTGCCTCCAGTAAGCGCCATAGGGAGCAAAACCGATATCGGTGCAATTATACCAAAAATAATTAGCGGCCGCGGAGGGAGATCAGCTATCATCACAATCCACCGTGTCATCGATTTGCCAAAAGACGTTACAATCGACCTTGTAACCTCTCCACCACACCATTTGTCGTCTTTTTAATTAAAATTCGGTGACGAGAAAGAGCCACGACGTTTGCCTTGTTACTTTTTAGTGGAGTAATTCAGGGAGGAATTGTTTTGATAATTAAAAGTGGGTGGAATTTGAATTTGGGCAAAATAATTTCAAATTTTTTTGTAGATGTAGTGTTTGAATCATATTTTTGATGATGGAAATAGATTCATTACGAAGTTTGACAACTTTTACTTGGATTTACAAAAATCCCTACCAGATTTTTGTTAAATATGACCAAAATTTCTATAACTTTCAAAACAAAAAACATAATCTTTAAATTAAGGCATTTTTATTTCAATGTAGTTCAAATATCATATTTCAACGGTTACATTTAATTTGATGTGTATATAAAAGATTCGGTTAAGATGGGGAGTCATCACATTGGAATGGTTACTTTTAATTTCAATGTGATTTGTTTATATTGGTGTGATCCAAATATCACATTTCAACGGTTACTTTTAATTTGATGTGTATATAAAAGATTCCATTAAGATGGGGAGTCATGAGTCATCACATTGAAACGGATACTCTGAATTTTAATGTGATTTGTTTATATAAAATTTGATGATAATATCTAGTTTTTTTAAATATATATAGATATTATAGTTTTAATGTTGGATAGAAAAGTAAATTTATTATTGGTTATTGATATATAAAATTTAGGTTGATTTTAAGTCGGAGTAGTCTTTAATGTTGGATAGAAGAACAATTTTTTTATTAGTGGGATGTTATCATTATGACTATGATTTTTTTAAGCTCGAGAAAGTTTGGATGTCTAATTGGATAGTTTAATTTGTGAAGGTGGTTCCCATCATTAACCTCTCCCTATGAGGTTTGACCCTAAGACATATTTTTTTCCAACATTAACTCTCACCGTGAGGTTTGACCCTAATACCTATTTTTTCCATCCCCATGAGATTTGCACCAATGACCTATAAAGAATAAACTTCACACCTAATGGGTTGGAAAGAGATATAATTATTCAACTTTAAATGGAATAAGTATTGTCATTTCAATGGACAAGAGTAAATAAATAGACACTTTAAACAAAATTCTAAACAAAATACTCTCCTTTTAATAATTTAAAATGGTAAAATTTAACTAAGAACTAAATAGAAAATAGAAAAACATTTGAATTAGAAATAATAAGTATAATTTGGAAGTTCAAATATAACAATTTGACGATTTTTATATGTTAGGACTCTGCTGACTACAGTGGAGTTGTATGCCATATAAGTTGGTGGTGATTTCTTATCTTTAGTGCACCTGAATTTGTCCGACCTAGCTTAGTCGGTTGGATAACTCGAGGTATTTGTGTTTGTCTTCTAACTCAATGACTTTCTTCTCTCATTTTGTTTTTCTTTGGTGGAAGATTATTGGTGATGTTTTTAGTTCTTCTGGGGTAAGTTGCTACTCGCATTATGATGTTTTCTAGCAAGCGAGTGGTCATGCAAGGAATCTTTCATATGCCTTATTGTTTCATTGGTCCTCTTTTGTTTTCTAGCTTTGGTTGCCCAAAATTATTAGAAACCCTTCGTTTTTCCTCCTATTTGTTCTCCCCACACTCATTACTCTCAATAATAGACTGTTCTGGGAAAGCATTCTTATCTGGACAATTATCTTCTGGTGCAACATGCCGAGTAGAAAATGTGCGAGAGTTGGGGGTAGAGGACCCTAGGGTAGGTTGTGTGCCTGAGCTCATTCCCAAGAAGCTACATCCATATTCTATTATGTTACCGCCCCCACCCGCCCCAAACCAAAATTTGTGAAGAAATTTGCCAACTTGAAGCCCTCACCACCAATGACTCTCAAGCCTATTTTGATTATGAAATTATGGAGGAGGTAGCCAATTGGGTTCTTGACATTGGTTATACCAGGGGAAGATGGAGCCAGTACTTGAACTTCATCACCCTCATTTGGCAAATGAAATCTCTTCTTGGCAGGGTCTTGAAGGAGAAGCATGAACACTATGATGATAGCATCTCTTCTTTGAATGAAATCACGTGAGTGTAGCATTATCAACACTCGTGTCTCTATAGTTTGGATGCTCAACTATCTAACCTTGAAATCCATCTATAGTGAACTAAAACCTCCTACTCCTATCAATACAAGAGCTTAAGGTCTAGCTTTAGTCACCCTTTTAGACTCTTGATTTCATAACATGCCTTCTAAAAAATGTTTTACTTCTCTATATAATCCAATCTATAGTAGTTTTAGTAGCTTTTAGTATCAAATGTTTTTATTTTTTTATTCCTAAACATAAGTTAATGGTGAGACATTGAAATCAAATATTACATAACTTGTGACAATCTATTAAAATTTTAAAATAATACTATCTTAATTAAATAATAATAATAATAATAATAATATAAATTTCAAATTATGAAAATTATATTTAAAAAAAAATTCTAAATAATATAACTAGTTACATTTTTCAAAAATAGCTAAATATTTTCTTCTATTTACCAAAATTTAGATACAATAAAATATATAACAAAAATGTGACCATACTTAAAAATAATATTTTATAAAGACCTCTTACATTATAATTTGTGTGGCTAATTACTTTTTTATAATGGCCTAGCCTTCTCATCATTATGGACTAATTGTATATTATCATTGCTAGCACATGCAAACCCTTTAAACTACATAAGAGTTTACGTTAGGAAATTTTGAAGTAATAAAGCAATCAACTCAAGATTTAGAGTGTCGAGATAAAATTAGATTAACAGAGTTTATAGATAAGTGATAAATTTAACATTTTTGAATTAATATATTTAATATTTTTGAGGTAATTTTTTCACCAATGGTATATTATGATTGTTAATACGTGCAAATTCTTTAAACTGCATAAGAGTTTAGGTTAAGGAATTTTGAAGTAACAAGGCCGTATAGTTAGCCTTCTTTGCCGCTTAGTTTAATAAATTATTTTAATGTCATGATGTGTTGTATGTACTCCAAATAATAATAAAATTGTAAAATGAGTTATATGAGTATTTGTTTAATATTTTTTATTAATTTTTTAAATATAATTAAACATTTTTTTTTGTAGGTAAAGGTTACACACATATATCTATATATCTATATATATGAATTGACATTGAAGAGAATGAAACTCATAAAAATTGTCTATTCAATACTTTAAACCAATGAGAAAATGGATTTTTGAATTTAATTACAAACCATCTGTGTTTATGGTAGATAGTAATTAATATATAATCTTATTTTTTAAATTATTTATATTTATTGTACATAGTAATTAGTGATATAGTACATAGTAATTAATAATAGCCTAAGCAAAAATCAATTCTTGCCATCATTACACAATAAGAGGAGAGACATGGTTTTCTTTAAGCATTACAATTTAGGAAAGTTAGAAACCAAACATGTTTTTCTTTAAGCATTACAATTTGGACAAGTTAGAAACTTACAAGTCGGGAATAATAATAGAGAGTAGATTCTTTAATGCATGGGGATTTTTTTTTTTCACCTCAAAATTTATTTATTTTTTATTATTCAACCGAATAAAAAAAATACAATTATGACCCAATCATTTGATGAACTCTAGTTCATATGCATCATCATATTTCTAATTCTATGATTTCTATATGATTGATAATAAATTCGTTGCAAATCTAGCAAATCTATTAGAATTAAATGAAATCGAATGAAACTTTGGAAATTTAATTCTAATAAATCATATTGGTGTATATATATATACATTTATAGTTTTCATATATAATCGGATACATGCATTTTCCTCTAAAGCAACAAGTCCTTGTTATGATTAGACTTAATCTCAACTCATAATCACATGTCAGTAAGGAAAATGAGTTCATGCTCTGTGATCATGAGGTTCAGCATGACATGAGACGGCTCTGAACACTGTAACCAGTGAGTTGTCAATCAATGTAACCAGCTAAAGTTTAAACAACGACAAATTTTAAATATTTTTATAATTACCATGTAATTATTATTATATAGCATGTGCAGAGGCAAACTAAACAATCAATGTAACCAGCTGAAGTTTAAACAATGACAAATTTTAAATATTATTATAATTGCCATGTAATTATTATTATATAGCATGTGCAAAGCCAAACTAAATGAATTTCGTTTAAAAATGGGTGCTTCTTACAATAAAATGGAGATGGAGATTGATATTGAGAGCACATGGGAAGGATTCACTGGGATCAAAGTCAGATTCATTTGTTGAGTCTACAAGGGCAGGGTTCGGAGCTGTCAATTCGAATCTCACTGCACACTCAAAGAAACCAAATATGGTACCAACATTTATTTAAGAAGTGATATTTTTTGGTGCACCAGCATCATTACACAATAAGACCTAAATTGATTTAACCAATCAAAATGCAGAAAAATAAAAAATTAAATTATTTTAAAGATAAATTAAATTAGTTTCTAATGTAAACATTAGATAATATAGTTTAATTTTTGGTAAATTTAAATTTAATGTCAACATCAATTCATTTTGAATATGTTATTACCCTGCTGCGGCAGGGAATAATAAAGTGATCCATTGAACATTTGGAGTTTAGATATAAAATTAGAATAGGAGAGTTTATAGATGGAGTAATAAATTTAACATTTTAGAATTTGAAGATGACAGGTTCCTCAATATTTTGGATATTCAATAATTTGGACATTGCCTACTCGAGTGTTGTAGATGACGCATTCGTGTAAGGGAATTTCATAAGGCACTTCTTGGATCCGAACTCGTTCACCATTTTTACTTATACAAAATACCAATTGTTTTATGGGGTACTAAATTAGTAATTGTACCATATGTTGTAAAGGAAATGCAGTAAGGCATAAATTCTAGAAGAATCGTGATATATAGAAAATCATTGAATATAAAAATTAGTAAACAAAATACCATTCAAACAAATATTTACATAATTTGACCATCAATCTCAACCTCTGATAAATTTCATGAGTGATGTGCATGGACCTCCCTCCTATTCTTATACTCATACATCCTAGTAAATAAATGAGTAAGCTCAACTAACTTATATTTACTAGAAGCCAGAGCTATTATGGATGAATTCTTAGACAAAACAATCTCATACCCATCTCTATATGAGCTCATTCCTTCTGCCATCAACTACCAAAACATGGCCCCTTCCACCTGCTCCTCCCCATCTAGCAGATGCATATACATGGTTATAAACCACATCAAGTAAATTGTCTCTCTCACTCATGTGAAATCCTGGGTCTTTGTAATATTTCCTGAAATGTGCAAACAAAACTAGTTTTTCCAATATTGTGCTTCCATCTTCCAGATGGCTCTTT
Source organism: Pinus tabuliformis (assembly GCA_031772625.1). Taxonomy (NCBI): domain Eukaryota; kingdom Viridiplantae; phylum Streptophyta; class Pinopsida; order Pinales; family Pinaceae; genus Pinus; species Pinus tabuliformis. Next base: position 577,229,631 of record CM062806.1, on the reverse strand, counting down.
ATCCAACTATGCAAAAAATGAAAACTGGGTCTCCTCATCTACCCCATCAAGCCTTTAAAAGTTTAGATCATAGTTCAATATATTAGTGAAAACTCAAACATTATCATCAATCAATGAACACTTGTTAATATAATAATGAACTACCTACCTATAAGATTACATGAATGAATGCAACAGTAGTTCTGACTCAATCAATTTCTATAAAAACCCAAAATCTCAAATATAGATAGAAGTTCAGAGAACAGATCTAAGTTTGTAAAAACCTATCAATCTCAAGCTTTTAATCACTCCTATATAGTATAAACATGGGAAGAAAATATATAGACTTACCATATGTCAAGATAGGAATGAACTGTTGCAAAATCAAGTCCTCTGATTTGGTTATTGGTGATGAAATTTGTGCCCACGAAGAAGCCTAGATTGATCTCTCTTTTGTATTCTCCATAAAAACCTTCCAAACCAGCCTCTAGAAGATGGTTTCCATCAATGGATTTGACATGGCTAGCCATCTCCTCTATTCATCCTTGTTTTCTCATCACAATCAAAGCACTACCATGTTTACTCACAACACTTACTATCATTACCAAAATAATGAATCACTATAAAGGAAAATTTTAAACAGAAATCTACCAAACTATGAATCTATAAGATCTGGTGTTCAATAATAAAAACGAGACCTTAAACTAACATCCTTGGTTGAATCTTTGATTACATTTGTTTTTCATTTCCCAGTTTTGATTCAAAGAAAAAAGGTGATATCTGACCTAGATGGTCCTCCCAGAAGGATCACTTTGACAACGAGGCTCGTTCATGAGCTCCCATGCAAATATTGTAGGGTCATCCATGTAGGCTACTCGAGTAATGTTGTTCACTCTCATTAACACAGTCTGCAAGAAAATGCATTGTTGAATGTAGATTTGATATTAAGAAAAACTCATTCACCATCAATGCAAAATCCTTACTAACAACCAAATAATATACTGAGAAGAAAACCAAAACTTAAAAAAATAAACTAAGAAAAACATAACAAGCATATTCACTTCTTCCATGTTATCATCATTAGATTGTTGGTGACAAGTATCCTTGCTTGCATGCTTAGTTTATCAATCAAACTAAATTGAAATGAAAAATTGTCACATGTCAACCAAATCACATTGTGTCTACATATTAGACCTACATAGGAGTACATAGGATGATAAGAAACATGTGAGCACTGCCAACTGGGTTTTTTTGAATCTGAGCCAAGGATTGGTGGTGAAATTATATGTTTTGAAGGCAAATCAAATTTGGAGAAGTAAAGGACCCTTGACTATGCAGATATTTGAAATCTACTGTAAGGGGTTACTTGTAACTTGTATATCCCATGAGAAGAAGAAGCACCACCTTGGGACTGAAAATTGTATGTCATCAAGCTCTTAGAGAAAGGATTAAGCCAATTATTACTCTAAATAAGATTGATAGGCTCTTCCTTGAGTTACAAGTCGATGGGGTGGAAGCTTATCAGGCCTTATCAAGGGTTATTGAGAATTTGAATGTGGTCATGGCTACTTACGAGGATGATATGCTTTGGGATGTTCAAGTTTATCCAGACAAAAGAAAAGTTGCATTCTCACCTAGGCTTTACATAAGACATTTTAGGACATTTCTTTTGGTAAAGGGAATTTTACCTTTGCAAAGCTTAGGCAATACCTTTCAGGACCAATGTGGTATATCTCTTTTAAGATTGAAATTTTCCTTAGATAATTAGTTTCAGGTGTTTACCAAAAAGTAGTTTCGTTCTTGTAAGGAGTTTCAAAGAGATCAGGTATATTTCAAATTCTGGATTTAGGTAGAATAACTACAAGTTAGACAGTAAAGGAATTTTGGGCTTTGTTATTAGCCTATCAGGTATGTTTCTTGAAGAATAAAAAAATTTGATCATCCTATCAGCTGTGTTTCTTGAAACATTACCTCGAATGATCCGAAATTAAATAGGAATGCTACAAATTACATATATAATCATAAACATCGAGATGTAGTAGAAAAACACTTCATTTCATTAATAGAAAAATATTGAACTATGCTTGCAAATAGAATGGAAATAAGATAGGTCGGGCGATGGTAGCTTGTTTCTGAGAAGAGATATGGCAACTACATGCCTCTGAACTGAGTCACAATGAGGCTCAAGGCCCTTTTTATTATTAAATAATACGAGAAAATCCTAAACAAGCAAAACCCTAACTAGAGGAGATGTAACACCAAGAGTTTATGGGCCCCGTTGGGGTTAGTTGGGCAGCCAACTTCTTGGGGTCGTAACTTGGTCATATTATCTCTGTTTGATGCATATGATACCTTATTGGAAATATCTCTCCGAGGGCTACAACTGCCGAATTTTTTACCGTAACAAATTTTGAATTGCTATTTTGCCAAAAAAAAAATGTTGTTTAGGGCCTCAAAACAGCTCCAGAAGTTTAGGATGCGAAAAACTGCCAAAAATAGTAAATTGTGCTAAAATTAAGGAAACTGAAAAACTTAAAGAAACAATGGTGAGGGTCCAAGTGGAATAGGCGATTGGCCACCAATATCCACCTAGATGATGGAAGGTATATATCAAGACAATAACATACTTCATTATAAGCATGAATCATGTTAATGAAAACCACGAGAAATTAAATAAAGCCCATTTTTTTGAGTTTCATGATGCAAGATTCCAATCATTTAAACCCTAGGTTATATTTTAAGTGTTGAATTAGGGAAGATGGTGGGTAGTATTTCTAATATCAAGGAGATCATGGGTAGGACTATGTCTTGGAATGTGTTGAGAGAAGCCAAAGTGGAACCTCTAATTCAGACACTGTATTTTCTCTTCGGAGGAGAAACCATAGAGATCTTATACCATCTGAAGCAAGAGATGAGATCTTCTTTTTCATCATAAGGAGATTGTTGGTGAAAAGTATCCCTACTTACATGATTGGTTTATCAATCAAAATAGATTGAAATGGAAAATTGTCACATGTGAACCAAATCATAGTGCCTACATAGTCTGCCTACACAAGAGTACATAGGATGCTAAGAAACACATGAACATTGCCAACTGGGATTTTTGAATATGATCCAAGGATTGGTAGTGAAATTAGATATTTTGAAGACAAACCAAACTTGGAGAAGTAAAGGACCTCTGACTATGTAGAACTTTGAAATCTACAATGCATTTTCTCTCCGAAGGAGCAACCACCTTGATCTTTATGTCATCTGAAGCAAGAGCTAAGATATTTTTTTCATTTGATGAGAAATGTCTGGAAACATAGTGGATCCCCCACTCAAAACTATGTTTCCACATAAGTCCTTTTGGATATTCTCATCACATTTCATAATAGAGTTGTAAGTAGTTTCATGTATCCCAGGAGCTTCTATTCCAATGTGGGTAGGCTGGAACAAAACCTCTAGACACCTAAATCTTTTAGAGCGAATAGAAATCACCTGCCCATCTGGAAGCTCATAATTATTTTCTAATATAGTAGAGGTCTTTCCCAGTTCCATATCATTCTAATAATCAATTGCAACATATCCCAATTTTTCCTTTATGTCTCGAACAATTTCTCGTTCTGTTGTTGTAGTGAAAGAGTACCCCTCTCTGTTAGCATCTCGCATAGTGCATTAGTTATGTCTCTACTTATAAGGCCTATTCTATTGATTTAATAGGAGAGGGAACAACATAAGTGAGACCATCTCCAGAATTGAAAACAATACCTGAACAAAATTGGAGAATGGAAAATATAAAATTATTGTTTAAAATATGTATTAAGAATAAGTTTCCATAATCCTACCTTAACTATAACTCATTAAAAACCCAAATAAAATACACTTATATTAATTATAAAATGATTGACATGACACCCTCGGGTGACTATTTCTGTTTTACAGATAAAATACAACTACCATAACCATTTCCCGGGAGTGAAATTCATTCATATATTGCCCTACTTTGCCTTTCCATTCACATGGAGTCAATAACACTGATGGAATGGGTATGATTATTATAGAACACATGTTACTCACCATTCACTGTGATTTAAGGACTTTATAGATCATCAATCAAATAGCTTGAGACACCCTCGGGTGACTATTTCTATTTTACAGATAAAATACAATTACCATAACCATTTCCCAGGAGTGAAATTCATTCATATATTGCCCTACTTTGCCTTTCCATTCACATGGAGTCAATAACACTGATGGAATGGGCATGATTATTATAGAACACATGTTACTCACCATTCACTGTGATTTAAGGACTTTATAGATCATCAATCAAATAGCTTGAGATTTTGTTACCTAACACACTTGTAGTTACGCAAAAAATCACCAAATATTTACACAATTTTACCATCAATATCAACCTCTGATAAATTTCATGGGTGATGTGCATGGACCTACCTCCTATTCTTATAATCATACATCTTGGTAAATAAATGAGTAAACTTAGCCAACTTATGAGACTGACCAGAAACCAAAGCTATTGTGGATGGATTCTCAGACAAAACAATCTCATACCCATGTCCATATGAGCTCATTCCTTCTACCATCAGCTGCCAAAACATGGACCCTCCACTTGCTCCTCCCCATCTAGTAGATGATGTACATGTTTATAAACCACATCAAGTAAATTGTCTCTCTCACTCATGTGAAATCCTGGGTTTTTGTAAGATTTCTAAAACTCTCCAAACAAAACTAGTTTTTTCAATATCCTGCTTCCATCTTCCAGATGGCTCTTTATCCAACTCTACAAAAATGATTGTTGGGTCTCCTCATCTGCCCCGGGAAGCCTTTAACAGTTGAAATCAAAACTCAATATATTAGTGCAAAATCAAGCATTATCATCAAGCAATGAACATCTACTACTCTAATAGTGAATTGCTTGCATATAATATTACATGAATGAATGCAACAATAATTGTGACTCAATCAATTTCTGTAAAAACCCAAAATCTCAAATATAGATTAGAGTCGAGAGAAAAAATCTAAGTTTGTAAAAAACTATCAATATCAAGCATTTAATCACTCCTATACAGTATACACATGGGAAGAAAAGATAGAGACTTACCATATGTCAGGATAGGAATGAACCATTGCAAAATCAAATCCTCTGATTTGGTTATTGGTGATGAAATATGTGCCTACAGAGAACCTTGAATTGGTCTTTCTTTTTCATTCTCCATAAAAACCTTCCAAACCAACTTCCAGAAGATGGTTTCCATCATGGATTTGACATGACTGACCATTCTGATAAATTTCATGGGCGATGTGCATGGACCTGAAGATGGTTTCCATCAATGGATTTGACATGGCTAGCCATCTCCTCTATCCATCCATGTTTTCTCATCAAAATCAAAGAACTACCATGTTTACTCACAACACTTACCATCATTACCAAAATAATGAATCACTAGAAAGGAAAATTACCCATAAGTAGATAAATGGCCAAGAAACAATGTTTTTTTCAAGTTTCTATTTCTTGATGATTTATGGAAACACTAATTGTTCTACCATTCCAGTGACATGGCATTAGAAAAGTGTATTAGGAATAAAATGGGAAAGGTTTTCACACTCACTAAAAAGTAGCCACTGACAGGACATTCAGACTACCAACAATGGATTCAACTCTATAGTAGATTGTTGAATATTTCAAGAGGGCCCATATTCCAAACCTAAATGTGACAAAAGTGATGTTGTGATTTCGCAGCTCCAGGAAACATGTTTGTAAGTGCATGCATTTAATTGTCAAATGAACTGAACTTTGTGGGCACACAACGTTAACTGAATTCTTTCATGTAATTTCCTCCATCTTGTTCTTTGTTTGTTTCTTCATTTAGTTGTATGGTACAGTTGTATTGGCATGACCTTTATTACCCTCTTTGTCGATCTCTATTGAGTTTCTACAACCTAATGGCTGTTGAAAAATGTTTCTAGGTTCAAGTTGATCCTCACTAGGGTACATTAACCCCAATAGTGGTGCATAGGTATCCCTCATGAGTAAATACAATTTGAGGTTGTCTTTAGATAGAACAAGGTCACTCCAATTTGAAAGTAAATCTAGAGATGACCTACAAAGTGAAAAAGAGACTAGTAGCATAAAAACTCAGGTAGTTAAAATGCTTTCTACTACTTTGTGTCAGCCCATGGAAGTTATTGAGATGTATGTTGATTGGTTCAATGAATCCCTTACAAAAATCCCACTTGTTTACTTCGAGAGTATGGTAAATGTTTAAATTTTAGCTTCGTAAAGACTTTGGATGTGTCACAGTGGAGTATTTACTCACAACACAAGACTGGTCAACTAACTTTAAAGTAGCTACTACCGACAACTCTACCATTTTAATTGATCCAATCACTTAAACGTTACTCTATAAAAAAATGTGTGTTGCTAAAAACAATTGCCAATCTCTCCCATGGGACTTGCAAACTTGTAATGAGTCCAATCCCTGCAATAAATATGGATAGTTGAATAACACTGTCTGTGCCAGCAACTAGATCACTTCTTTTGAATGGAAATTGAAAGGCTTCCATGAAAAATGGACACTATCATAGAAGATCCTTCCTTTTCATAGGCTAGATTTAGCCTTTGAGATGAAACAAACCCTAAAAGATAAACCATAATTAGTTTGTTCCTTCTTTAATCTTCTCCATTTAAGCCTAGCCATAAAATATAAATAACCTTAACTTAATCAATTCTCCTCCTTGAATGTTACTTTCTCACTGAACTCACAACTAATAACAATTGAACTTCAAAAAATTTAAAATTTGTAATCAGTGTAATGCCAACTAACAAAATACTGCAATTTATAACATGAAAATTAAAATTTGTAATCAGTGTAATGACAACTGAAAAAATACTACAATTTATGACATGAAACATACTAGTTTCAATCCCACTTCTTCACCCCTGTGAGCATCACCCGATGTAATGAGTGCCAAGTGGACTATTCAAAAATCCTGAGAAATTAGTTAGTTACGACTACCTCCCATGGAAATGGTCAGAGATGAATGACTTACATAACACAGTTGAATCCCAAAAATGATATCTAATATAATGCACCACGAAAACCCCCAATACTTAATTCGAAAGAGTGAAGGGAACTCTACTTGAATGGTTCATGAGGCACAATACTTGCCAAGGTTTTTCAAATGGGGTAGCAAGCTAAGTGGGCTTGATTGTGGGGAAAACTCCATAGTTAAGCGCGCTTGAGCCCGAGGTGATCTGGGATGGATGACCTCCCGAGAAGTCCTAGTTACCAGGTGCAAGCCCCGAAAGTGATGATTGGCGCTATGTGATTCATTTCACTAGTTTCAATCCCACTTCTTCACCCCTGTGAGCATCACCCAATGCAATGAGTGCTAAGTGGACTATTCAAAAATCATGAGAAATTAGTTAGTTACGACTACGTCCCATGGAAATGGTCATAGATGAATGACTTACTTAACACAATTTAATCCCAAAAATGACATCTAATATAATGCACTGCGAAAACCCTCAATACTTAATTTAAAAGAGTGAAGGGAACTACACTTGAATGTTTCATGAGGCACAATACTTGTTAAGGTTTTTCAAATGGGGTAGCAAGCTAAGTGGGCTTGATTGTGGGGAAAAATACATAGTTAAGCGCGCTTGAGCCAGAGGCAATTTGGGATGGGTGACCCCTTGGGAAGTCTTGGTTATCGGGTGCAAGCCCTGGAAGTGATGATTGATGCTATGTGACTCATTTCACTAGTTTCAATCCCACTTCTTCACCCCTGTGAGCATCTCCTGATGCAATGAGTGCTAAGTGGATTATTCAAAAATCATGAGAAATTAGTTGGTTACGACTACCTCTCATGGAAATGGTCATAGATGAATGACTTACTTAACGCAGTTGATTCCCAAAAATGATATCTAACAAGGATTAATGTTCGGACTTCTGTCATTCACATAGATCTCATGGTCCTTCAACATGGTTCACTCTACTTGGGACAATATTTTTGTTCACATAACTTATGTATGGCTTGTTGGGCTTCATTAATAGCCTAATCATTGGAAGAATTTACTCAAGCTCACTGGGTATGCCAACATGGCTTACACTGTTAAGGACTAGGCTTCATTTATCTCTAGTGTTTCTCAAGGAATGCCTCCATTAATTCGACATGGAACAATGGGTCCTTTAGTATGAGTCACATTGACGAGAACTCTCCTTGAGGAGGATTGCGCATAATTGAGACCATTTCCTTTAACTATTCTACCTGCTCTTGTATCCTCTTGATCAATATTTTCCTTTAACCTAAGAATGTTGTTGCCATGCTCCTTGATTGCATATTGAAGTCTAAAAAAAAACTATTACAGATCTAAGTTCTTGTTGATCGTGGTACTTGTGACTTTATTTCATTCTTCTCTTCATCACGAACAACACCCGATTCAAACTCTAGAGCACCTTAACCTTGTCCTTTTGGCACATGTGTCTTAGTGTTGTGACCTCAAACAAATAGTTGAAGGTGCTTAACTTTCATGCCGACTAAGCTCTTGTGCTCTTAGGATTTGGCTACGTGTCCAAGAGGCTAGAACCAATTATAATCAATACTATTTATCAGCTAAACCTTGGTTCACAAACAATATTTTCCTAAAATTTTTGCATGAAGGGCTAACATATGAACACAAATCATGTTATGCAACCATCTCTCAAAACTGAAGAAAAGATAAATCAATGACTTCAAAATTATCCCCTTTGAGGGGGATAATAATTTAAGGGCCTAAATAACAATAATAATTTAAGGGCACAATAATAACAATAGTGTGCTTCTGTGGGGCACAAAAATAACAATATGGGGGCTACATGGGCACACCAATAACAATAGGCGCTACATTAGCAATAACAATAAGGGGGCTAAACTAGAATTATAGGGACCTAACATGCCCCTCTCCTTCAAAAGAGTGGTTTCCTCAATACTTGAGTAATTTTGGATGTTTCTATATAAAATTATCGTCCTCCCATGTGGAATTTTTAGTGGGTAAGTTCTTCCGCTTAATGAGATACTCTAAAATTGATTGATTCCATAGCTGCCAGGTTCTTGTTTTCATGATTCCTTCAGGCTCCAACGTGATTTTTCCTTATTCGTCAACTTCTATAAATATAGTTTGAACTGGAAACTTGTCACCAATAACCTTCTTTAAGATGCAGGAAGCTCCAATTTGTACACCATAGTACCAATATTTTGCAACACCTTGGAAGGACCATAGTACTTCAGTGATAATTTATTATCCTTCTTAGCTTGCTTGAGGGACATTTGTTTCTATGGTTGTAGCCATAAAAATACCTAGTTACTTACATAAAAACTTCTTTCACTGTGATGCTGATATGCATGTTGTTTCATTCGATTTTGTGCCAGAGTGAGCCTATCCCATAACAATTGGAGAACTTTTTGTTGATGCTTGATGTGATCTTCCACTGTTTTAACCTTACAATTTTCTCTTAAATATGATGTGATGGATGGTGGATGATATCCATAAAGTGCCATAAATGGCATCATTTTTGTTGTAGTATGGAAGGAAGTGTTATACCACCATTCAACCAGAGGTAATCACCTGACTTGTTGTGTTTGTTTATTAGGTACAAAGCAACGAAGATATCCTTCCAAACATGTGTTCACTATCTTTGTTTTCTTGCTATAATGAGGATGATAAGATGGGCTATGAGCTAATTGAGTACGAAGACAAGAAAATAATTTCATCCAAAAATTTCCAATGAAAATGGGATCTCTGTCACTTACAATAATATTTGGGTTTCCATGTAGCTTTTGAATTATTTTGATAAATGTAGTACCAACTGTATTGCGTTTAAAAGGATGAGATAATGCAAAAAAGTGTGCATACTTGGTAAGTCTATCAACTAACACCATGATGATAGTCATTTCTTTAGACTTGGGTAAACCTGTGATAAAATACATTAAGACCTCCTCCCAACGTTGACTTGGAATGGATAAAGGTTGTAACAAACTTGAGATCTTAATTGTGTCAACTTTATTTTGTTTGCAAACCAAACATTCTGGCACAAACGTTTGAATATCATATCTAAGGCCATCCCAAAAAAATTCCTTCTTGACCCCATGGTAATTTTTTTTAAATCCTTAGTGCCCTCCTAAGGGGGAGGTGTGCAATTCCAAAAGAATCTTTTGTTTGAGTTGGGGATTCTTACAAATATATAAGTAATCTTTGTACCATAATGAATCATTTTTCTAGATAAATATATCTGATGTATTAGGATCTTTCTACAACTTTTGAATAAGTGTCCACACCTCTTCATCATTCTTTCATTCATCCCTTGCTTTAGTTATCCAAACAGGTTGGATAATAGAAATGACACAGAGAAATTCTTCCAAATCCTCATCCTTTCTTGAGAGTGCATCTGCAACAACATTTTGCTTTCCTTTTCTGTAGATGATTTCAAAGTCATAACCCAATGTTTTTGTGAACCATTTTTGCTACTCTTCTGAAGATAATTTTTGTTTCAAAAAGTATTTAACACTACCGTGATATTTTTTTTTACCTTGAAGTGTCTTCACATTAGGTAAGGTCGCCATTTCTTTAGTGCATGTAGTATTTCCATGTAACACCCTCCTCCCACATCCACCCAAGAAACCGGCCATCTGGGTTAAAAATGTGATGAGAGGCCACTATGATATGATCTTACCTCCTAAGTTACGTTAAGGAAGTGAAATCGATGGAAAAAAACCATACAAATATTCAACATCAACATTAGGACCCTCAAGAACCAATCCAACCTTTCTACCAACCAACCCCTGGATCCATTGAGCTTTTGGACCACTTTACCTTTGGATGCTCTCATACGTGGTCCCAGATTGGCACATAATCCAATCTGTAAGGTGCTCTTCTTTGGTTTGATGCACAAGTACACCTGTTCCCCAACCTGGAACTCGAACAACCTGTTCTGATATGTATAGATCTTCTACCTATCTTGTGTTGCTTTTAGATTTTTCTTGATTACTAGCATTTCCTGTTACATGTCTGCCAACATGTCTGGTCCAATTGACACCGTGTTAGCGTGATCACTCCAACTGATGGGAGTATTACAACTCTGTCTATACAATGCCTCAGACACACTCATCTTCAAAGATTCCTGATACCCATTGTTGTAAGAGAACATTATTAGTGGAAGATACTCTTCCCACTTTCACTGTTGATGCATCACATATATCCTCAACATGTCCTCCAATATCCTATTGACCCTCTCTATATTTCCATCTATCTACAGATGATAAGCTATAATGAAGGCCAACTCTGTGCCCAAACCTACAAACAACTCCTTCAAAAAATTGGAAGTGAACTTTGCATCTTTGTCTGACATGATCATCTTTGGAACACCATGAAATCTGACCACATATCTGATGAATACCTATGCTACATCGCTAATTGAGAATGTAGACTTCACTGGAATGAAATTTGCAACCTTTGTCAACATGTCCACAACAACCATGATGGAATCATGTTGTCTCACTATCCTCGACAAACCTGTGATGAAGTACATGGAAATGAACTCCCATTTCCAATCTGAAATTGTAATTGGATGAAGTAGTCCACCTGTATGTTTACACTCTTATTTCACATCCTGAAAATCAAAACACCTAGCCACAAACTATGTTACATCCCTCTTCAGGTTCGGCTAATAATGAAATCTCTTCACTGTTATCAATTTCTTCTAATAACCTGGGTGACCCGAATATGGATTCACATGAATCTCCCTCAATATCACCTTGTTGAGCTCACTACTATCTAGAAAATATATCATGTATTTGAATCTAACCAATCCATCCATTGTAAGACAATAATCCACATCTTGTGCACCTGCACCTGTACTTGTACCTGTACCACTACCTATACCTATAAATCTACCTGTACTCGTAATGTCACTTGTACCTGTACCTGCACTACAACATGTACATGTACCTATACCTATAACTGTACCTATACTCTGTTGCAACCTATGCATAATATCCATATACCTAACATCCTGCTAACCTGCCTGCAAGATCCTATCCTGTAAGTCTGTCCCATAGGAGCTCATAGTTGCTAAGTGATTTAACTGTGTCCACCTGCTAAGAGCATATGCCACTCTGTTCTCTTTACCTTTGATATCCTTGATCTCAAAATCAAACTCACTGATCATAGTCAACCACGGAACCTACCTACCATTCAAATTTGGTTGGTCAAATAGATACTGCAAACCACTGTGATCACTCATCAATGTAAACCTCTTGACCATAAGATAGTGCCTCCACATCTTCAACGTATGTATAATTTTTTCCAGCTCGAGATCATGTGTGGGATAGTTCTGCTCATGTTTATTTAGTTTTCGTGACTCATAGCATACCACTTGTCCATCGTGCATAAGGACTCCACCAAGCCCTTTCTTGCAAGAATCTCTCCATAATACAAACTCTTTGTTTGGATCTGCAATATTTAACAGTAGAGCATGTTTCAAAAACTGCTTAAGTTGCTCAAAAATAGACTCATATTCCTCTTTCCATTCGAACTTCATAGCTTTCCTATGCAATGATGTGATAGGATAAGAAATCTGTGAGAATTTTCGGATTAACCTCCTATAATAGTTTGCAAACCCCATGAAAGATCTCACCTCATCTATATTCTTAGGAGGTACCCACTCCATGATGGACCTTATCTTTTTTGGATCTACTGCAATTCCCTCCTTGGAAACAACATGTCCTAAGTAATGTACCTCAGTCTGAAAGAAACTACACTTATTGAGCTTAGCATACAACTGATGCTTTCTCAACAACCTCAACACTACCACTAAATGCTCGACATGTTCTTCCTCATTTTTATAATATACCAATATATCATTAATGAACACAATAACAAACTTATCCAAATATGGATGCAACACATTATTCATCAAGCACATAAATGTAGTTGGAGCATTAGTCAAACTGAATGGAACTAGAACAAACTCATAATGCCCATACCTTGTCCAAAAATTTGTTTTGTAAATGTCCTCCTCTTTGATGCGTACCTAATGATATTCGAATCTCAGATCAATCTTTGAGAACACTATTGCTCCCTTCAACTGATTGAACAAGTCATCAATCCTTGTTAATGAATACATGTTCTTGATGTTCACTTTGTTCAACTTCTTGTAGTCAATGCACAATCTGAGAGTACCATATTTCTTCTTCACAAATAAGACCGGTGCACCACATAGTGATACACTTAACCTAATGTATCCCTTGTCCAATGTTTCCTTCAACTATAGCATCAACTCTACCAACTCAGATGTGCTCATCCTGTAAGGTACTTTTGATGCTGGAGCTGCCCCTGGCACTAACTCAATAGAAAATTCTACCTCCCTGTGATGTGGCAACTCTGAAATATCCTCAGGAAATACATCTTGAAACTACTGTAGAACTGGTTACCTTCTCAAAACATTTTCATTATCAACTTCCTTACCTTTTTCACTAGAAATGTGCATTGCAAATAACACACACCCTTTCCAGCGATTACGTTTCGCTTGCATAGCCGTCACCATCCTAATTGATGTGGCTTTCTTCTTTCCCTGTAAGACTCTGGGTTCTCAATTGTCATCCAAGCACTCAATAGTTTTGTCATAATAATCCACCTTGGTTCTATGAAGATACAACCAATATATTCCCAACAACATACTGTATGATTCCAATAGTAATACATTAAAATGTGTTGTGATAGGCATACCATTCAAATCAAATGCACAAGATCTTACCCAATGGTGAACTTGCTTCTTTGTACCTCTAGCTAGCTACACTAACTAATATTTTTCATGCAATTCCTTACTCAAACCACACTTATCCACCAAGTCAGGACTAACATAGCTATAATTATATCCAGAGTCAATCAAAATAGAAATAACTTGATCACAAAGTTAACCGTCCATCTCAATGATAAATTCTTGATGGTAAGCATGTTTGTTATCCAATGTTGCATAGATAAGAGGAACGCTTTGACCAACATTCCCAACAATTTCTGTGTCCTTTGCACTGTATATCTAAGGCCTACCACCATGATTCTATGGACAATCTCTCCTGCGATGGTCTTTACCACTAGTCCAACACTCTATAGGCTTCTTGCATGCATCCTTGTTCTGCTCCTCAAATCGATGTCCCTGTTCTCAATATGATGCATTGAACTTCTTAGATGGAGCCACATTCTCTTTATTACCTATACCCTAAGGTCTTGCTTGCTTTCTGTCCCATTTTCCTTTGTTCTTTGCATCATCTTTCGAGTCTGTATTAGTCTCAAATCTACACATTGATTATTCATAGAAATGACTTAGCTTTTGCATGGCCTCCTCCAATGATCTAGGCTCATTGAACTCAATCGTGTCTTTGAATGCAACCGGTAATCCACTAATGAACCTATCAATCTTCACATTATCCTCCGTTAGGTAAGGCACATACCTTAGTAGCTCCAAGAACCTGCTAGTGTACTCCTCATCTTTCATGGATCCCATCTTTAGCTCATAGAATTATTTTTCCTTGTCATCAAAGTATCTCTCCAACATATACTTCTTCTTGAATAACTACTCAAACTCACTCCAAGTCAAGTCCTCTTCATGAATATGTCTGATTTTCTTCACACCTTCCCACCAAATCTCTGCTTTACCTTTGAGACTTAATGTAGCTACTCTGGCTTTCATGTTCTTTTAATAATTATGTAACCTGAAGAACTTCCTCATGCTAAGAAACCATGCCTATTCATCTTGTAGTTTGTTCATCTCTCCATCAAAAGTAGGTGGATTTTATTTATTAAAGTGATATGGAAATTATCCCCTATCACTCCTCCTGTAAGGATGATAACGATGACCATCAAAGTGCCTATCTGAATCAGAACTAGAATAATACCTGTGTTTATAGCTTCTCCTCTCTGGAGTGTCGAACAATCTGCCATCTCTAACCATGTCATCTCTATCTGACCTGTGACTTATGTGCCTCTAAATTATACATAAATTAAGGCCCATGCCTCTAAATTAAACATAAATGAAGGCCTGTGACCATCCTTCAGCACATTAAACCTCTCTTTTTGCATTAGATAATGTCTTTTTAACATTAATATATTCATTAGGAAGGTTTATGGAGTATTGCATATTTGTGCCCAATATTATTTATTTTTGTGGAATATTATGAGAATATTGGGCAAGTTATGAAGATTTGGAGGAGGAGATAATTTAGGGACTTGATCCCTACTACAAGAGGATCAATATTAAATAATAAGTCAACAAGATAGTATGGAATTATGGCACAGATTATGGAACTCCAATGATTGAGAAAATCTAGGAATGTGTTCATTGCCATTTAATGCAAATTCCTAGTATTGGGAACCAGATCCACTAACCAGATTCATTAGTGTTCTTGTCGAGAGAACTCGTATTTCTGTAGCTCCATTATATTTTCTTGCAGGGATGTAATTGTATTAATGAAAATAATGAAGATTGGTTTCATGTTCAACTTCTAAATCTTCTTCTCCTCCATAGGTCTCTGAGTTTCCTTGGGCTTGGCCATCCCAGGAGCCTCATAGCCCTTTTGTATCATTTTCTTTCCTTCTTTTCACTTCTTATTCACATGCATCTCTTGTTTTTATTTTTTTCCATTTATGCATTTAGTATTAATGATTTCTTGTTGTAGGATTGAGTTAAATGGTTGATGTAAGTTATTTTGCAGGATAAAAAGCATCATTTCATCTTTGGAAAATATTTGGAAGGTCATAGTAATCATTGAACTACTTGGATTAACTTTCTTATAACCAAACCTAGATTTCTGGAACTCCTTTGTGACAAAGAACAATAAATTCTGCTATTTTTAGAGCATGCTAACGAGCTTCAATCAAGTTGGTTCCACTTGCATTAGATCACAAAAACATTCTAGTTCATAAAAAAAATCACCCCATTTCATTTTCACTTGATTAGGTTAGGAATTTTATAGATTTACAAGCTCACTAGTTCTTGAATTTCTAGATTTTCGACTAGTAATTTTCTGCTATCTTTTAGCATGGGTTAACAAGGGTCTTTTTGAGTGATTCCACTTGGAATGGGGACCTAAGACATCCTAGTCAATAAAAAAATTGTCCCATCCAATTTCAATTTAATTTTCCTCTTCATTCGATGAATTATAAGTTCGTATAGTAAATATGTAACATCGTTTAGTAAAACAGGGGACCGTGTAGGAGAACTAGGGGATCCTGTAGGAGAACTAGTACATCCTGTAGGAAATCATGTAGCAGCCTGTTTTGAGCCTGAATTGAGAAAAAATATCATTGAAGATGGGATTAGGCTTCTACTTGACATCCAAGCCATCAAAATCACCATATTCCTCTTCCTCCACCTCTGTCTCCCCTGCGAAAGATGAAGGAAATATTAGCATTTTCATTTATAAACCAAAAAGATTAAAAAATGAGTTCTTTTATATTTACACATGCAAACAACAATTAGTACTCTCTAGATCAAATTTCATGCTTAGATTAGTTAAGACATCACATGTGACAAATAGGGTTAAAATAGGTTTCTTTTGCAAGCAAAGTGTGTTAATAAGTAGAGAGAGGATTTCATGTTACTTTACACGAATTTTTAAATTTAGTCTTTCATTCCTACAAATAGGCAACATTTCTTTTCTCTCATGACAACAAAGGAATGACACATTATATGTTGCGCATATAGTGCCGATACCTCTTAAATTTGTACGAACCCCAAGTTTATAATTAAAGTTGGTAGCCTTGGGAGTTGCAACATTCTTGTTGCAATACCAAGGCTCATCAATGACCACCACGCGACCTACTACCATTTGCCCCATTAGTTTTGTCATCTTTCTCATAGCTGATTCGACGTGGTCCCTTTCGCTACAAATCTAACAAACTCTCAAGTATCATTACATTTACCTCTGCTTGTTTCTCCTGTGCGTGCATGATTATTTCATTATCTGCCTTACAACTCTTTATTTCTTCATTTAAGCTTCTCAATGTATCTGCCAAATCGAAAGATTTCCCAACACCATACTACTTATTTGATTCATATGGGGAGTCTTTGTAGTCTACCATCTTGCTATACATTTGACATTTCTTCTTGCAAGGTATATCTTGTTAGCTAAACCAAATCACAATAAACCAACATACCTTAGTATAGCTTGGGGAAGATACCTTGTCTGCAAGATCAACAAATCAGCGTGATACATGTAGTATATATGACCTGCAAATATATAAAACTTACTAAATATACCCCAAATAACATAAAAACTTCATATCTTTATTAATAAAACCCTTGAGGTAGGGTAACACCATACAATCACTCCTTAAGGAATGATAACACTCCATAAGCCATATGTTTATCAACACAATAATCCTTGACATGTCTCAATGAAGAGTCTTTAGCCTTTATATAGGCTTCATACATACAATACCATGGGTAATTACCACGGGTCTCTCAATACCATACATCCATTACAATGTGATTATTACATTATTCCTTAATTACTTGTGGTCCCTTGCATAACGTTGGTTAACCACTTTATTTATTAACTATGACCCAATATAGTATTACATCACATTATTCCCTTGGGTACCTCCCTCTGTATCCCATATGATCCCCCTAGGTATACTACATTCCACCCCCCTTAAATATGTTTCGTCTTCAAAACATGAGAAGAACATAAATTATAAGATCTACTCAAAAGAGTAGTCCAATGGTACCATGCACTTACATCTAGCCATCCCAGAGAAAGGTGAGCACTCGATCTAGTTGGTGCCTCGCTCAATTGAGATGGAAGTTGATCTTGGTAGTTCCTTTGTGTTGATGTGTTGTGCGTGCATCATCACACCTCTCTATTTTTCGTCCTGGGGTTGTTTTCCTTGTTGCTAATTTGTTTCCACCTTTACGGTTGTTGTCTTGCTGGGTGATGTGGGTGGTGATATGCTAAAACTTTAACTGATGGAATATCTTTCATTAATTCCTCTATTATTGGTGCTTGAGTGGTGTCTGGTGCTTTTTCTATTACCTCCAATATTGGTGTCTGAGTGGTGTTTGATGATTTTTTTGGTACTGGGTTTGATGTTTGTATTTGGTTATCGACCATCAAAGGCTCATCATATGATGTGTCAGTGTCGTTAGCTATTTGTGCTACTGCCTGGATCTTAATGAAAATATCTTGCAATTTAATTTTCTTATTTTTATACTAGAGCTTCATGAATTTCTTCTGCACATTAATATTGACAGTACCCATAGATTCCATCGAAGGGTATCCCAAAACAAAATCCATATTATCTATATATGAAGTATAAAAATCTGAATGTAACACATACTTATCCATAGAAATATTAAAATCTTTATAAATTTTAACATTAACATAATCAACCTATGTGTTTTCAATGTGTTTTGCTGGAACTTGCAATTTTGTTGCCAAATTAACATTGATAAAATTATGATTGCAACTAGGATTGATAGACACAATGATCTTCCCCTTCTGAATACATCCATGAACCTATAATAAGGATATACCATCATAAAATATCCCCTTACATTTCTAATTATCCTATTTTCTAGCATGATACCATTTTTCCAAAAGGACTTTTTCAAATTCTTCATCAGGAAGGCTTAACAACTTCTTTCCATCAAGTGAGTCCTGCCATATGGCCGCCTCATCCTTAAAATAAAGGCATGCTAGATTTTCCCAAAGTGTTGCCCATATTGACTTATTATTATTTAGGAATTATTCAATAGTGGGACCATCATCACATCCTCTAAAGATCATCTTAGTAGAAACCATGAAGTAGAATGAGGGTTTTGAATAAAACTTACCTACTTTATGCGTCAAATTTAAAATAGCCACAACTCGGTCAATATGGCCCATAATCCTTATTATAACATGTTTTTAGAAATGAAATGGTCATTCTACATCTTCCCATGTGATTGAAATATCGATTTGGGCACTCTAGAAAGTCATATTTGCACTGCAAATGTCTCACTGTCACAAAAATTTCTGAAAAAATAGTTGATTTTAAATCAACGATATCTCCCTCGTCCGTAATCCGTTTCGATCGATTTGTGCTTTGAATTTGGGTGATTTTTCAATGATATCTCATATCTTCAATTATTTTCCCAAAATTCCCCACAAAAGCTTCCAAAATTTACTGGAGAGTCGTCATCCATGAATTTTCATCACAACACTTTCTGCAAAATAATTGATTTTAAATTAGCGATATCTCCCTCATTCGGACTCCATTTCAACTACTTTTTTTTTTTAATTGGGTATTTGTTTTCATGTAATTCAGACCTACATTTTTTTTTTCAATTTTTGCACCAAAAGTTTTAGATCTGATCTGCAAACTCATTGCCCAAAAAAATCTGCAAAAAAATGTTAAAAAAAGACAATTCTCCCCTTCTTTGCCCAAGAAAGTGCTCTTATACCACTTGTAGTAGATGTTCCCTACAAATATATAAATATTATTTAATATATCACAAATAATACAAAAGCTTCAGATCCTTATTAATAAAATCCTTGAGGAGGGTAACACCATACAATCACTCCTTAAGGAAGGAGAACACTCCACAAGTCATATGCTTATCAATACAATAATCCTTGACCTGTCTCAATGAAGAGTCTCTAGCATCTATATAGGATTCATACATACAATACCATGGGTATCTCAATACCATACATCCATTACAATGAGATTATCACATTATTCCCTAAATACTTGTGGTCCCTTGCATAATGTGGGTTAACCACTTTATTTATTAACTATGACCCATTATATTATTACATCACATTATTTCCTTGGGCACCTCCCTCTATACCCCATATGATCCCCTCTAGGTATAATACAATACATGTATAACATAATCATGACATCATATAGAAACATGACACATAAGCGCATAACCATGCAACCATCATTCTAGCTAGAGTCCAACTATCAATACATGACCTTATTAACAACTCATACCACGACCTCATGCATGACAACAACCACTACATCACTGTACATTTGAATACATGCAAACATTAACACGCATAAGTAATGCCTTACCAACCATACACATGCATACACACATGTAATCAAGCATAAACAAACAATACTTGTAACTAAACCTACAAGAATGATACATGTAACCAAGCATACAAGAATGTAACCAAGCGTGCAAAATGATACATGTAAGTAGCATATAACAATATCTAACCAGTCATACACTCATGACGATGCATCACACAATAACAATATTAACATCCACATGACGACATCACTACAACCATGGTCAACATCATGCAAATGCAATAATCACATGGAATGGAAGCATAAGATACACACATGAAAATGAAACTCATACATGACCAACACACAAACCATCCAGTCCAAGGGGTGGACCATGCTTTGATATCACTCTGTAACACCCTCATCCCACATCTACCCAAGAAACTATCCATTGTGGGTAAACATGTGGCGATAGGCCATTATGATATGACTTGACCTCGTAAGTCCCGTTAAGGAAGTGGAACCAATGGAAACACACCATACAGACATTTAGCATGAGCATTAGGACCCTTAGGGACCAGTCCAACCTTTATGCCAACCAGCCCTTGGGTCCCATTGATATTTTCAACCACTTGACCTCTCGACACTCTCATGCTATGGGCTTGCTAGCATCCAAGGACCTATGGACACGCTCAAAGTCCTACAAGCCAGCATCTAGGGACTATTTTGTACAGTGTTGTGCCAACATCCCCAGGATTTGAGCCACTTTGTCAGGCCCAGAGCCCAGGTCACTGCCCGAATTGAATGACATCTTCAAGATAGTAAAATAACAAGGAAATGACAGTACAAATGCAATTAGTTAAATAAGACTTTGATTGGACCCCTACTAGCCTTGACAAACATTTCGTCAAAAATATCATGAATATGTAATTTGCAGGTGTAAATAACATATCTAATCATAAGGGTCTCATAATTAGTTGAGAAGCTATAAGAAGCATTGATGCCTCAAGACATCAACTTCCATTTCATCCATTAGGTCATAGATACATTGTTCATTCATTTACAAGTAAAAACATGATGAGAGCCATACATAGATACTCTCATAAAACATATAGATAACTAGCATAATAGTAATATAAATAACAATGAAATCACAACCATATGATCAACATATAAATACTCACGGAAATAAAAGGAGAAATAACCTTATATTGATGATGCAAAATCCAAACCTGGGATGGGACTTCCATGTTCCACTCGACCATAGAATGGCTGCGCCAAATCTCTCTTCAGCAATTCGCCCCATGCCATATTCCAAGCATGAATGCGAGATCTCATAAAACACATCAATCCAAAACCATCCAAGCCTTCGAGAAGCCATCCACCTCAACCCATTAATAGTGATTCCACCTCACGGTCGAAAATCACAAAACCATCATCAGATTGGTCTCTATTCAAGCCTTCCAGGGCTTCCATATCATTTTTTCGAACCAAGGCTTCGAGGACGGGTAACTCAACCCATAGATGTCGCCGAGCTTCCAGAGTGTTTGTCTAACTATGGCTTCTAGTACTAGTAACTCAACCCGCCAATGGCTTTAAGAGCATTTGTCCAACCACGTCTTCTAGGACTAGTAACTCAATACAAGTTGTTACGAGTGTTCCAAAGCATTTGTCCAACCAGGGCTTCCAGGAACTAATAACTCAACCCAAGCTAAGGAAACATGAGAACCAACAAAAAAAAAAGGAAATAAAACCACAATATCCATGGATATCCACGCAATGGAAAGGATAGGGAATCCATTGTCGATCTAGGTAATCCTCTATGCCAGTGATAGATCATGACCAATAAACCACCTGCATATGCCATAAATGCCAAAACTAGTGAGGAAAAAATACATGCAACTTAGTACCTGCAAGCCAAATCCATTGTAGTTGCTAATCTTGATGTCCTCTTTCACTTTTCTTCTCTTTCTTTCTCTTCTTACTCCAAAATCCAACTATGCCACACCCTCCAAGAGTGCTCCAAGAAAAGTCTAAGTATCCAAGAGTATGAGAGAGAGAGAGAAAAATGAGAGAGCACCAAAACTGAAATGACAAAAGGTTACCAATTGACCCTTAACAGCCTTCTTATGAATGAGGCCTCTATTTTCTTCATTTTCCATTATATTCCTTCAATTTACTCCTCACATGAAACCTATGACCTTTCACCTCCCTTTTCTCCTAATTTCCATTATTTTCATAAATAAATATGAAAAAAAAATGTCATTTTTCCTTTCCAAAGCCTTAACCAATGCCTTTTCCAATTTCCTTAGCCATTAGTAACCAAATCAACAGCCATACTAGGATGTCTTTCCCAACATTCAACTTGGAATAAGTGTCCCATCAACCGTGGTTATTATTTTTCCTTTATTAACTTTTATTACATGGAATTTTCATTAGGGTTGTTACATGCCAAGATTCCCTTCTAATAAATAGGTTTGTGTAAATACTTTCCCTTGATTGGATGAATTTCAAAAGAAATTGGTATTCCTTCTTGCATTATAATAGCACCACGTACATTTACTGAGGCATCACATTCCACAATAAAGGTTTTTGTGAAGTTTGGCATAGCTAAGACCAGTGCTTGGCACACTTCCTCTTTAATATGGTGAAAGTCCTTAGTTGCTTTGGGAGTCCAAGAAAATGCATCTTTCTCCATTAATGTTGTTAGAGGCACTGCTATTCTCCCATAATCCTTAACAAGCTTGCGATAATACCTTTTCAACCCGAAAATTCCTCAAATATGCCTTATTATTGTGGAGATTTTCCATTCCTGAGTGGATTTAATTTTGTTACAGTCTACCTTAACACCCTCATGAGATGCAATATTACCCAAATATTCCACCTCCTATACTCCAAAGAAACATTTGGATTTCTTTGCATATAATTGTTTCTCCTCCAATATTTTGAGCACCCAGTTAACATGTTGAGCATGATCCATCAAGTGAATGCATGAATTTTAACTCTAACGCAAACAAGCAACAAGTTCACATCTCCTACAAGCAAGCGTGAGTTCCACTCTAACACCAATCAAGCAAGTTGAGATTGACATCAAGCGAGCGTGGTTATTCATTCAATTGAGTGTGAAGTCATCAAGTAAGGCAAGTGAGCGTTCACACAAACGCGATTGTCATCAAGCGAGCGTGAATTCCGGAGTCTAAGTAAGAAAGTTCGACAACTCTAGCAAGTTTTCCCAGCAAGTGCAATAAGCAACAAATCAAGCGAGCATACCATTCAAGTCCCATAGCAAGCGAGCCTATCATTCAAGTAAAAAAATCAAGTGAAACAGTTCAAAGCACGACATCTACGACAAGAGAGCGTGACTTCAAGTGAGCAAGTTGAGATGGCGCAACATATTCAGTGGTTAAACAATCTTCATAGTTTGATCATCTCCAATGATGAAGACATGGTGCACATCAGCAAAAAAACTCTTGCTGATCTTTCATGGCATCTACAACAAACACATGAAACCATTGAGTTTCTTCAACTAGAGTCACAACTACAAAGAGATGAGCTGCAACAGAAAAGTGCTTCTTCCAAGTCATTCACCCATACAGATGAAGATAAAGATGTTGATTCCAAATCACTCATCCAAACAACTTCAAGTGTCGAAGTTTTTCATGATCAAATTCAAATTTCTTCCAAACCCATCACCAAGTCCTGGGAGGAAATTCAAAATAACAAGAATCTTCGAGGCTTAGGATATGTCACTGATGGCACCAACTTACATATCCCAGATTATCCCAAGCCAATTCAATTCGTGAGTGCAGGATTTCTTGAACCACTCACCTCAGTAGGTTCTGAGAAAGTTGTAGACAAACAGAATTACACGCAACCTGAAGTTGAAGTCCAACCGAAATGTTCTCATTGTCAAAGAACCAGTCATATGGAAGATCAGTGTTTTGATCTCCATCCTTGTCGCTATTGTGGCAAGCGCAATCATTCCTCAGAAAAAGGTCGCAACCAACAAAAATCAGCCAGATTGAAGATACATTATGAATGGATGGATCCTTGGGAATGGTCATCCACAGTCAAAAGATTGTCTTAGTTCTACAACCGACTACAATCACACATAGTGCAGCCAACAATGAACCGATAATGGTACTCTCATGCAGTTGAACGAGGGAGTACAACAGTGAAACTCTCCTACACCTGAAGGGGGGGAGTTCAAATATATTTTGGAGAAGATTGTCTCTCCTTTCAGCTGACAAAGGGGGGAAAATGTCAATGAAATTGACAAGTGGTTGTCAGACTGAAAGTCTCGACAACATCAGCGAAGCAGCCAGTGGGCATCTTCATCAGCCAGTGGGCATTTGTCATCAGCAGTGAGCATCAGCAAATTTGCCAGTGGGCGATCAACAGCCAAAGCAGCAGTGAGCAACTTTCATCATAGCAAAAGCAACATTGAGTTGTTTTTTGACATCTTCAGCCAATGGGCGATCATCATCAGAAAATACGCCAGTGGACATTCATCAAATTGTGTCAGTGGACACCGGATGCTGTTTTCAAGCAAAGGACAGTTGGATCCTTTTGCGGCTTGGCACATGATGGAGTTGTCAAGTGTCCTTTTGAGATGAATCAGTCATGCAGCTGACTCACTCTCTTCATATTGCAGTTTCTTCAGCATCCAGATTTGGCGGTTTTTTCAGGCAATGTTTTGGAGGATCAACACGAGAACTTGGAAGATGGTTCCTCGTTTTTATTTTGGATTTATCATTGAAGGGGGGAATGTTAGCCTCTCTCATAAAACAATAATAAATCCAAAAATAAATTAATTAATTAAATATTCCAAGTTAGGAATTTGTGCCTAACTCTTGGGTTGTTCCTCTAAGATAGGAGTTAGTTTAGGCAACTCCTATATTGGTGTGTGTCTGGTGAGAAATTATCTCAACCAAAAGAGAAATTATCTCAACCAAAAGTGTCTAAGATAGCACGCACTATCTTGAGAACACTATCTCTCATCTATTTATTTGTAACACCATATTCAATTAAGAATGAAAATGTGAGAGAGAATACCTGAGGAGCCATGAAGCTTTAGCCTTTTTCCGCCAATATTTTGTGTCTGGTTATTATGTGTGCTTTATCTATTTTTCTGAGTTGATTTCATTTTCAATATTAAATATGATTTTTATGCCATTTTTCCCAAAATTAAAGAAATTTAATTCTTAATTGTATGAATAGTAATGGAAGTCATCAAGAAAAAAACCAGAAGTGGGGAGAATAAATGATAAATTTTCAAGAAATTTAAGAATAAGGAAGAATAAATGATAAATTTTGAAGAAATTTAATTCTTTTAATTATATGAATAGGACTGGAAGTCATCGCAAAAAAAGCAAGAACAGAGATAAATATTTAAAATTATTGTTCAGAATTTTTCTCTTTCGTTAACTTAATCTCTCTCCAAAATATTTAGAAGCCTCGATAATTGTTTCTGAGTTTCATTCATACTTTTCGGTCTTTGTTAAACTGTTGATTTTAATTTTATAACATTTTTAACCAGATTGATGGTTTAGTTTGTTCTCGCATTTTCTACTCGACTGTTAGGCTAAACCTTTAATGTGGGGAAACTTTAGTGTACAACTGGAAAATTCTTCACCCGACTTAGCAAAAACCTTCAAACCCACTACAATCGAAGTTCATAGAATCTTCAACTGATTCAAAATCACTATAAATCCCTCGGAAAACAATTAAATATATATATCCTGAAAGGGTTTCTTATCCGAAGAGATCCAAAATATTTTGGCAAAACAACCATTACCCAAACGAATTGAAGTGTCTAGCAGCGTTATCGTAGGCTCTGACAACCTCCTCCGAGGTGTGAAAAGTGTCGAGCCATGGTCTGGTTTTCTTCCAAGGGTTTCTGATCTCGGCGGCGAATCTCCCCCATGGAATTTTCCTAACGCCTCTGGAAGGTGTTTCCTTCATAGCTGACGATGCCTCGTCTTTGCAGTCGCCTCCTCCGATCTTATCTTCATTGCCACTATCACCATCTGTATGGTGTCTATGGCCATGGCGCTCAGAATCTCAAGACTGGTGGATGAATCCGCATGTGGTAGATTCCATACCTGGATTGCGTCATGAAGAAAGCTCTTCGTCTCCATCAGTCGATTTTGTTGACAGATCGCCATTTTAATGAAGAGGTTGTGGATGTTACAAGCTACAGAATTCCCTCTAAATGCATTATGTTTGTCAACATATGGGGTTTTGCGCATGACCCCTAAATTGTGTGACGAGCCTTTCGGATTCAGGCCGGAAATATTCGAGGACGGATCGGCAACCAATATAAATATCGGCGAGAATGTCTTCAGATTTTTGCCCTTCTCCTTGTCGAGCTGCGAACATGGCGTACGTTAAGACTAGTCACTTCCGGAGGGCCAAGTCGATTTTAACATGCAGGAAGGATTTGGAGTTACTAGCCCCATGAAGTTCCCGTTACTTGCATTCGCTACACCTCAACCAGGTCATCGGGCTCACAATGCTGGCAATGTGCAGTGAATGTTTCATTCCAACACGGACAAATGTTAGACATAGTACGAATGGTTTTGTCTGCGAACAATTTGGGTTGCTATGTCATATCTCATGGGGTGAGTGAGTCAGGTTTATGGTTATTTATTGTTTATTGCATTAGATGTATCCTAATCATGTATGTTATAGTGTGATCATAATCAAATACATCATCATTTTATATATTGTTGTATAAAAGGTAGCATTATAATAACCACTTCTTATGCTTTAATTTTAAAATTCATTAATAAAGACATTATATATACCTTTAAATATTAATGGAGCTAATACTTTTAGGGTTCTAATATTATTTTATTATTAAAATAAAATGAGTGTTTCAAATTTTTTTTAGAGAATGACCATTTCAATTTGTCTGTGCTACTGCCGTTTATGCTATATGATTGACCCCTTCAAGTCTTTTATTCCATCCTCTATCGTTGTTGAAGGTTCCCTTTCTATTATGTTGGCTACTTGCTCCTTGGTTATATATATATATATATATATATATATATATATATATATATATATTTATATATAAATTAATTTTCATATTGGATTGATTTTCAAAAATGAGGATTTTGAGTTTGTGTTTTAACAATGTGTCATAAAAAGAAACCTTACTGGATTCTAGTAGAATCCAAACAATTTGTATGATTGATGAAGCATCAACATCTATTATATTCATAGAAAAGAATGTACCATAATCATCAACACTTTATAGAGAGAATGGATTGACTTGTAAATTCAATAATTTCTAATCTAAAACTTGTAGATCTATGATGTCTAGATTTCCTACACATGGAAATTACAAATAAACAAAGAAACATATATTTATCCTTGTGCCAAGGGATTTTTCACAATAAAGTTTGACTTATCTGAAGATAGAGATTCAAACTTGAACTTTTGTCAACGGTTCTAGGGAAACCTTGGTCAATGGTTCTAAGGCAACTTTGATCTCTACATCAAACCCTAGACTCCAATTTGTGACCCCTCTTTGAACTCCTTCTCCGCGATGCTCATCTAGGTAAGGTTTCTTAACCCCCCTCTACATTTTTGCAGTTATGATTTTCTAAAATATAGTCGAAATTCTTTAGAAATATTTAATTTCAAATTCATTAGGTGAAATTCTAGTGTATTGCAACATATGCATGCACGTATAGACATGGAATTTAGTAAGTTAATTTTAGCAAACATCAAAATTTGAAGGATATGTTTCGAGATAAAAGTTGGATTGTGATCAAGTCCCTTTTAGATGAAAGGAATCCTTTGTAACATAACACATTGTTACCCATTGCATCAAAGTCTCAAAGGTATGGTCGTCAAGAAATGTTATCACAACCAATGGTGCAATGGAGTAATGGAAGCCCATAATATAATCAGCAAGGATCCATTGACATCCTCCTAGATACCCTCTCTAAAGCTCTCCTAGATGTTTGCTCTGCCTTTGGAACCTCATGTGATGTCATTGCATCAAGTGGTAGACATTATCCTTAGGTCATGATATAGGTAGGTCAAAGTATTGACTAGGGGCCACAAAATGTGGCTACATAAAATGGCCCAAAGAGAATCAAGGCCCAACGTGTTCCCCAATTGGGCGAGTGAGTGCCTTCTAGCATAAGACAAGAAATTTACCATTCAATTAACATGTAGGAATGGTAATAGACCAGGGTTTCACCATAGGTCACACTTGTTGGCTAGGTTCCAAGTGACAACTTGGATCATTAGTGAATTTCTCCAATTGACGACTCGTTGAGCATGACGCTGATGCATGATGCTTTCCATTGGTAGTTGATTGAAACATCAACATAGCTAGCTTATTTTGGTACAATCATTCTCTCTAGGTCAATAATAAGGGAGAATGATCCAGTAGAGGACCATCATTATTCTTGTGTCAATTATGTTGACCAGAATTAGGAAGAATGGTCCTAGAGGCCTAGAATCACTCAATTGAGTTGGTGCTCTTCAACATCAGGCTCAAACTCTCTAGATAGGTTAAGTGAGCACATTTAGCATCAAGCCAAAATTTACTCATGAAGAGTGAGGCCTTTGGAGATTCAGCATGAGTCAAAGATGTTAACTAGACTGATGGTTAACCAATATTAGTCTGGGTCAAAGGTATCGACTAGGATGATGGTGATGATACATCGTAGGTCCAATTTATCAACTGAATTATGATGACTAGTTGATGCAAATGATGTACCCTGGGTTAGAAGTACTGAACGCGATTATGGTGATGATACATCATAGATCAAAGGTACTGACCATAATTATGATAACCAAGTGATGTTGCTTATTTACCATGAGTCAAAGTTGCTCACATGGATTATGGTAATAGAATGATGTTAATGTTGATGATAAATGATTAACCTTTTCTTAGAGAAAATTTTCAATAAGAGAACATCTGGTGTTGGGTGTGTTATATTTTAATTTATGCGGACCCAATAATAGTTGGGCGGACTCAGGGATGGGGGATAGACCTAAAGATGGTGGGTGGACCTAGCCATGGTTTTGCACATGGTTTTTGGGCATGGTGGTTTTTTCCCATGGTATTTGTAGATCTATTCAAGGCATTAGGGTAATTTTGAGGCCTAAAGTGGGCCCCCTAAGGAAATTATAAAATATTAGTGGAAATAATAAAATAATATTACATTACATAATTAAATTTTAGAGGAAAAAAAGAAAAAACTAATTTTCAACTCATATTTTCAACTTATCTCCTTATGGGTTTACTCAAATTTCGAGCAGCAACACTTGTTGGATGCATAATTTGATTCCTCATCCAACGAGTACCCATGTTGCATACTTTCAATGGACCCTACTAGACGAAAAATGAGAAATACATTTAAAAACGTGATTTCAATCACTTTTTTTCATGTATTTCTCATTTTTCATGTAGCAGGGGCCATCAAAAGTATGCAGCATGGGTGCGTCTTGGATGAGGAATTAACTTTTTAATCCAAAGAGTACTCCTACTTGAAATTTTAGTAAAACTTTAGAAAAATAAGTTTAAAATACAAGTTGAAATATTAGTTTTATTATTTTATTATTTTTTAGTATTTTTGTTTTTTTACTACAAAAATGGTGAATCATGCCCCATGGTTGACATTGTTGTCGCTCCCACAGACAACCTTGGATTGCTTACAAGATCAGTGCCTCGGCACATCTAGATTTTGTGTATCTCATATGATTTTCTAGAGATAGAGACATCACATATAGTATACTTATATATATAATGGGTTGGTTCATTCACCTAAAGGAGTAAGACATGAATTCCTTGGTACTTCTTCCCATTTAAAAATCTTAGAAATATGTATAAAACAATGGGGGTCGAGTAGTCCAAGGACTTATAGTTTAATATACTTTTTCATAACAATGATAAAGGATGAGGAGGAAGAGTAACTCATCATATGGAGCTTACAACATCAAGAATTCTATGCATAACACATAGAGCTTGCAGCCTTAATAATTTCTATACTTATCTGAGTCAAAAGTAGATATAATGGGAAGAAGAGAGGATGTGTGATATGATTCATGAAGAGAAACTATTAAGGATATAATTTCAATAATCCATACAGGCACTAGCATTAACAATGTCGATACAAATGAATCTGTGAGGAACTCATAGGCACATGCATAACATATTGATACCAAGGAATTTATGAGGAAGTCTTGAAATATTTCTAACAACAGTAATTACATGAATTTAGAGAAGAAACATGAACAAAATGGGTTTTAACAGAGGGAGAACATACTGTAATACTTGGAGGGGGAATCACCACCATTTCTCTTCATATTCTGGAAAATCTATATTGTAAAGCCATACAGTCTGAAAATAACATGTAGTGTTTCTTTAGAATTTCTAAACCTTTTTTAAGTCTTGCTTCCCATATTTATCTGGAGAGGGGATCAAGAAAATTCATTACAACAAAATATCTCTTGCCTAGTCTTAGCTGTCGGGTCGACTAGCTGTCTCACTCGTACATCACTCTTTGGACCAAAAAACATTACTAAATTAAAAGCCTCCATGAAAGGAGGCAAGTTACAGTACAATAAACAGGTAAGAAATTCAGATGCAAATAAATGATATCTCTCCTTGCCCATCCTATGATCGTCATTGCCTCAAGCTGAAATTTGTTCATCGTATGGCCTCTTGTGTTGCTCGACTAACCCCGTCGTTTCTACCTTTACTGCCAGAATTCCTTGTTCTGTGGTGTATGGAGTGGGTTGACTGTAAGTGATTGTTTCAGCAGTCCTTCACTGTGTAGATGAGTGAGGCTCCATGACGAACCATTAAATCTTCCTGAGTCCCCCCATACTAACTTACTACCACACCATACTTCATTCACTAGTTGAGCTGCTGACCCACCCGCCTTTAAGGCTGTGTCATGCTCTGAGGCTTTATGGTAGTAGGACTTTTATTTATAAAAACATTATGGAACAATGAGCGTAGATACACCTTAGCCCCCTTTTGGTTTTAGCCCCTATTCGCTATTTCCTTCATATGATCTAGGGCTATAACCAGGGGCTTATTCCTCGAGTGCCAAGGTCTTCAAGCTCCTCTCCAGGGGGACTTTTTCCTTTGTTACACAGAATACCACATCCTGACGCTTGATACGTTTTACACATGGCGTCTCCCTTTCAAACTTGTGATCGTCGATCAACGAGATTGGGCCCACCAAAGATATCGCAATCACAACGCTAGAGGAGGAGGAGTTATTACCTTATTTCTCAGCGCTTGGCCGACTGTCTGGTCAAGGGAGCCTTATAGGCCATATCTCATAATATATCACGTCCAAGAGGAAAGGCCCTACATATCACAATCGCAAGCAGGGGAGACTGAGGTGCAAGAGAGATTTAACCTATGTGATCGTTGATCACCGATCTGCAGGGGGTGATGTCATCACTTCCAAATGTCACCTTGAAATGCCCCCATAGGACCCTTGAAAATGTCGAATATGAGTGCCATGTGTCACCCATACTGCCATGTCATTGATGATGTCATCTTCCAAGTCATACGTACAAGCCAATGGGATTGTGCCACATGGCCACTTGGAGGAGAGAGAATGGGGGTTGCCTGCCTTGGTTTTTCTTTGAATTCCTTTGTTAAATGAAATTGGCCCTATCTGGTGATTTAACACTACATTAGAGATCCCCCCAGCAATTTCTTAAGGATGGTTCATCAGGTATTGTGAGGGCCATGTGGAGCTGCGGGATGTGGGACTACGAGATGCGAGGCTTTGACAAGGCCGATGTGCAAGATTCACTTTTCCCGGGGCCCCCAACCTCTGATAAAATATACCGCCACGTGGAGGAGAGAGAAAGGGCCCACCCGTCCCTATTTTTGCATGCATTTACTTTGCAAAATGAAACCCTGCCCCCCGAAAATTCCTTAAGAATGGCACATTGGTATTACGGGGGTCGTGTGGGACTGTGGGATGTGGGATTTGCCCACCGCGGATCGTCGATGAGCCTATGAATTCTCAAGGCCCACCGGTATGTCCGATAAGCTAATGTGCGGGACTGTGATGATGCGGGATGCAGAATTGCGAGGTGCCCAATATGCTTGACTTGCTATGCCCGAGGTCATCTGATAAGCTATTTTCCTTCATTTCAAGGCAACAAAACTACTGATCTTCAACAGGGCATATCTTCTCATCCAGAATTCTATTTTGGTATTTCTATATACAATGGGAAAGATCATTCTGGGAACTATCTGACTTGGCTCTGAGAGCTTCTGTGGCATGGGGAGGTGGCTTCAAACTTCGCTTCTCTTGGGAATCCTTGACCGACTTAAACCCACAATGCAATGAGTGAGAACATTGGCTCCAACTTGGGATAGTGCCTTTGCTGGCAAGGTGCTGAGAACCTGCAGAGCACTAGCTTTCTTTCCATTGGGCATGAAGTCATTCTTAAACAAAACATAAGTGTGTGAAAATGGATTTTTTTCATCATAAACTGAAAAATTCAACTAACAATGATAATACACACACACACACCGGTATTTACAATGAGTGTAAAATAGATACCTATAGTTTTGAAAATAAAATTTGAGGAACTGACCATTTACTGGCAGTTCCAACAATTCACCATCCAAGTTTTCAAGCAGGTAAGTGTTCTTTCCCCTATCTTCTGCAATCTTGAAGGGGTCGAACCATAGCAGATCAAATTTCCCATGTTTGCCTTTATCCTCCTGTCAGACGTCCCACCTGAGAACCAACTCTCTTGGCTGAAAAGGTCGGTCCTTTGCCCTCTTGTCGAACAAAGATTTCATTTTCTGTTGGTAATTGGACATCTTGGTCCCAACCTATTCTCTGTTTTCGTGAAGCTCGACCAACTGATTTATCCTTCTAGTTAAGGCATTTGGCTCTTCCTCTGCTTCTTGTAGTAATATCGCCACCGACATTTCTAATTGGATCGGGAAGACTGCAGCCTTACCATATACTAATTCAAAAGGTGATTTCTCCGTGGATCATTTAGGTGTTATCCGGGTCGCCCATAGGGAAAACTTCAATTGGGAGTCCCAACTTCTTTGATTTTTAGCAATGATATTTTTCAACACCTTTACGACAGTCTTATTGGAGGACTCAACCAAAGCATTTCCTTGAGGATAATAGGCAGTGGAGTGCTCGATGATGATATCAAACTTATGGAAGAAGCTGGTGAGCTTGGCAGATTTGAATACTTGGGCATTACCAATGATAATTTTGGAGGGACACCCAAAATGAGACAATATATTATCCGCCATGAATTTTATTACCACTGCATCCGTAGCATTTCTAGATGGGATGGCCTCTACCCACTTGGTGAAATAATCAGTGGCAGTCAGCATCCACTTGTGTTGGCCACTAGACAATGGGTTTATTTCTCCAATGAATTCCAGTCCCCACTATCTAAAAGGTTCCTCCACATGTACTGGAATCTGGGGGAGAGGAGAAAACTTTTTCCTTTCAGCAAATACTTGGTAATTTTGGCACAATCTGACTTGGGAATGAACATTCCCAAATAGTGTAGGCCAATAGAACCATGCCTTAAGAATTTAATGTGTCGTGGTCTTCCAATTGAAGTGTCCCCCACAGACTCCTCCGTGAAAATCTTCTATCACCCCATGGGTTTCACTCTCCACCGGACATAACAACAATACACCTATCAGGTCCTTCCAGTAGAGCAGGACATTGGATATTATATATTTATGCGATTGCAACCTCAAGGCTCAGTATTTGGATTTATCTACCCCCAAAAGGCACCTTGGGAATAACAGATAATGAAAAAATTTCTTATATCAGGGAGATCCCTCATATTTGGCATAGATTTTATGCTCAGATGTGCTAATCCTACTCTGATGATCCTTGGGTCTGCCCTCCTCTGTGATCAAGTTTATTCCAAGATCTTGGTAGTTGGATTCAAATAAAATCTTGGCCAACCCCTGGACTTTTATGAGTTTTGTAGGCTTTATTTCTAGCTCATATTGTTGTATTTTAGCTATCCATCAGCCCCTCTTTCTTTCGTTGTCTCCCTGCACCAGGATGTCATTGACTATTGTCATTGGGACAAACACTGTGATTTCCGATTGTAACATGTACATATGAAATACCTTCAGATCCTTGAATAGTGCATATGATTTCTTTTCCAATATATTATATTTCAACTCAGCATCCCTTGGACTTGATTGAAAAAGGCAATGGGCTTCTCGTAACTTTCTTTGCTTTTTTGTAGTAGTACAACAATGATAGTATCTAGAGAGGCAAAAGAAAAGATGCATAAAGGTACTGAATAGTCAGTCTTGGCTAGTACTAGGGCCTTGACCAGAGCTTCTTTGATTCTGATGAAAGAATCTCTGGGGGCATACCTCCACCTAACTTCATTTCTTTCTTGATCATGTCTATAATACCCTTGACAATTTCTATGTAATTGGGTATGAACCTCCTCAAGAAATTTATTCTCCCTAGAAAGGCTTGAACTTATTTCTTGTTTCTAGGTAGGGGAATAAGGCTGATGGATTTGACTCATTTAGGATCGATCTTTACTCCTTCCTATGCTACTATGTGTCCAAGTAGCTTCCCCTCACTCAAGGCGAACTGGGATTTCTTAGGATTCAGAGAGAGACCATACCTCCTGCATTTTTCAAAAGTGAGTTTTAAATGGAGGATGTGCTCTTCATTAGTCTCGAAAAATATTGTGATGTCATCCAGGTAGACTAGCAGGAATCCATTTTTCTTGCCTACGAAATTTATTTCCATGGCTCTCTGAAATGTGGCCCCTGCATTCATCATCCCAAAAGGCATGCGGGCATACATGAACATTCCCCATGGGGTGGTGAAAGCAGTTTTCTTTTGATCCTCAGGGTGGACTGCCACCTAGTTGTAGCCAGAGAATCCATCCATCATGGACATTCTGGCTGAACCTACCACCTTCTACAGTATATGATCCATCTTGGGCAGTGGCTAATCATCTTTCAGCAATGCCCAGTATAGATTTTGAAAAGATCAACACACAACCTTATCTCTCTGTTCCTTTTTCGGTCAGCGACTAAATTAGCTGCCCAATCAGAGTATCTTAAAGGTACTATGACCTTTTCCTACAATATCTTCCTTACCTCCCTTTCAATGGATGGGAGTAAGAGTGGATTTATCTATCTGAGTTTCTATTTGCATGAATTTATCCCACTCTTCAAAGGAACCTTATGCTGAATGATATTAGTATCAAATGATTTCAAATCATCGTAAGACCAAGAAAATACACCTTTGTAAGTTTTGAATAGATATAAATACCTTTGCTTATAGCCTGATTTTCTGGGGTTCTTCCTTTGATCCAATGATGCAGTCTTCTACTTGATCATCTATCTCTGGGGCTATTGGCTTGGAGACTATGTCATCCTTATTCAAAATCCTTTCCAGTGGGACTAGTCTTTGAGGGATGGTATTCCCTTTCAATTGCAAAATTTTGCGCCCAGCCATAGTGTCTTTCCATGAAGTGGCTTCTTTATCTTATTCTTCTTCTTCTTGATCGATCGTGGAGTGAGAAAACTCCCTAATGACTTCTATGAATCTTTTTATCTACTCGTCACCCTCAAACACTTGCTAGTGCTTGACATTATCAGGTATTGAAGGTTTGTACCTGTCTTCTACCTCATATCGAAGGAGTAGATTTTCCGGGGGCCTGAAAGTGCTTACAACTATAACAAGGGAGTCTACAATTATGTTTCCTTCCCTGGGATAAAATTGGATATTGAAATCCAGGAATAAATTATCAATTAGGTCTAATACTTCATTCTGGTACATCCTTAGTCTAGGGTGTTTGTCCTGCCATTGGTCTAAGATCTACCTTACGACTAGCTCAAAGTCTCCATAGACCAATAGGAATTCAATGTTCACATTTTTTTTCATTTGTAACCCAAGGAGAAATGCTTCATGTTCTTCCACATTGTTGGTCGCCTTAAATTTGAGCTTGAATGAGGGTATCATGCCAACTTCCAAAAATACCAACAATATTCTGACTCCATTTCCCTCTTTTGAGTTTGCTCCGTCGAAGTAAAATTTCCATACTTCGTTTACATTTAAGTGTTGGTATTTGAACTACTTTATTAGGTGTATTGATGCTTCTTCTAAGAGGTTCTCATATTCTTCCAAGAATAGGCAGGAGAGGTCGCTTCTTTTAGGTGAGCTAAGGAGTTTTCTGAGCCTTTAGTTGGGGTCACAGCTTTAACAAAACTAGATTCTCTTTCAGCCTCCTTTGCTCACCTCCAAAATTGGAAATTGTGGCATAAGTTAGATCTAGCTTAATAGATCCCCCCACATTGGAACCCCAACATATTGATAAGAGAATTCCGAACCGAGGAGGACTATCAGCCACCACTGTGTCCATTACCAAACTCTTCATCAGGATCTAAGTTAGGTTCATGACTATGTCCTTTATCATCCCTAAGCACTTGACTCTCTTGGAGTCAAAGGAGTACAGGTCCTTGTATGGTCTGCTGATTTCCAAGCCGACTTGTTCCATTACCACTAGTAACATGAGGTTGTGTGAGGCTCCGGAGTCCCAACATGTAGTTGTGCAATAAAATATTATGGATCACAAAAGTTACATAGAAAGTTGCAGTAGAAGGATTAGGTTCTTCTACATGCAACCGAAAAACAACCATTGGCCTCTCCTCTTTGAGGTTTAAACTATCATGGGTTGGTGCTGAGGTAGAGGGATGCATGAATTGAGAGAGTTGAGCTTTATAAGTAGGCTTCTTTAGAAGCTCAACCAGAGGGACTGGAGTCTTTACCTTTTCAAGCTCCTTCTAGAGGTTGAATGTAGGTTGGACTTTTTCTATACCTCCAAGCTCAGTTCCTTCTTCATTACCACTGGAAGTTTTTAGTGGAGGAGGTGTATCCTTGTCAATGTGTCCCTCTACACTATTTCCTTCCTTTTTTGCAGAGGCTTTAATCTTGGAAGCGTCAGTATTTAGGTTGCCTTTACCTTTATATGGTATTGGAGGAATAACTTGGGGAGTAGTTTCCTCGTGCTGCTATGGTTCTCTTGACCTCTTCTTTGAATATCTTAGATTATATTTATGTTGTGGTTGTGATATCATGAACTCTACAAACTATTTGCAATAATAATCTATATCTTCCTCATCAGTTGCTTCTCCATCATAACTAACCTTCTGTTGAACCATATTCTCCTATTCTTCTTGAGGGAAAGTGCAATATAAATTTCCATGCATATCATGTGTATCCGATAAGTACTCTTTGGGACAATATTCTAAGTATAGAGGATGAAGGATCTGGTTGAGATGCTCCTTTCACTCCCTTGGAATTATTTGTAGTGGAGGTCTTCTATACTGAGGGTTGTAACCCCTATTGTTGACTTGAGCATTCTGTCTAGAGGGTCTCTTGTTCTGAATCTCAGGCTTTCCAACATTCTGTGATAAACTCCTGATGAGTTTTTCTAGTTCATCAATCTTCAGGTCTAGTGATTCTCTATCTCGACTAGAGGAAGATGCCTCTTCTTTCCCTCTTTTGTTCTTAGTAGGTTCTAGCTTTCCTATTGACTTTCCTGTTGAGGTGAAATTTGCTTCCACCTCAAGTGCATCTATTTGGAGTTTATCTAGAGTGAGAGACTTCCTTTCCCTCATAGTAAAGCCAAATTTAGACTCAAATGCTCCCAAAAAGGCTACTGAGACAGCAGCTGGAGGAGGCTTTATCTTAGCTGGCATATTATTGTATTGCGTGTCGAAACTCTTTATAAATTATGACATATCGTCTTTTGGATTCTTCTTTATGGTGTTAAAATTTGTGAGGAGTTACTCATGATTCCTCTTTTCACCCCATTTCTGTGTCAAAGAGTTTTCAAGTTCCTCCGAGGTGGCAATGGAGGCATTGGCTAGGGTTTTGAACCACTTTCTAGCCTCTCCATCAAGGGACTATAAAAAAAGTCTGATGACTACATCCAGTTGTTCCACATTCAGGATCTCAGAAAAAGAACTGAAGGATTCAATGTGACTCTATGTCATGTTGTCATCTTCTCCATTGAACCTAGGCAGCTAGTTTAGGTAGTCCAAGGGCATTGCACTCAGAGGCTGAGGTAAATTTAAAGGTGCATATTTATTTATCAAAAAACTTGGAACAACCATCTGGATAAATGGAGGGGGATTTAGGTTTTCCTGAGGAACTTGGTCCAAAAGAACAATGGTGGGAGTGGCTAGACTAAATGTAGGGTATGTCAGGGCCTTAGGAACAACTCCTGAGTAGTGAGTAACATCAGCCTAAGAGCTGGACGAGGAAGCTTCAAAGGCTGGTGAGATGGTAGTATCAACATGGGGGGTTTTCTCTTTCCAGACTTTCCTAAAAATTAATTTTTCTTGTTCAGATAGAGATGGGGCTTTCTGCTGAGATGTATCTAAGAAAGTATGAGGCATTTTAAAAGCAAGGCTGATAATTAATAATGAGGGGTTGTGGAGTCGTCAACGTGATGTGAATGCAATCAGAACAAACTTTTCTCACCTACACAAACAATGCTCAATTTGTCGTATCCCAAGGGAAAACTCCTTCAATATGTTCCTTGACAAAGGCGCCAAAAGATGTTGTCACTCCCAGAAACAACCTTGGATTGATTACAAGACCAGTGCCTAGGAACATCTATATTTTGTGTATCTCATATGATTTTCTAGAGATAGAGACATCACATATAGTATATATTTATATATAATGGGTTGGTTCTTTCACCTAAAGGAGTAAGACATGAATTTATTGGTACTTCTTCCCATATATAAATATCAAAAATATGTATAAAACAGTGGAGGCCGATTAGTCCAAGGACTTACAGTTTAATAAAATTTTGCAGAGCAATGATAGAGAATGAGGAGGAGGAGTAACTCATCATATGGAGTTTACATCATCAAGAATTCTACACATTACACATAGAGCTTGCAACTTTAAGAATTCCTATACTTATCTGAGGAAAAAGTAGATACAATGGGAAGAAGAGAGGTTGTGTGCTATGATTCATGAAGAGCAATTGTTAAAGATATAATTTCAATAATCCATGTAGGCACTAGCATTAACAATGTCCATACAAATGAATCTGTGAGGAACTCACAGGAACATGTATAACATATTAAGACCAACGAATATGTGAGGAAGTATTGAAATATTTCTAATAACAGTAATTACATGAATTCAAAGAATAAACATGAACAAAATGGGTTTTAATAGAGGGAGGACACACTATAATACTTGGAGGGGGGATCGACACCATTTCTCTTCATATTCTAGAAAATATGTATTGTAAATCCATATAGTATGAAAATAACATGTAGTGTTTCTTTAGAATTTTTGAACCTTTTTTAAGTGTTTCTTTCCCCAATTTATCTGGAGAGGGGAGCGAGAGCATTCATTACAACAAAATATCTCTGACCTAGTCTCAACTGTCGGGTTGACTAGTTGTCTCAGTCGTATATGGCTCTATGGCCCAAAAAACATTACATAATTAAAAGCCTCCTCGAAAGGAGGCACATTACAATAAAATAAATAGGTATGCAATTCAAATGCAAATCAATGAAATCTATCCTTGCCCGTCATGTGATCGTCTCTACCTCAAGTTGCAATTTGCTCATGGTACAGCCGTTTGTGTTGCTCAACTGACCCTGTCACCTTTTCCTTTACTACTCGAATGCCTTGTTCTATGGAGTAGGGAGTGGGTTGATTGTAAGTGCCTGTTTCGATAGTCCTTCACTGTGTAGAAGAGTGAGGCTCCATGAGAACCATTAAATCTTCCTGAGTCCCCACATACTGAACTACTGCCACACCATACTTCATTCATTGGTTTCGCTGCCAACCCACCTGCCTTTAAGGCTCTGTGTCATGCTTTTAGGCTTTATAGTAGCAGGACTTTTCTTTTTAAAAACATTATGGAACAACAAGCGTAGATGCATCTTAGCCCCCTTTTGGTTTTAGCCCCTTTTCACTATTTCCTCCATATGACCGGGGGCTATAACCAGGGGCTTAGTCCTTAGGTGCCGAGGCCTTCAATTTCCTGTCCGAGGGGCCTTTTCCCTTTGTTACACAAAATACTGCATCCTGATGCTTGATACACTTTGCCACTTGGCGTGACCCTTTCAAACTTGCGATCGTCGATCAACGGGATCAAGCCCATCAAAGATATTGCAATTGCAACCCCAGAGGAGGAGGACCTGTTACCTTATTTCTCAGTGCTTGGCTGACAGTGTAAACGTAGCAACCTTACATGCCAGATCTCATAATATATCATGTCCAAGAGGAAAACCCCACATATTGTAATTGCAAGTCATGGAGACTGAGGTGGAGTGCTTTAACCTATGTGATTGTCAATCACTGATCTACGAGGGGTGACATCCTCACTGCCATGTGTCACCCGTACTCCCACATCATTGATGATGTCAACTACCAAGTCATACGTACGAGGTAATGGGATTATTCCACGTGGCCCGTTGGAGGAGAGAGAAAGGGGCCAGCTGCCTTGATTTTTCTTTGCATTCCTTTTTTAAATGAAATCAACCCTCCTCGATGATTTAACACTAAAACGGTGATTTCCCCCACAATTTCTTAAGGATGGCCCATCAGGTATTCCGGGGGCCATGCGAGGTTGTAGGATTCGGGACTGCAGGATGTGGGGCTTTGACAAGGCCGATATGCGGGATTTACTGTGCCTGGAGCCCCCAACCTCCGATAAACCGTACTGCCATGTGGAGGAGAGAAAAAGGCCTGCCCTTCCTTGTCTTTGCATGCATGTCCTTTGTAAAATGAAATTTCCCCTTCCTCCCCCGCTATTAACACTATTGACGTATCCCCCTCCCCCCACAATTCCTTAATAATGGCCCATTGGTATTGCAAGGGCTATGTGAGACTGTGGGATGAGGGATTTACCCGCCGCTGATCGCCGATGAGCCTATGAATTCCCGAGGCTCTCTGATATGTCTGATAAGCTGATGTGTGGGACAGTGATGATGCGAGATGCGGGATTGTGGGGTGCCCAATATGATTGACTTGTTATGCCTAGGGTCCTTCGGTAAGCTCTTTTCCTTCATTTCAGGGAAGCAAAACTACCGATCTTCAACAGGCCATATCTTCTAAACCAAAAGTCAATTTTAGGACTTCTATATACCGTGGGAAAGCTCATTACGAGCTCTATGCAACGTAGTGACACTGACTTGGCTCTGAGAGCTTCTGTGGCCTGGGAAGGTGGCTTGAAACTTCACTTCTCTTGGGAAACCTTGACCAACTGAAACCCACAATGCAGTGAGTGACAACAAACATCATCATCTTGAATCCTATTGGTATTTATAAAGTTTATTTTGGTTATACATTTTTCTTAGGAGGCCCATTTTAGACCTCAATATTCTCCTAATGGAAATATGGTTATGTTCTAATCGAAGGTTAGTGGATTGGGGTTTATGAATACTTCGACATGTATATATATGTGTTGTAACATTAAAAGGAATATAATGAAAAATCAATATGGTATTCTCAATTTTGGGATCAAGGGGAAATTCTTCATGTATATCTAATGTTCCAAACTAGAAAATACAATGAATATCAAAATATACACTAAATTGTAGCCAAGAATTTTCACACATGCATGCACAAATTTACACAAACAAAAATAGATCAGAGAACCATAGAATATCATCTATATAACTGAGTCATTTTGTTGAATTTAAAGTTGGAACTAAATACAATTGAGTGAATTGATATAACTTGGGATTAGTACTGCAAGCATGCAATATCGAGGTGTGAAACTAAGTGAAATGTCCAAATGAAATGGCTTTATCTAACCAAATGCACTGTCCAGAAATTGTTGTTGTTGTTGTTGTTGGAGGCAAACTGTGAAATGAACCCTAAAAACTTCTCCAAAATTTCTAAAAAATTAGAGGGAGGATCCTCACAGCCCCAACCAATAAAACCCAAAAATATTTTGAGTTGATTCTAGTTGACGTGGAATGTCCAAAATAGTGCAAAAATCTTTGATAAACCAACAATTCAACCTTCTATAGGAAAGAGAATTTCAGGCCCGAATATCTCTCGAACAATTATATAAAATTAACTAGAGTCTCCTCTCACCAAACCAATAAAAACTGAGAAAAATATCAAGCTGAATCCACCAGTCATTGAAACCCCAAAATCAGTGTGCAACCCTTCATAGTATACCAATGAGCTACATAAATTGAACTACTCCAAGAATGCAAAATTTCCCCATAGGGAAACTCCTCCAAATCCCAACAAAATTCCTTCCTCAAACTTCTGGCCAAAATCAGCCCCAAAA
Source organism: Pinus tabuliformis (assembly GCA_031772625.1). Taxonomy (NCBI): domain Eukaryota; kingdom Viridiplantae; phylum Streptophyta; class Pinopsida; order Pinales; family Pinaceae; genus Pinus; species Pinus tabuliformis. The sequence goes on along the minus strand of CM062806.1, from coordinate 577,187,279 downwards.
CCCAACAAAACACTACTGCTCAAACCCTACAAAATAATTAGAAATCCAACCTAGAATAGTTGATCCTTGAATGAGCAACTCGAACTGCCTTTGTGCCCAAGGAGTGGCAAACGAAGTGAATTCCTGCAATAAATCTCTATGGAAATCTTGAATTGGACTCCCAAAATTACCTCAATAGGAAGACACTCAAAGTTCTCATAAATAAGGGTGGAATTCCGCTTATAAATTCCTTGTGCTAAACAACACTCGTTGACTTGGCTTAACAACTCAAGTAAACCCTCTATTTCTTAAATGAAACTCCGAATAGAATAATCAAAATGGGGCTCTAGCCTTCCTTTTGTTGTTTCTTTCCTTTCCTTACACCATAGGTAGATTTCTCTTACACTATGCTTTGATACCATTGTTTGATTCTTCCCATGGTTCGATTTTCATTTTGGTAACCACCACAACTTTTCTTGACTTTAATTTTTCTTTTCTCCTAATTTTGGCCTTATTTTCTCTCTAAAAATATATTGAGCCATAATAACCCATTTTCCTAATTTTATTTGCCAAAAATATTTATTATTCTCCAAAGTTGCAAAATTGAGAATTTCCCTTCACAAAATTATTAATAATTGGGGACATGATAGTCCTCCCCACTAAAAATTTCTTGTCCTCCCAGAGGGCTACATAACAATTTCCTGGAAGAAACATGATAGAATGACTGGTTAGAGCCGAGGCTAGGAAAATATTAGTTACCGTAACTATGCCCAAACACTTTACACCATTCGATCTGTCAATGTGAAGCTGATGGTCGAGATGAGACCAGATGTTAGATTAATCATGAAAGTAATTCATGGAAGGGTTCGAGAAGCCTTGGTGGGTTTTATGATATAGTGAAAGTGAACCAGGTAATTTATCAGTTATGGTAATATAGATAACATTCATCCCAACCCTATACCCACCTAGACCAAAGTCTTCCAAAGCATTAGAACAATGCACGATTATATACAAGGTATTATAACATAATCCACCCTTGCTTGTAAGTCAGTAGATAATACATCTCACATGGACTTAAAATGAATAGTAAAGTGAATATGGGTTAATTCACAGGAATCAAAAGTAAATATTTATATTTATATACAGTTTTTTTGTTATTGGTTTGTATACATGTTACAAGTGGTATTACAGCCAGGTTACAACACTGTGGCTAGTTTAGGTGATTATGTAATAACAAACTATTCATATTTCACAGAGAGATACAAAGAGCATAGCAATATGAGGAGAGGATCTGGAAGCACTCTATCTGGGAGGTCCCCTTATATCAAGGCTAATCCGAAGATGTGGGTCCAATTGGGAAGTGAAACTCACAACAAAAATGCATTATTACTAGAAACTGTACAACGACTATGAGCAGAGATGACAAACTTATGGGTTGACAATGGAAGACTGAGGTTGGAGTAGGAGAGAATCATGAAATGTCTTTCTGATTGGAAAAAATCAAAGAAACTGAAACCCCATTAGAGAAGGTGAAAATAGAGCTGAGACAGAGCAACTGAGAGAGGGAAACCCGAGGGAGGAAGAATAGATAATGAGGAGGAATCTAAAAATGCTTCAGGTGGTAGAGGAACTAAAAGGGAAAATTTTGAGCTACAGGGGGAATTTAAGAAAATTAAACCTCCAACATTTGATGGGGAAGTGGAGGAGGCTATAGAAGAAGGGTTAATTAAAATGAAAAAATATTTTTAGATCTACGAATGTGATTAAATTGAAGGTTAGATTATAAATCTATCAATCACAGGGCAAATTTACCTTGTGGTGGGAGGAAATTAAAACAATATGAGGCATTGACGAACAAGAGGTAACCTAGGAAAGTTTCCATCAGCACTTAAAAGAGAAATATTTAATAAAATGATTTTATGATGAGAAGGCTAAGGAATTCCGTGATTTAAGATTTGGGTAGCAATCGATGGATGAATTTGTAACCAAATTCACATCTGTTTTAACGTATGTGTCCTATATTAGAGAGGAAAAAGCCAAAGCGCAATGATTTATCAGTAACCTACCAGCCTTCATGAAGGAGAGGTTGGAATTTGATAATACAAAAACAATGGACGAGGCCATTCAAAAGGCATGAATATGCTATCAATAGATGAAACAGAAAGGGAAAGGGGGCAGGGAATGGTCAAGTAAAAAGGGGCAAAGGAACCTCCAAAGTAATAGGAATGTTAGACCTTTAGGAGTCAAAGTTTCACATAGGAAAAAATTGAATGGATATATGGGACGGAATCAATCCAAGCCCAATGTATCAAATAAGACCATGCAAACCGAAGCGTCAAGTAAGGAATATATTGGCTAGACTCAGAAGCCACCATTGCAATGTTGGTGTTGTGGGTAGCCCCACTATTATAAAAATTTCCCCCAATGTGCTAGAACTGAGCTAGCTGCCAATTTACAAGAAGCATCTACAGTAGCATAGGTAGCAAGGAGCATGTCAAGGATTAATGCTACCTTGGAGGACCAAGAGGCCGAATATCAACCTGCAATGGTAGAATTTGAAGGTATTTTGGCTAACCATTATGTCTCTATTTTAATAGACCCAGGCGTGAGTCTAAGTTATGTCAATCCAAATATAATTGAACTATGTCATTTATCAAGTGTTAAGTTTAAAAATTCGTGGCTAGTTCAATTGGCCACTATACCAAAAAGGAAGGTGACTGCCAAGAGGAAGACTACCCTATTGAGCTAGGAGGACAGAAGATTAAGGTAACTTAAATATATTGCCTCTAGGATCCTATGATGTACTCATAGGAATGGATTGGTTAGAAGGACATTGGTCCTTAGTGAACTGTAAGGACAAGATTATTATTTTCCTCACTGATGAAGGTATAAGACAAGAGATTCAAGGTATTAGGAGGGCCATTAAACTGCGACCTATGACTGCAAATTAGCTAAGTAAATGAATCCAAAAAGGCTGCCAAATTTAAGTTTTTCAAGTTAGCTTTACCAATTCTAAATATAAGACAATCACCTTGGAGAAGATACTGGTTTTTCAAGAATTTATGGATGTCTTCCCAGAAGACATTCCGGGACTATCGCCAAAAAGAGAAATTGAATTTACCATAGAGCTAATCCTAGGCGCAGCCCGAGCATCCAAAACCCATTATCGGATGAGTGTACCGAAGCTGACCGAGCTTAAGATTTAGCACCTAGGGTTGTTAGAAAAGGGATACATTCAGCCCAGTGTGTCATCTTGGGCAGCCCCAATTTTATTTTAAAGAAAATATGATACCCTATGATTGTGCATCGATTATAGGAAATTGAATAAACTTACTACTAAAAATAACTACCCATTACCAAGAATTGATGATTTCTTTGATAAGGTTAAGGGCGATACAGTATTTTCTAAAATCGACTTAATGTAAGGCTATCACCAAATTAGAATAAAAGAGCAAGATATCCACAAGACAACGTTCAAAACTCGTTATGGTCATTATGAGTTTGTATTGTTGCCATTTGGGCTCACTAATGCCCCAACAATTTTTTTGAGTCTAATGAATAGTATTTTTCATCCTTATTTAGAAAAAATTGTTCTGATTTTTATTGACGATATTCTTATATATTCAAAGAACTTGGAGGAACATAAAGAAAATCTTCAAGTAGTATTAAAAACCTTAAGAGAAAATCAAGTCTACGCTAAATTTAGCAAGTGTGATTTTTACGAAGAGAAAATTCAATACTTGGGACATGTAATCTCATCTGAAGGTATAACAGTAGACCCAGAAAAAATTAAAACCATCATGGAATGGCCTGTCCCCAAAAATGTGGTAGACATTCGATCCTTTATGGGATTGGTTGGGTATTATCGTCATTTTATAGAAGGGTTCTCAAGAATTTCTTACCCCATGACCTCATTACAAAAAAAGGGAAAGGTGCTTAAGTGGACAACAGAATGCCAACACAATTTTGAGCAGCTGAAACAATTACTAACAACGGCCCCTATGATGAAGATAACAGATCTAGAAAAATAATTTATGGTATACACAATGCTTGTAAGGAGGGTGTTGGGGCAGTTTTAACGCAAGAGGATAGAGTGATAATGTATGAATCTCACAAGATAAAGGAGCATGAGCATAACTATTATGCCTACGAGTTGGAACTGATAGCAATTGTTCATGCGTTGAAAATGTGGCACATTATTTGTTGGGAAAAAAAATTCTTGGTGACAAATCATAAGAGTTTAACTAGTTTCTTTAAAGAGCCCAATTTAAATGTTCACCAAGCTAGGTGGACAACATTCTTAAGAAAATTTGACTTCAAAATTAAACACTTAAAGGGGAAAGAAAAACGGGGGGCTAATGCATTAAACAGAAATGTCACGACTCCACGGTAATATACCATAAAAATAAAAAATAAAAAATAATTGTAAATCTAACACTTTATGAACCTCCATATATATGCATACGGTCATGACACTACTTTACACATACATATAATTCGGCTCTTGAATACCGATATGCATCCAAGGTTCACATAAACATATGTTAAACCTATATCATAATGTTCCTTTCTGATTATTACAATACGATTTGTTGGACATCTGGTAAGGTCAACGGTTATCATTCCAATCGGCTGGCTGTCTCCGGTTAACTCTGGTGCCAGGTGTGACGGAAGTGTAAATGCCTTCACCTACCTTGGCCAGGTGGCTAGCTCCGTGCAAGGTCCATGTGAAGTCTCGGGGAGACCGCTGAGGTTTACGCGCCAATCCTCCGCTTGGATGAACGGTGAAGATTATCTGAGGAGATCGGAGGGTTCACAATTATTCCAGGGTTTAGCGGGTTTATATTCCATAAGCCGCATGATTCGGGTTCATTTGCACCTGTTGGTTTGGTCGAATGTTCATTCAGCTCAGCGACTCCTTATCTACACCTTATGCCAAGTTCTCCACAGCTATTACAGGTAACTGACCGCCGATTTCAGAGTTTTATCACAGTTTGTTGAATAGTTATATACTCGGTGCCTTAATACACAGGGTTTATCGCTTCGTTTAATACATTCACGGCTCACTTGAAGCATTTGTTATTGCAGGGGTTGCCTCTCGATCCTCCCACTGCTCAAGGATAGGTCATGCCACCGAATATGCACAGGTAATTGTTCTCCACGAGTTGATGCAGAGCTTTGGTTAGCTCAGATGATTAAGGGTTTACTTGTATCGTTTCTTGGCCTGAGGGTTCCTCATGGCAACTCTTTTGTTGTCTCAGGGTTCCTCTGTTCGGCCCCAAACCCTGATTGAGATTAGCGGTCGGCCTTTCCATGCCGACACCCGCGTCCAATCGGGTTATAAAGTCTTATGATATATGTATTTTTTTGGTACCTCGCCCAGAATTTGTATATTTTGTTTTAAGAGTTCACGGCCTTCCTCGCCCGAACCAAATGGACTCGGTTTAAGTCGGAATAATTGTTTATCTCAGTTCTCTTACTGTTTTGGGTATTCATTGTGATCTCTTAAGGTGTATCTGTGTATGAAGAGGCCAGGGTTTTTCGTCGGCCCTCTGGACATTTATGAACAAGCTGTTGCCATACCCGTCGGGGTTTTATTTATCGCATGCTAACATATGTGTATTTCTTCTTCCTCTTGGATACGATGAATATGTTTTCGTTAGCTTATATTACAGCAATAACTTGCTTGTCTATATACATAAGAAATTGCTTTTCCAGAATGTATGGAGTCTGTTACATTTAATGTTATTGTTGTTTCTCTATTTAACAGAGTCGGCATATCCCTTTCGAGGGTTTGTTTATAATAACGAGGGTTTGTTTATAATAACCCTCCGTTCACTCGACGATTCGTGACTGTATACGGCAGTTAAATGGCCGCTTACCTTAGCGGTCCTGTGCCATCATAGTGCCTTTACTTGTTAAATGATGTTATTCGTTTGTATTCTACATTGATACAGTCGTCTTTCACTTGTTTACATGTATAGTGAACTAAACCCTAGGTACAGGGTTCGATGAGCTTTCTTGGAACGGCCTCACCATATTCTATAAATGGCACTTAGTGTTCAATGTGTTTCATGACTGTTGCAGTAATACGACTATTCAATGTTTGATCTGTTGTTTCCCATAAATCTTTCTACGGTTATAGATTGTTAATGAATCTTTTCGCCAGTGAATCATTCATGCATATGTCGCCATGCATCTACTGTTATGGTACTGAAGACCTTCGTGAGGTTTTTATACAGATATACCTCGGCTTTAAGTAGCTAGTTATTTCTATGCAACTACCATGCATCACCTTCTTACAGTGCACATGCATCAACTCTTACAGTTACTTATGCATTGATTTTTACAGCTATTATGTATCGATTTGTACAGTTAACAAGCTTCGGCTCTCACAGTTAACATGCATTTATCTCACAGTTAACATGCATTTATATAGCAACTAGATTTCTGTTTGTTGGACTTGAACAGTCAGTAATATATGCTCATAGAACTGTTTATAATACTTCAGGTAAACTTTTTATCTAGTTAGCAACAGAAACTTAAGCTTAACTATACTTCCCTCCTATACACCAGTATACGGAATACAGAAGTTTGAGTCTGGTGAATAACCCATACCTGGTCTGTCAGACACAAGAATTAACGCTCCAGAAGTTCACCTGCATCTTACATGCTTGCTCTTATCCACCCAACCATGAGATCCATCGATACGTTGGAATCTCCCCCCGAGCTGTCTTGCAGGCCTGCAGCCCTCAACAAGACTCATGCACTGTTGTGCTAGGGTTATCTGGTCCTTACCAGACTTAACCCTCTTTCTTTCTCTTTTCTTTTTTTTGAAATTTCTCTCCCTCTCTGTCACCACAGACCAGGGGTTTTCCCTCCCAGGACTTTTCCTGGCTGAAGCGTTAGTTTCTTTTTCAGTTTTATAACTGTTTCTTTTTCTTTAGAAATCCTCCCTTAGGAGACTGCCAGCATTTTCCAAAATATCTTCCATTTCATAAATAAAATGATATCATTTAACAACAGTAATTAACAGTTCACACTAGTTTCTTACCATAGTAACTTTTCATAATTACAAGTTTTACGGGGTCATCACATCTTCCCCCCTGGGATTGGACATTGTCCTGATGTCTATTCCCTTTAAATAAGTCTGGGTATACTTTCCTCATAAGCTCCTCGTCTTCCCAAGTAGCCTCCTCAGGCCCATAGTGCTGCCACAGCACTTTAATTTGGGTAATAACCCGTTTCCGCAGCCGCACTTCTCTCCGGTCGAGAATGCTCTGTGGTTCGACCAGAACCTCGCCTTTCGGTTCGACCTGCAGACAATCAATATCCTCAGTCAGTTTCCATAAGTATATCCACATGTTCAAAAGAACGAGGTTAGTTCTTACCCGAACATCTTTCCATTTGATCACATGTTTAGGATCGTATACATATTTCTTTAGAACAGAAACGTGGAAAACGTTGTGAATTCTAATATGGCTTGGCAAGGCGAGTTGGTAAGCCATCGGCCCCACTCTAGCCAAGATCTGAAAAGGTCCAAAGTACCGAGCAGCCAGCTTGGCACATCCGCTCCATTGCATTGTGCTCCTTCTGGCTTGGATCCTCACAAACACATGGTCACCAACCTGATATTCTTTAAACCTTCTTTTTCTGTCCGCAAAACTTTTCTACCGGTCCTGTGCAGCCTTCAAATTGGCACGCACTCTTTTCACCATGTCTTCCATTTCTTTAAGCATTTCTGGACCCAAACTCAGCTTATCCTCAGGTCCACCCCAACTTGAGGGTGTGCGGCATTTTCGCCCATACAAAACCTCAAAGGGGCTTAACTGTGTCGAGGTATGATATCCATTGTTATAAGCGAACTCAACCAGGTGCAAATATTCTTCCCATTGGTTTGGTTTCATCATCACATACGCTCTCAACATATCTTCCAACACTTGATTTACTCGCTCGGTTTGACCATCGGTCTGCGGGTGGTAGGCTGTGCTAAAGTTCAGCTGTGTTCCCAACTCAGCGAACAACGTCCTCCAAAAGGTGGATGTGAACTTTACATCCCGGTCTGAAATGATTACCTTCGGTAGTCCATGCAGTCTGAACACATTCTGCATAAAAAGGTGAGCAATTTGCACCGCTTTATAAGTGGACTGCACAGGTATGAAGTGTGCCGCTTTACTCAACTTATCTACTACCACCATGATGGAATCATGGTTTTTCCTTGTTCAAGGCAAACCGGTTATAAAATCCATGGAAATGGTTTCCCATTTCCATTCCGGAATAGGCAAAGGTTGTAATAGCCCGGCCGGATGCTGATGTTCTGCCTTAATCTGCTGGCACTCTAAACACTTTGCCAAATACTCAACCACTTGCTTCTTCATTCTAGGCCAGAAATATTCCTTGCTAAGTGCAGTGACCATCTTTTGGTACCCTGGATGGCCAGTGTAGTGGCTGGTATGGAACTCGTCCAAAATCAGGTTCTTAAGGTCATTTGAATCAGGTACATATAATCTTTTATTAAAATACAGCATGCCAGCACTATCCAGTGTATAACCTTGTTGTAATCTTTCTTTAACTGATTGTTGTACCTGCTGTTTTAACTGTTGGTATTCAGCATCTTGATTTGCTGCTGATTTAATCTGCTCAAACAGAGAGTTTCGCCACTTGCTGACTGAAAGTTCACACAAACACTGCACCTTTCGACTCAATGCATCAGCCACCCGGTTCTCTTTGCCTTTTAAGTGCTTAATCTCGAAGTCGAATCCACTTAGGAAATCTGCCCAACGACCTTGTCTTGCATTCAAGGTAGGTTGACTGAAATAATTGGTCAAGCTGTGGTGATCTGTCAACAACAGAAATTTCCTCCCCAAGAGGTAATGTCGCCACATTTTCAGCGCATGAATAACAGCTGTTAATTCTAGATCGTAAGCATAGCACTTCTGCTCATGATCTTTTAATTTTCTTGATTCATACGCAATTACCTTCCCTTCCTGCATTAATACTCCTCCCACACCCTCTTTACTTGCATCAGTACACACAACGTAATCCTTATTAGGATCAGCTATACTCAAGATGGGTGCAGTGGTGAGTAAATGCTTCAACTGATCAAAACTCTGCTGACATTCCGCTGTCCACTTAAACACCTTCCCCTTTTTTTGCAAGGAAGTGATAGGGTATGCTATCCTTGAAAAACCCTCCACAAATCTTCGGTAATAGCCAGCTAGTCCCATAAAGGATCTGATATCGGCTACATCCTTGGGTATGGGCCATTCCATAATAGTCTTTATTTTCTCAGGATCTACTGCAATTCCTTCTTTAGTAATCACATGGCCCAAATATTGAATTTCCTCCTTGAAAAAGTCACACTTACTAAACTTAGCATATAGCTGATGTTCCCGAAGAGTTTGCAACACCATCCTCAGGTGCTCTTTGTGTTCCTCATGGGAACGGGAATATATCAGAATATCATCAATGAATATCAGCACGAATTTGTCCAAAAACCGGTGAAACACGTTGTTCATCAAACACATAAAGGTGGCGGGTGCATTGGTCAAGCCAAAGGGCAGCACCACAAACTCGTAATGCCCGTAGCGTGTTCTGAAAGCGGTTTTGGCGATGTCCTCTTCTTTAATTCTGATCTGATGATAACCAGATCGCAAATCGATCTTGGAGAAAACCTTTGCTCCCTTCACCTGATCAAAGAGTTCGTCAATCCGAGGCAAGGGGTATTTTTTCTTAATCGTGAGCTTGTTCAGCTGACGATAGTCTATACACATACGGAGAGTTCCATCTTTCTTTTTGACAAATAATACTGGAGCTCCCCACGGTGACACGCTGGGGCGGATATAATTCTTATCCAGCAAGTCTTGTAGTTGCATTTTTAATTCTGTCAACTCGGGTACGCTCATCCGGTATGGTGCCCGTGACACAGGGGCTGCCCCTGGTGTTAACTCTATAGTAAAATCTATATCTCTTTTTGGAGGCAGTCCTAGTACCTCCTCAGGAAAAACATCCACAAATTCCTGCACTACCGGAATGCTGTCTAATGCAGATATTTTGTCTTTCTGGTTTGCATAACCCACTTGAATAGCGTAAATCTGGCACTTCTTTCTGAGACATTTAGCTAGCTGAGAAGCAGTGATAGGTCGGATCTGTACAGGGTGTTTAATTCCCTGCAACTCTTGCTGCTGCCCCAAGTCATCCTTGTAATAGATAGTTTTGGTCTTACAGTTTACCAATGACCAATGTTTTTCCAGCCAATCCATACCAATCAGGATGTCGTAGGACCCCAATGGAAGTACATTCAGGTCTGCTGTAATTGGTTGCCCTGCTATGCTGAAAGGACAGTTATTAATTTTGGCTAAGACTCGTCTCTTAGCGCCTGTGGCTAGCTGTACCAGCCATGGGTTCCTGAACTTTTCAGCAGATAACTTACACTGTTCTACTATTTTTGGGCTAACATAACTTAAAGTAGCTCCTGGGTCAATAAGAACAGCTATAGAAAGATTTGAAATTTTACCTTCAAACTCCACCATGGTCGGCTGGTATTCCGCTTGACGGTCATCCAAGGCTGCGTTAATTCTTGGCATGCTGCGCGCCACTTCTCCAACAGTCGAGGCTTCTTGGATCTGAGATATTTGGTCCACTCCTTTACGCTGAGGGCAGTTCTTAACGTAGTGTGGTCCCCCACAACCCCAACATTGGACTGGAGGTCTGGTCATCCCCTCAAGGTCTGACTTGACAGGTGGTTCACTGATTCTGCTCTCACTTGGTTTAGTCCGAAAGGTACTCTTTGCTACATTTCTGCTCATCTGTCCCTTACCAGCACCCTTGCTACCATTACCACGACTTCCTTTGTTATTACCAGCAATTCTGTTGCTTTTTCTTTCATTCCACCTTTTATTTGAAATGTCTCATTTTTGCTTGTTTTGCTGATAACAGATTCTTGCCTTACGAATCGCCTCATCCATTGTCCTGGGATTATCAAACTCAATGCGTTCTCTTATATAGGCTGGTAAGCTGCTCACAAATCTCTGCACTTTGGCCTTCTCCTCCTTGATATATGGCACATAGCGAAGCAGGGAAGTGAAGCGGTTAATGAACTCGTCCATAGACTGCTGTCCCAGTCGTAAATCATGGAATTCCCGTGCCTTCTCATCATAGAAACGCTCGGTTAGATATCTCTCCTTGAAGTATTTCTGAAACTTTTCCCAGGTTATGTTCTGCTCACTTACTCCTTTTACAATTTTAATTTCTTCCCACCACAGGGTTGCTTTGCCCTGTAGCTGGAAGATGGCCAGCCGCGCCTTCAGATTCTGATCATACTCATACAGCTGGAAATACTTGTTAATGTTAATTAACCAAGCCTCTGCCGCTTCTTCCTGCTCTCCATCAAAATGTGGAGGTTTAATTTTCCGGAATTCTCCCTGTAATTCCATTTTCTGTCTCTTTGAAGTCTGCTGCTCTAATACATTGTCAGAATGGTCCTCCTTCTCCTCTGAGATTTCAGGTGCATAATTCTGTTCTTCAGTTGCCCTTTGCTGTTCTGCACTGGGATTGGCTAATGGTGGATTTTGTCTGTCCGACAGACTCTTCAATATTCTTTCCTGCTCCACTGTCAATCGCGCGTTGTCTTCTCGCAGACGCGCCATTTCATTCTTCAGTTCTTGAACAGTTTGCAGTATCGCCAGATTGGTACTGCGTGTCTCTGCACCAAGCTGTACCCACAGCTCTGGATTTTCCCGAGGAACGCTGTCAGCTCCCTGCATCTGCTCCATATTTACTGTTGACGGTTAGCGGATTGTTGTTTCTGTATTTATCTCCTAATTAATAACAGAAAACAGTTAGCTGAATTAATTCTTCCATGCAGCTGGATCTTACTGCTCCAGAGGCCACAGTTTTGAAACCTCTGCTCTGATACCACATTGTCACAACTCCACGGTAATATACCATAAAAATAAAAAATAAAAATTAATTGTAAATCTAACACTTTATGAACCTCCATATATATGCATATGGTCATGACACTACTTTACACATACATATAATTCGGCTCTTGAATACCGATATGCATCCAAGGTTCACATAAACATATGTTAAACCTATATCATAATGTTCCTTTCTGATTATTACAATACGATTTGTTGGACATCTGGTAAGGTCAACGGTTATCATTCTAATCGGCTGGCTGTCTCCGGTTAACTCTGGTGCCAGGTGTGACGGAAGTGTAAATGCCTTCACATACCTTGGCCAGGTGGCTAGCTCCGTGCAAGGTCCATGTGAAGTCTCGGGGAGACCGCTGAGGTTTACGCGCCAATCCTCCGCTTGGATGAACGGTGAAGATTATCTGAGGAGATCGGAGGGTTCACAATTATTCCAGGGTTTAGCGGGTTTATATTCCATAAGCCGCTTGATTCGGGTTCATTTGCACCTGTTGGTTTGGTCGAATGTTCATTCAGCTCAGCGACTCCTTATCTACACCTTATGCCAAGTTCTGCACAGCTATTACAGGTAACTGACCGCCGATTTCAGAGTTTTATCACAGTTTGTTGAATAGTTATATACTCGGTGCCTTAATACACAGGGTTTATCGCTTCGTTTAATACATTCACGGCTCACTTGAAGCATTTGTTATTACAGGGGTTGCCTCTCGATCCTCCCACTGCTCAAGGATAGGTCATGCCACCGAATATGCACAGGTAATTGTTCTCCACGAGTTGATGCAGAGCTTTGGTTAGCTCAGATGATTAAGGGTTTACTTGTATCGTTTCTTGGCCTGAGGGTTCCTCATGGCAACTCTTTTGTTGTCTCAGGGTTCCTCTGCTCGGCCCCAAACCCTGATTGAGATTAGCGGTCGGCCTTTCCATGCCGACACCCGCGTCCAATCGGGTTATAAAGTCTTATGATATATGTATTTTTTTGGTACCTTGCCCAGAATTTGTATATTTTGTTTTAAGAGTTCACGGCCTTCCTCGCCCGAACCAAATGGACTCAGTTAAGTCGGAATAATTGTTTATCTCAGTTCTCTTACTATTTTGGGTATTCATTGTGATCTCTTAAGGTGTATCTGTGTATGAAGAGGCCAGGGTTTTTCCTCGGCCCTCTGGACATTTATGAGCAGGCTGTTGCCATACCCGTCGGGGTTTTATTTATCGCCTGCTAACATATGTGTATTTCTTCTTCCTCTTGGATATGATGAATATGTTTTCGTTAGCTTATATTACAACAATAACTTGCTTGTCTATATACATAAGAAATTGCTTTTCCAAAATGTATGGAGTCTGTTACATTTAATGTTATTGTTGTTTCTCTATTTAACAGAGTCGGCATATCCCTTTCGAGGGTTTGTTTATAATAACGAGGGTTTGTTTATAATAACCCTCCGTTCACTTCGACGATTCGTGACTGTATACGGCAGTTAAATGGCCGCTTACCTTAGCGGTCCTGTGCCATCATAGTGCCTTTACTTGTTAAATGATGTTATTCGTTTGTATTCTACATTGATACAGTCGTCTTTCACTTGTTTACATGTATAGTGAACTAAACCCTAGGTACAGGGTTCGATGAGCTTTCTTGGAACGGCCTCACCGGATTCTATAGATGGCACTTAGTGTTCAATGTGTTTCATGACTGTTGCAGTAATACGACTATTCAATGTTTGATCTGTTGTTTCCCATAAATCTTTCTACAGTTATAGATTGTTAATGAATCTTTTCGCCAGTGAATCATTCATGCATATGTCGCCATGCATCTACTGTTATGGTACTGAAGACCTTCGTGAGGTTTTTATACAGATATACCTCGGCTTTAAGTAGCTAGTTATTTCTATGCAACTACCATTCATCACCTTCTTACAGTTCAAATGCATCGACTCTTACAGTTACTTATGCATTGATTTTTACAGCTATCATGTATCGATTTGTACAGTTAACAAGCTTCGGCTCTCACAGTTAACATGCATTTATCTCACAGTTAACATGCATTTATATAGCAACTAGATTTCTGTTTGTTTGACTTGAACAGTCAGTAATATATGCTCATAGAACTGTTTATAATACTTCAGGTAAACTTTTTATATAGTTAGCAACAGAAACTTAAGCTTAATTATACTTCCCTCCTATACACCAGTATACGGAATACAGAAGTTTGAGTCTGGTGAATAACCCATACCTGGTCTGTCAGACACAAGAATTAACGCTCCAGAAGTTCACCTGCATCTTACATGCTTGCTCTTATCCACCCAACCATGAGATCCATCGATACGTTGGAATCTCCCCCCGAGCTGTCTTGCAGGCCTGCAGCCCTCAACAAGACTCATGCACTGTTGTGCTAGGGTTATCTGGTCCTTACCAGACTTAACCCTCTTTCTTTCTCTTTTCTTTTTTTTGAAATTTCTCTCCCTCTCTGTCACCACAGACCAGGGGTTTTCCTTCCCAGGACTTTTCCTGGCTGAAGGGTTAGTTTCTTTTTCAGTTTTATAACTGTTTCTTTTTCTTTAGAAATCCTCCCTTAGGAGACTACCAGCATTTTCCAAAATATCTTCCATTTCATAAATAAAATGATATCATTTAACAACAGTAATTAACAGTTCACACTAGTTTCTTACCATAGTAACTTTTCATAATTACAAGTTTTACGGGGTCATCACAAGAAAAGTGTATTATGTATATGAAATTTCCTATAGTCAAGCAGAAATTAATCTTTATGATTAGATTAAATAAAGTTCTCTCAAGGATCCGAAATATGAATTCATGTGGTAGCAAGATAAGCAAGCAAAAGATTCCCGACAAGTCTCTAAGTATGGCATAAACCATAATAATCAGCTAACTTTCAGAGGAAGAATATATATCCCTAATCAGTTGGAATTTAAACAATTTTTAATGGATGAGTTTCACTGGAATCCTTACACTACCCATCCTGGATATCGGAAATTATTTTCTACAATTAAGAAAGATTATTTATGGCTGGGTATGAGGAAGGACATTGCTAAATACCTAGCCAAATGTTTAGAGTGTCAGCAGGTTAAAGTTGAGCATCAACATCGTACTGCTCTCCTCCATTCGCTCCCTATTCCTGAGAGGAAATGGGAAGTAATTGATTTATACTTTATCACAGGCTTGCCTAAGACCAGAAAATAAAATGATTCCATTATGGTAGTGGTGGAAAATTTAGGTAAAACAATCCATTTCATTCCTATTAGGTCCACTTATAAAACTGTCTATATTGCAGATATATTTATGAAAGATATTTTCTGGTTGCATGGGATGTCGAAGGTAGTAATCTTTGACAGGGATATCCAATTCATCTATGCATTTTGGAAAGCCCTCTTCACTAGTTTAGGTACACAAATTCAGCTCAGTCATACATACCATCCGCAAATCGAACAAGTAAACCAGGTCCTAGTAGACATGCTAAGAATGTATGTAATGCAACAACCAAACTAATGCAAAGAGTTTCTTCACCTAGTGGAATTCACTTATAATAACAGTTATCATGAATCCTTGAAAATGAGTCTTTATGAAGTGTTGTATGGAAAAAGGTGTAGAACACCTACAAATTGGAGCAACCCAGAGGATAAATTAATCCTAGGGCCTGACATGTTAGCAGAAATGGAGCAAATAGTAAAAATAGTTCGACAAAATTTAAAAGTTGATCAGGATCGACAAAAAGCATATGCATATAAGAAAAGTACTTATAAAGAATTTTGGGTAGGAGACATGTCTATGTACAAATAAAACCCAAGAGAAGCACTTTAAGGTGGGGTGGTTGTGCCAAATTGGCACCTCAATATTGTGGACCTTTCCAAATATTGGAAAGAGTGGGACCTGTAGCATATCAACTTGCATTACCAAGTCATATATGGGTTCATAATGTGTTTCATGTTTCCTTATTAAAGAAATATGTTTATGATTCCAGGTATATGATTAATTGGCAAGATGTACAGGTGATATAAAAGAAGAGGTAAAGTAAATTTTTTGTGAATATGTATATTAAATCAATTATAAAACAACTGACAATAGAATTGTGACTATGTGATAGATCAAACCAGACAGATAATTAATGGTAGAGCCCTATGTATTCTCGATTAGAGAGAAATAACACTGTGCATGTGAGCTACCACCTAGGTTAAAGCAGATTGGAGACACTTTAGCCTGGAGGAGGCCACCTGGGAGGATGAATATTTCTTGCAACAAACATATTCTCACCTGTTCCAATGGGAAAGGAAAAACACTTGGGACGATGTTTTCCACAAGGGGGCAAAGATGTAACATCCCCGCGTATTGTAAATATTATTGTTAATGTCAGTTAATTATTTTTATTGACTGAGACTTCAGTAATTAGGACCTGGTGATAAGTAGGGTGAACATGAAATGATAAGCTGATTTTATTATTTTGATTAATGGACAAAAAAACAAGTCTTGAAACTATTGGAAATACCTTAATGAATTCTAAACAACTTCCAAACAATTATGGCAGTTAATTTCTCTCTTTCTTCCTTAGAGATAAAAGTATCTCAGAAGGAAGGGGAAGGGGTTCTTTTCTTTTTTTGGTTTCACCAAGAATAAGGAGAAAACACCGGGATAGGAAAAAGAAAATACACCTGAACAAGAAGTTGTGCAGGTATGGCAAGACATTGCCTAAAGAGTATTTTTGGAGCTAGATTGGGGCCAGTGGAAAACAATAACACAGATGGAGGTTTGTGGGTCTTAGGCTGGGTGAATCATGATTCTTGTAGACTGATCCGACCAGGGATCACTACGGAATTAACTAATTTGAGAAGTCTAGAGCTCAAGGGGAGAACTGGACGTAATTTTCATTCTCGTTATAAGCGAGGAGTGGTCTTTCCTATCTGAGTTTCTGGGCAAGTCCAATTGGGTACAAATAAGTATTTTCTATAATTTTTTGTCCTTTTTTGTGAAAAAAATGTGTTCACTAATCTTTTGATGTAACTGGCAAAGTGATACTGTAAATATAAGGGAATAAAATACAGAAGAAGAAGTAAGTATAGGAATAGTGTTATATTTATTTCATGTTGTAATTGTGAAGAATATGTACAATCAGACATTTGTTTCCTAGGTTCTAGTTACATAGAAAAGAATGTGACACCTAGTTAGGGAATCTAGTTTGGTTGCTGGAAGAACAGTCAAATAAGATGAACCATTTCACTTAAAAAAAATGTAACAACCCTTGATGTTGTGTCATAATGATATCTATTTAACTGGCACAAAACAATTAGAATTCGCACCGGGTTAAGTTCCAACCAGCAAACATGGGGTTTCAGCATGGAACAATCTGTGACACTATGTAAGAAAAATGTTTCGAGTAGTTACCCCATGGGTACAGAGTTAGGTTCTCCGTAGTCGAGGACCCTATCCTCTGTTGGAAACTAGAGAACTAAATAAAAAGGAATAGAACAAAGTAATCAAAACCATGTACTTTTAAACTTAGTTGTGGCATCATCATATATTTATATATCCATAAATATGGAAGTTAATAAGCCAAACTCTGGAACTAGACTAATTACTCCATGTGTAACAATTGAACAATGCACCGAGTGACAAATTCTCCATGGTAAGGCACGAATAGAAAATTACATGCTTTTAAAAATAGTCTGAGAACCACTCTTAAAATTAGACCAAGAAATACAAAGAATTTAGTATACTCTGAACTAAATACAGAAACCAAAACAGAGCCCACAACTCCCAATTCCTTCATTAGATCTTAAAAATAATATTAAGTTTACACAATGTCCTTAGGGTCTTGGTGCAGAAGCCATGAACCGCGTACAAATATAAGAATATTTTCAACAACAGAGTACGTGCCAAAATAGACAAGTTATACTAAACCCTAAGAACCTAGCTGAGGTCAAAAAAAACCTGCAGAACATCGTAATATGGCAATAGTAGCCTCTTAGGAGACGAAAAGTACTGTATATACAATTTCATCATGATAAGGGAAAATATATTGATAAACCTTCGTGCAAAAGTAGAAAATAAGAAACCTGAAAATGTAAAAACCAGTGTGAGAGCATGGATATCCTGAACTGAACCATAAGTTTTAAGGACAAATAGCCACATAGGAAGGCTTCATGTCATACTTGCAAAATATCATAGGGAGGGTTAACTTTAAAAATAAAAAGAAAACAAAACCCAACTCGAAATGACATCCCCATAACGGGTGTGGGTAATTCAACTCATCTCACTTGAGAAGATTATTTGAACCTGAACCTAAGTAGAAACCCCCTGCAAAACCATAGATGGAAGCGTTAGCACCGAGATATTACAATTATGTAGCTTACAAGCACTCTATAGAGGTTATGTACATGAAACCAGGATGTTGCGGTCTGCAAAGGTAGGGATCCTCTATAGCACCATTTCCATGGCCAAACTCTCGAGGAAATTAAACCTGCAAACACAAAAGGTCGAGGTCAAAGGAATTTCTCCCTAGTGTCAACACCTAAATCAAACCCAAGAAATAAAACAAAAGTAGAGGTGCCTGTCGGTAGGAAAATGTTGGTTCTTTGAGAGGGTTGCAGACTCATTTCCTGGCAAAAACACGACAGAATGACCAGTCGGAGCCAAGGCTGGGCAAGAGCAGTTACCGTAATTACACTCAAGCAATTTCCACCATTGGTTCTGTCAGTGTCAAGCAGACGACCGAGATGAGACCATATGTCAGATTAATCATGAAAATAATTAATGGAAGGGTTTGAGAAGCCTCGATGCGTTTTATGATATAGTGCAAGTGAATTAGGTAATTGATCGGGTAATGTAATATAGATAATATTAGTCCCAAACCTATACCCACCTAGTCCAAGGTCCTCCACAACATTAGAATAATTCACCCTTGCTTGTTAGTCAATAGATAATACATTACACATAGACTTAAAATGAATAATAAAGTGATGATGAGTTAATTCAGGGGAACCAAAAGTAAATATTTATATTTATATAGAATTTTATTTTCCTGTTGGTTTTTATGCATGTTACACTTTTAGAGCGCAATATAACAATTTTCATTTTTTAAATTACATTTTTAATGTATAAATTGATTCAACCCCTTGCAAAACTCCTTGAGCACTTGGATTGTGTAGACTATACAACTTAAACTTACAATTCCAACAAATCTTTGTTAGATTTCAAAATAGTGAAAAATGTACATAAAAGGAGATAATATACCTAAAAGAAGGCAAAATATAGAATGTTGAGACTGCTTGAAATATATGGTTTCTAACTTGGCTATGACCTTAAAATTAGATGATTAGTATTATTATTATTACTTATTACCATTTTAACTAGAGAAAAGTTATGAAAGATGTATAAACTATTTAAAAAAATATTAAAAATGATTAGAGTTACATTGTCAAAATTAGGTGTTTGATGTTTACATACTTAAAATACTAAATAATATATGTATACATTTAAATATCAATGTTTTTCATGGATTCTTTAGGAAATATAGAAAATAGTTTATATATTCTCCATGCAAAAGTAGTTTTCATATTCACCAGTATAGATTCATTTTAGCTATGGATCTATCAAACCTCCAAAAGGATTAAATCTCTTGAGGTTTGAATTTATTTTAGAGTGCAATATAAAATTCTTCAATGTTTAAATTGTATTTTTCAATGTATAAATGGATTTAATCCCTGAAAATCTTCGTAGGCACTTGGATTGTGTAAACTACACAACTTTACTTATAATTCCAACATATCTTTGTTAGATTTCAAATGGCTAGAAAATATACCTAAAAAGATCTAAAATGTAGAATAGTAAGACTATTTGAAATATTTTAACCATTTTTTTTATTAGAATATTTTATTTATAACACTTTTTATTAATATTTTTTAAATTTTATATATTAATTTTATATTAAGAATGGAATGAATTACATATCCTCCCTTTTACTATTCTTATTAGGAAATAATTGATTTTTTTTTTTTTTTACATTCAATTTTTTTCTCTTTGTTCATTGAAATATTTTTCTTTTGACGGGGTGCCCGCCCCCACACACAAATATAAGTTAGTATGGATATTTAAATAGTTTACCTAAATCTTAAATGTCTTTAAAAGGTATAACAAATATCTCTCTATATATGTATGTTTATTTCTTTTAAAGCTAATATAAAACTATGTACTTTCACACTGACATCTAAATATATTGTTTATGGTTGAGAGTGAGAGTAAAAAAAATTTACCACATCTTTTGAGTTGTAATGTCTACAACAAACCAATAGAGTAGGATTATTGATATTTTATAATTCTTTTAATTAAAATTAATTGAAGAGATATATTGACTTTTGCTTTTAATTATGGCTTTATTGTCTTTTTATTTAGAAAATATTCAATTTTTGTTTTGAAAAGGACACATGTCAACTTGATACTCATCTCCTTCATATTGCACTAGAAAATGCACCCCTCCATACAATAGTTGTTGTTTGTTTATTTGATTTTTCTTTTTCAACTTTTATCTTTTAAAAATGATATAAAATTATGTGAAATTGTTTGTTTATTTGATTTTTTTTTTCAACTTTTATCTTTTAAAAATGATATAAAATTATGTTATTTCACATGAACATCTAAATATCTTATTTATAGTGAAGTGAGTGAAATTTTCTCAACACAACTTTTGAATTATAATATCAACAACAAACTTAATGAGCATAGTGAGAATAAGATTATTGATATTCACTTTTATTTTTAATTATAGTTAACAATGTTTTTTATTTAAAAAATATTTAAGTTAAGCACTGAAATTTCACATTTCCTTCATACTCTAAAATAAAGTGAAAAAAAAAACAATATTTTTTAGAAATTTAATGAAAAAATTCAAATTCTACCCAAAAATAAATATTCAAAATAATATATATTTTTTTAATTTAATAATTTTTTGCAAACTTTAAAAATACCTTTGTTTTTAAAATTAAAATTCTAAACTAATTATTAACAACACTCACCTATTAATAACAATTAATATTTATTTTTATAACTTTTAAATCCATTTTTTAAATCAATATTAATGTTTGTGAGTGGGGAAGACAATCACTGACAGTGATAAATATTTACGTGCCTAAAATTAACTAGCAATTGTACCATATATTGCAAAGGGAATGTTGGAAGGCTGGAGCTTAGAAAAGTGTAAGATAGAAGATATAAGTAAAAAATTTAGGCAATTTTATTTATTTTATATTCACAAAGTGTTATTTTTGTATAGAAATATTGTATTTTTATATAAAGTTTAGAAATAAAAGTATTGTTGTCTATAGAGTGGTTTATAAGAAAATTTGTCATAAACATATTCATTAATAAATTGTTATTATTAAAAATGTTTTATGGTCACTTTGTGTAAGTTTTGATGAAAGATTGAAATACATTTTATATCTATTTTTATTTTTTTAATTATCTTTACTTATATAATATATCTATATATATATATCTATATATATATATATATATATATATATATATATATAGATAGATATATATATATAATTTTCTTGAAACATATATTTTTTGAAAAAAAATATAAAATTATATTTTTAAAATACTTTCTCAATTATTTTTTGCTAATTATTTTTATTGTGAATATTTCACATGGTAATCAAAAAGTTAAAATATGATACTATTTTTTCTCAACTTAATTTTCTTTGGAATATTTCACATCTTAAAAAAAAAAAAGTTAAATCTGATACTACATTTTCTGAACTTGATAATAACCAATGCATCAAGCTAAAATTAACTCCAACTTATTCACTTAAAAAATGTATATTCTTTCTATATTGAACATAACTTTAATATGTAACTTTATGTTTTAGAAATAAAATAAACAATATGAATAAAAACTTTAAAATTAAGTTTTAATTATAGATAAAAGACTTAAGAAAAATCATATTTACTTTCATAACAATATCTTATAAATTTGTTATATAATTGTCAATTTAATATATAGTTAATCAACCTAACATTAATAAATTTTAAGATAGTTGATCAACATAACATTAATAAAAATAAAAAAAAATGTGACTTTTATATTTAAGCCAATAATATAACATTAAAATTATATTGTTTTCTCCATTAAGAAATCTATGTAGTTTGTATTTTAAGGACTTGCGTATCCACAATGAGAACGAGTCCACAATAAGAACGAAGTTGGTACTTTGAAAACCCTTAACATCATCAATAACTATAAAGAATTTTAACATCACTAATAACCATGGAACTAGTAATAAGAAATTAGAAATTTGTCTCAATAATGGACAATTTTGAATAATTGATACTTTTGACAAAGTTATGTAGTTGATACTTTCTACATCTCCAAGACAGTTAGTGTCCAATAAAACATATGAGAAATTTTCCTTTTTGCATCTGCAGTTACAAATAGTTGTTACTAACCACAAGTTAGCATGTAATAAAACATATTAGAAATTTGTTGTCTTTTCAATTGCCATATTTGTATGCTTGGTACGTTGACAAAGTTGTATAGTTGGCACTTTGAAGACTTCCAAGAGCATGGCTTTATGCGTGCATGAGGAAAATAATTTTATAAAATATGAAAATTCTTTATGGATTCCATTGGCAGAATTGTACAGTTGGTATATTGAAAATCTGTAAACTACTACCTGCTAGAAAAAAAAAAAAAAAATTTAACCTTATTGATATCAGCACTTACATGAACTTTACTCATGGTAATATTATTCTTAGTCACAGTAATTATAATAGCACTTTACATGCATTCTACACACGGCAACATTATACCTAGTCACAGCACTTTATAAGTATTTACCCATGGTAACATTAAACGTAAGCATGTTGATATTAGGCGTATGCATGTATCATTGGCTATGGTAACACTATGATACTCGTTTAATAATTAAACTTAACCCTATCCACGGTCTCGAGAAGTATCCGGCGATTTGCAAAGATATACTTACCATTATGGTTTGAATGACTTGATACTTTAATTAAGTCTTCGTCCTGCGGATTCTGCAATTGCTATTTATGATTTCCATTTGTGAATGATGGCTACCCGTGTCAGCATTTATTTAGTCAGGTCTGGGTTTTCGCGATGTTGGAGAGCTTGCTCCGGTTATCGTTTTCCGACCAACGATTACTGGCGCACAATGACTTGGGCTTCCACATGATGTCCACCTGGCGTGTAAGGCGTGTAACCAGCCAGCTGGCTTAAGCTGCAGCATGCCGGTTGCTACTCCAGTTACCAATGCTGAAGGAGGATCTTAATGTGCCTAGTACATGGCACGGATAAGCCCATGTGACAGCTTTCCTCCGGAAAAATCCCGCGCCCATTTCTACGGTGGAGATGGGATCTTCCAAATCGACGATTGATAACAAACCAGGTATGGGTAGAAAGTCTTAAGGGTTTTTCCTATGCTGCATTTGAGCCCTTGCAGTTTATTCTCACGGTGACTCTCAACCTTAACAGGTCTCTGGCGATTGGTATTTTTCGCACAGTGCAGACTACCCACATGTCTATCCATGGTGGAGATAGAGGTTCCGCCTGCCAGCCATGGCCATGGTACTCATGCGCCTCCTTGCTCACAGTAAACGCTACTCTATTTGCGGTTTTTTGAATTCTTTTACTCTACTATGGTTCTCGTACTCACTCGTTCTTTGTTTTCTGGCATCCCTTCCGTCACAGGTGCGGAATATAGGTGCCGTGACCAGCGCATGGTGGAAACTAGCTCCGTCCATCCTCTTTCCGCTTCCTGGTAAGAGGAACCGACGCCATATATGTAAAAATTATGAGAAGATTCTGAGAGTAGGTCCGGCCGACTCTCTTCTTGGCAGGCTGCCGAACCAATGTTTGAGCTTCGGTGTTTTTTTTTGTTGTTCTGAGTCATCCCCTTACTGTGGGAGAAATGGCAACCCGCTCTAGTTCCTCTGTGGCAAATTTGGGTTCTGCCCAGAGCTGGTTTGGCGGCGATGCCCAACCGGGCTGCGCACGCTACATGTTTTTTTATATTATGTATTTGATACAGGGCCGAGGGTTAACCCTGCGGTGAACATTCATGTTTTTACTTAGCGGTTACAGCTGTTGTAAATTCTCTTAACTGGTTAATGAATATATATATATATATATATATATATATATATATATATATATATATATATATATATTTCCATAGTAAGGTGTTACGGCTTATAATGGATTCTGAGTCTTCTGTTGGGTTATTACCGATATCTTACTTTGGTTTATGATTACAGTTGCTCACTGTAAAACTTTTGCTACATTTGTCTGTTCTGCAGAATTCTTGTAAATTTCTATTTCAAATAGGATCATTAATTCCAATGTTTGCTTACTATTATTTGCTTGTTAAATGTGGTTTATCGTTTTCATCGTGGTGACTATTCGTTGGCTTCTCTACCCTGTTCATACCGGCTACGGCCGCCCATTTCACAATAGTGTTCCACAATGATTTGGAACGTTTGGCACAGGGGTAGGACAATTTCCTAGCATGAGCACAAGCCTCCTTAGCCCCTTATCTTGTTAACGCATGACACATTTATATTACTAATTTATGTATTTAGCGAAAGAGACCTGCAGTCACTGTTCGAAAAATTATTCTAAAGAGCACACGGTCTATTTATTCTTGTCGACCTGTTACTGCTTCCTTTGTTTCGTAGGAATCGTTCTATGGAGTTTATATGTATCTATACTTCTATATTATCATTTTTTTGATTAGATTCACATACCGTGAAAGATGTTCACGGGATTCTTTTCCATTTAGCAGTTACTTAATTTACCCAAGATTCATTTCCAGAAGAAAATCAGTGAACCTAACTCTATTCTGGGTTTTGTTCTTTTCCTTTTGGCTGTTCTTTCTTTATGGCAGTCGTACAAGAGTTTCATTCTTTTAAAAGATTAATGTCTACACATAGCTCAAGTCTTTTACTACTTGCATTTTTCAGAAAATATTCCCCCTATACCATTCACAGTTTCCTGCTCTGTCATAACTTTTTAATTAATTCTACAGCATATACAGGCTACCAAATTCTCGGTCATTCCATACCTGTTCAGAGGAAAACCTCTTAATGCGCTTGTCGAACCTCCCGACCTTAGGAGGGTCTTCCTCGACCTTCCACCCCCAAGTACTCCTGCAAGATTCTTGCTGTCTGCAAACCCTCTAGCACTGCCAGAGTTACGCTATCTGGTCCTTACCAGACGTAGCAGTTTCAGGGAGTTCTCTACTTCCCAACATATGTTATCTGGTCCTTACGAGACATGGCGTTCGCTGCCAAATTGCAACTTTTCTTAAGCCTTGCTAATTGGGTCCTTACCAGACGTAGCAGCTTCTCTTTTTTTTTTTTGACATTAAGTATTCCTTCCTCTATGAGGGTCTCAACCGTCATCTGAAGGTAGTTAGGGTTTTTCCCTTTTTGACAGATGTCATATTTTAATTCTAATACCCCTCTGATGAGGAAGCTCTATAACCATTAACAGTTGTTTTTTTTTCCAAACCACACTTAATGGCAACCAATAACAATTATCAACATAATTAATTAAAACAGTAACAACAATAATAATTACTCAGTTTCACCAAACATAACCATAACCAACAGTTAAATTTACTGTTTTTAATTTAAACACTAACGATTAACTAGGGGCATTACATCTCCCCCTCCTGAAGTTCAACATCGTCCCGATGTTGTTCACCCATAAACAATTCGGGATAATTTACTTTCATGCTCTGTTCATCCTCCCAGGTGGCCTCTTCTGGCCCAAAGTGCTGCCACTGCACTTTAACCTGGGTGATGACTCGTTTCCGCAGCACGACCCTTCTCCGATCTAATATGCTCACCGGCTCGACTAGGAATTCTCCTTCCGGTTCCACCTGAAACACACAACAATCTGATCAGTGCTTTCCCTGGCAAACACTTTTAGTTTATGCTTCTCACAGTATCCACTTACCTGTATGTCCTGCCAGCTAATTATGTGTTTAGGGTCATAGACATATTTTTTTAAAACTGACACGTGGAAGACATTATGGACCCGGATGTGGCTAGGTAGGGCTAGCTGATAAGCTACCGGCCCCACTCGTGCTAAAATCTGAAAAGGTCCACAAAAACGGGGTGCCAATTTGGCACAACCATTCCATTGTAAAGCACTTCTCCTTGCCCGAATCCTGAAATATACATGTTCTCCCACTTGGTACTCCCTAAAGGTCCTTTTTTGATCTGCAAAACTTTTTTGTCTGTCTTGGGCTACTTTTAAATTAGCCCGCACTCTCTTAACCATTGCCTCCATCTCTTTTAACATTTGAGGACCCAGCATGAGTCTGTCTTCCGGTCCACTCCAACTGGATGGCGTGCAGCATTTTCTACCGTAAAGTACTTCGAATGGGCTCATCCGCAAGGATGCATGATATCCATTGTTATAAGCAAACTCCACAAGATGCAAATACTCTTCCCACCGAGTGGGTTGTTGCATCACATAAGACCTCAACATGTCCTCCACCACTTGATTCACCCGCTCAGTCTGTCCGTCAGTCTGCGGATGATATGCGGTGCTAAAATTCAATTGAGTTCCCAGACCTTCAAACAAGGTCCTCCAAAAAGCTGATGTGAATTTGACATCGCGATCGGATATTATAGTTTTTGGCAGCCCGTGGAGCTTAAATATGTTCTGCATAAAAACATTTGCAATTTGGGCTGCACAATACGTAGATTGAACTGGTATGAAGTGGGCTATCTTACTGAGTTTGTCCACTACAACCATAATAGAGTCATTGTTCTTCTTGGACTTCGGTAACCCTGTAATAAAATCCATGGTAATAACTTCCCACTTCCATTCTGGTATAGGTAATGGTTGTAGCAAACCCGCGGGGTGTTGATGTTCAGCTTTAATTAGCTGACATTCTATGCATCGTACCAGATATTCCGTTACATCCCTTTTCATGCCTGGCCAGTGATACTCCTTCCGAAGCGAAGTGATTAACTTTTGATAACCCGGATGTCCTGCATAAGGACTTTTATGATTTTCATCCAGAATTTTTCTCTTAATATCGCTCTGATTGGGTACACATATTCTTTTCTTGTAACATAAAATGCCTGCTGTGTCCATTTCGTAACCTTGTTGCATGATGTGGATGTTTGAGTTCTGCACAAGTTGTTTCTTTTGCTGGTAGATTTGATCTTGCTCAGCAGCCTCTATAATTTCTTTGTTAAAGGTAAACCGTCCTTCACTAAGGCCAATTTCATAGAGACAATGCGCTTTTCGGCTTAATGCATCCACCACCCGGTTTTCTTTTCCTTTTAAGTGTTTGATTTCAAAATCAAAACTGCCCAAAAAGTCCACCCACCTAGCTTGTCTAGCGTTTAAAGTTGGTTGAATTAAGTAGCTAGTTAAGCTGTGATGATCTGTCATCAATAAAAATTTTCTTCCGACCAAATAATGGCGCCACATTTTTAGCGCATGTACTACAGCAGTGAGTTCCAGATCATAGGCTGAATACTTCTGTTCATGTTCTTTCAATTTTCTGGATTCATACGCGATCACCCTCCCCTCTTGCATCAACACCCCTCCTACACCCTCTTTGCTTGCATCTGTGCAGACTACGTAATCTTTTTCCGGGTCTGCAATGCTCAGCACAGGTGCAGTGGTGAGCAAGTGTTTGAGTTGTTCAAAACTCTGTTGACACTCCGCTGTCCACTTAAATATTTTCCCTTTCTTTTGCAAGGAGGTGATGGGGTATGCAACCCTGGAAAAACTTTCCACGAACCGCCTATAATATCCAGCCAGCCCCATGAAAGACCTGATATCTGCCACGTCCTTTGGTGTTGGCCAGTCCATTATGGTTTTAATCTTTTCAGGGTCCACAGCAATGCCTTCCTCGGTGATAATATGCCCCAAATACTGGATCTGCTTTTTATAAAAGTCGCATTTGCTAAATTTTCGATATAACTGATGTTCCCGTAGAGTCTGTAGCACAAGTCTGAGATGCTCCTCATGCTCTTTAATATTCCAAGAGTATATCAGTATATCATCAATAAAAATTAACACAAATTTATCCAAGTACTGATGAAATACACTATTCATCAGGCACATAAACGTCGCAGGTGCATTGGTCAACCCGAAAGGCAGTACCACGAACTCATAGTGCCCATAACGGGTTCGAAAAGCAGTTTTGGCTATATCCTCTTCCTTAATTCTGATTTGATGATAACTAGATCTCAAATCGATCTTTGAAAATATCGTCACCCCTTTCACCTGATCGAACAATTCATCGATACGGGGTAGTGGGTATTTGTTTTTCACTGTCAATTTATTCAGCTGTCGATAATCTATGCACATACGGAGAGTTCCATCCTTTTTCCTGACAAATAGTACTGGGGCTCCCCAGGGTGATACACTGGGACGGATGTACTTCTTGTCCAACAGCTCTTGCAGCTACATCTTTAATTCTGTCAATTCCGACACACTCATCCGGTACGGTGCTCGGGACACTGGGGCTACACCAGGCACCAGCTCTATGGTAAAATCCAAATCTCTTTTAGGGGGCAGTCCTGGTATTTCTTCGGGAAACACATCTGCAAATTCTTGCACTACCGGTATGCTTCCCAATGCATTATCTTTATCTTCAGATTTGGCATGA
Organism: Pinus tabuliformis; assembly: GCA_031772625.1. Lineage (NCBI taxonomy): Eukaryota > Viridiplantae > Streptophyta > Pinopsida > Pinales > Pinaceae > Pinus > Pinus tabuliformis. Next base: position 577,158,694 of record CM062806.1, on the reverse strand, counting down.
CCCACTTGAACTGCATATACTTGACACTTTTTCCGGATGCATTTAGCCAGTTGTGAGGCAGTAATTGGCCGGATCTGTACTGGCTTCAGGATACCCTGAATTTCCTGTTCATTTCCTAGTTCATCCCGATAGGAAATTGTCTTGGTTTTGCAATTTATTATGGACCACTGCCTTTCCAGTCAGTCCATTCCAATTAACACATCATAAGAGCCGAGAGGAAGTACATTTAATTCCGCTGTCACTGTCTGTCCAGCTATATTCAATGGGCAGTCGCTGACCTTGGCCAGCACCCGCCTTTTGGCCCCGGTAGCTAGCTGAACCAACCATGGACTCTTAAACTTAACAGATTGTAAATTACAGCTTTCCACTACTTTGGGGCTAACATAACTTAATGTAGCTCCTGGGTCTACTAAAACAGAAATAGTTCGAACAAAAATCTTACCTTCGAACTCTACCATCGTTGGCTGGTAATCAGCTTGACGGTCCTCGAGAGCGGCATTTATTCTTAGTATGGACCGAGCTACATCTCCCACTGTAGAGGCTTCATAAACCTGGGACACCTGATCACTACCCTTTCGGTGAGGACAGTTCTTAATATAGTGTGGCCTGCCACAACCCCAGCACTGTACTGGCGGTCTAGCTGTCCCCTCATTATCAACTCTGCCCGGCTGCTCGCTATATTTGGGCTCATTAGGTGGTTTTAATCTTAGCTGATTTCTAGACTGATTCCTACTATTGGGCCCTTTTGAGCCTCCTTTGCTGAAACTGCCACGAGCTCCCTTAACTCCCATAGTGGTTTTGCCGCCCTTTTTATCCACCCAACGCTTCCCAAAACTTTCTCCCTTTTGTTTATTCTGCTGATAGCATACTCTAGCTTTCCGAATCGCTTCATCCATGGTCTTCGGGTTATTAAATTCAATCCTTTCCCGCATTGTTTGGGGTAGACTGCTAACAAACCGCTGCACTTTTGCCTTTTCCTCCCGAATATATGGTACATAGCGGAGTAGAGATGTAAATTTGGTAATGAATTCATCCATGGTCTGCTGCCCAAGCCGCAGATCATGAAATTCCCATGCTTTTTCATCGTAGAAGCGTTCAGTCAAGTATTTCTCCTTGAAGTACTTCTGAAAAATTTCCCAAGTTATATCTTGTTCACTCACTCCCCGCACCATCTTGACTTCCTCCCACCATAATGTAGCTTTGGCCTGCAGCTGGAAAATAGCCAGTCGTGCCTTAAGATGGTAGTCATATTCGTAAACTTGGAAATATTTGTTCATGTTAATTAACCAGGCTTCTGCAGCCTCCTCGGACTCCCCATCAAAATGCGGCGGCTTAATCTTCCAAAAATCCCCTTGTAGTTCTATCCGCTGTCTTTTTGAGGTTTGATGTTCAGAAGCGTTGTCAAATTTCTCTCCTCGAGCCTCCGCCCTTCCCTCTGTTTCTTCTTGATCAGTATGGTAATCTTGTTCTTCTGATACATGATTTTGCTCTGGACTGGGGTTAGGCTGGTGCTGGTTTTGTTTATCTGATAAACTTTTCAGGATCCTTTCCTGTTCCATGGTTAATCTGGTGTTGTCCTCACGCAAACGAGCCATCTTGTTCTTCAATTCCTGGACTGTCTCCAATATGGTCAAATTGGTGCTGCGTGCCTCCTCCCCTAGCTGCACCCAAATCTCAGGATTTCCCTGAGGGTGGGTGATGTTATTTGGTCTGTCCACATTTCCATGAGGAGCGCTGCTTGTTCTCCTCATTCTGCTGTCACCTGTTCAGAATATTAGTTCCTTTTCCACAGATATTACATGCAATACATTGTTGGATGACCCCTACTTGCTCATTAATTAAATTATTTATATTAGTTTCTCAGTTATGGTTGACCCGAGGTCACAGAGTTGCAACCTCGCTTTGATACCACTTGTAAACTACTACCTGCTAGAAAAAAAAAATTATTTAACCTTATTGATATCAGCACTTACATGAACTTTACTCATGGTAATATTATTCGTAGTCACAGTAATTATAACAGCACTTTACATGCATTCTACACACGGCAACATTATACCTAGTCACAGCACTTTATAAGTATTTACCCATGGTAACATTAAACGTAAGCATGTTGATATTAGGCGTATGCATGTATCATTGGCTATGGTAACACTATGATACTCGTTTAATAATTAAACTTAACCCTATCCACGGTCTCAAGAAGTATCCGGCGGTTTGCAAAGATATACTTTACCATTATGGTTTGAATGATTTGATACTTAATTAAGTCTTCGTCCTGCGGATTCTGCAATTGCTATTTATGATTTCCATTTGTGAACGATGGCTACCCGTGTCAGCATTTATTTAGTCAGGTCTGGGTTTTCGCGATGTTGGAGAGCTTGCTCCAGTTATCGTTTTCCGACCAACGATTACTGGCGCACAATGACTTGGGCTTCCACATGCTGTCCACCTGGCGTGTAAGGCGTGTAACCAGCCAACTGGCTTAAGCTGCAGCATGCCAGTTGCTACTCCAGTTACCAACGCTGAAGGCGGATCTTAATGCGCCTAGTACATGGCACGGATAAGCCCATGTGACAGCTTTCCTCCGGAAAAATCCCGCGCCCATTTCTACGGTGGAGATGGGATCTTCCAAATCGACGATTGATAACAAACCAGGTATGGGTAGAAAGTCTTAAGGGTTTTTCCTATGCTACATTTGAGCCCTTGCAGTTTATTCTCGCGGTGACTCTCAACCTTAATAAGTCTCTGGCGATTGGTATTTTTCGCACAGTGCAGACTACCCACATGTCTATCCATGGTGGAGATAGAGGTTCCGCCTGCCAGCCATGGCCACGGTACTCATGCGCCTCCTTGCTCACAGTAAACGCTACTCTATTTGCGGTTTTTTGAATTCTTTTACTCTACTATGGTTCTGGTACTCACTCGTTCTTTGTTTTCTGGCATCCCTTCCGTCACAGGTGCGGAATACAGGTGTCGTGACCAGCGCATGGTGGAAACCAGCTCCGTCCATCCTCTTTCCGCTTCCTGGTAAGAGGAACCGACGCCATATATGTAAAAATTATGAGAAGATTATGAGAGTAGGTCCGACCGACTCTCTTCTTGGCAGGCTGCCGAACCAATGTTTGAGCTTCGGTGTTTTTTTTTGTTGTTCTGAGTCATCCCCTTAATGTGGGAGAAATGGCAACCCGCTCTAGTTCCTCTTTGGCAAATTTGGGTTCTGCCCAGAGCTGGTTTGGCGGCGATGCCCAACCGGGCTGCGCACGCTACATGTTTTTTTATATTATGTATTTTGATACAGGGCCGAGGGTTAACCCTGCGGTGAACATTCATGTATTACTTAGCGGTTACAGTTGTTGTAATTTCTCTTAACTGGATAATGAATATATATGTATATATTCCATGGTAACGTGTTACTGCTTATTATGGATTCTGAGTTTTCTGTTGGGTTAATACCGATATTCTCCTTTGGTTTATGATTACAGTTGCTCACTGTAAAACTTTTGCTACATTTGTCTATTCTACAGAATTCTTGTAAATTTCTATTTCAAATAGGATCATTAATTCCAATGTTTGCTTGCTGTTATTTGCTTGTTGAATGTGGTTTATCGGTTTCGTCTTGGTGGCTATTCGCTGGCTTCTCTACCCTGTTCATACCGGCTACGGCCGCCCATTTCACAATGGTGTTCCACAATGATTTGGAACGTTTGGCACAGGGGTAGGACAAGTTCCTGGCGTGAGCACAAGCCTCCTTAGCCCCTTATCTTGTTAACGCATGTCACATTTATATTACTAATTTCTGTATTTAGCGAAAGAGACCTGTAGTCACTGTTCGGAAAATTATTCTAAAGAGCACACAGTCTATTTATTCTTGTCGACCTCTTACTGCTTCCTTTGTTTCGTAGGAATCGTTCTATGGAATTTATATGTATCTATACTTCTATATTATCATTTTTTTGATTAGATTCACATACCGTGAAAGATGTTCACGGGATTCTTTTCCATTTAGCAGTTACTTAATTTACCCAGGATTCATTTCCAGAAGAAAATCAGTGAATCTAACTCTATTCTGGGTTTTGCTCTTTTCCTTTTGGCTGTTCTTTCTTTATGGCAGTGGTACAGGAGTTTCATTCTTTTAAAAGATTAATGTCTACACATAGCTCAAGTCTTTTACTACTTGCATTTTTCAGAAAATATTCCCCCTATACCATTCACAGTTTCCTGCTCTGTCATAACTTTTTAATTAATTCTACAGCATATACAGGCTACCAAATTCTCGGTCATTCCATACCTGTTCAGAGGCAAACCTCTTAATGCGCTTGTCAAACCTCCTGACCTTAGGAGGGTCCTCCTCGACCTTCCACGCCCAAGCACTCCTGCAAGATTCTTGCTGTCTGCAAACCCTCTGGCACTGCCAGAGTTACGCTATCTGGTCCTTACCAGACGTATCAGTTTCAGGGAGTTCTCTGCTTCCCAACATACGCTATCTGGTCCTTACCAGATATAGCATTCGCTGCCAAATTGCAACTTTTCTTGAGCCTTGCTATCTGGTCCTTACCAGACGTAGCAGCTTCTCTTTCTTTCTTTTTTTTGACATTAAGTATTCCTTCTTCGATGAGGGTCTCAACCGTCATCTGAAGGTAGTTCTGACAGATGTCATATTTAATTCTAATACCCCTCTGATGAGGAAGCTCTTAACCATTAACAATTGTTTTTTTTTTCCAAACCACACTTAATGGCAACCAATAACAATTATCAACATAATTAATTAAAACAGTAACAGCAATAATAATTACTCAGTTTCACCAAACATAACCATAACCAACAGTTAAATTTACTGTTTTTAATTTAAACACTAACCATTAACTAGAGGCATTACAAAATCTCTCAGTACCAAACAAGCATGAACATGGTCTTATGTTCCTATCTTCTAAAACTTTTAAACGCTTTTCCAGTCTTGCCGCTATTACAGAAACACTAGTGTTGCAGGTATATTGCCTGTGAAAAGCATTCAAAATACATATTAATTTACAAAACTTTGTCAAAACTTTGTTGTTGCAGATCTGTCTCTGGGTTGATAGAAGGTTGATCTACTTCCATTGGATCCTTGGACTGCTGCTCAATATCCTCCTCTTTTACTTTCCTCCAAATGTCTTAAATCGGCTCGGACGTGAAGTCTGAAAAAGGTTATGTTCTTTGCTTATATGTTGAATAGAACACCTTAACCTGTGATCTTGAAGGTTGAACTTAGGGGACAATGGAAGAATACGTAACCCCATCTTTTTTCTTTCAAAATTCCTCGAGACAAATCAGAGACTTCATTGGCCAAACCATCTGCATTGCCATTCTCCTCCCCTAGGACATGAAATGATAGATTTTGGCTAACTTTTGAGTGAGATTTGGGAGATTTGGGATTATAGAGAATATTGAGGCTAACCGGAAGTTCTTGATGTGTTAAATATTTTATTACTATCCTGGAGTCTCCAATGATTACCAATTCTTGTATTCCCAAGCTGGCGATATTTAAACCATGGTAAACCCCGTCTAAACTGACTAGTAAACCCCTTTCGTTGAATGCACCGGTGTTCTAATCCTTTGCTCTTTTACATCTCTGAAAACAGAATCAAAGAAGCTACTTACAAAAATTAACTATGAAGCTGCTGCACAAGTATAAATGTGCAATTCTTTGGTCCTACCTATGTATGAGAGATATCGGTTTCAAAAGGTTTCAGCATTAGCGTTCACAATCCCGGGTTGGGTAGACATCTCTATACAGGAGCATGGAATTCTGAAATATCACATTTTGGTATTAATTGAATACTTAGATCAGCTTCCATTTGAAGCACGGATTTCTGAAATATCATTTTTCGGGGTTAATTGTGAATATTATTCAAAATCAGCTTCCAAGTATTTACGAAGCATGGGCTTCTGACATATAAATTTTTGCGATTAATTGAGTATTCAAAATCTCATCATTCTTTATGATTAATGGAGTATTGAAAATCAACCTCCCAATATGTAGTGAAGCATGGACTTATGAAATATCATATTTTTGGGATTAACTAAGTATTTAAAATCAACCTTCCTTGAAATTAAAAGAAAAAATACAATTCCTTCAAATTTGTAGAATCTCTAAACCTCGAGAAAAGGGTACATGAATCTGCATCTCTATATCGGGAGAAAAACGTACATCTATATCAGATGAAAAATATCTCTAGATGACGCTGTGGTCAATTTAAGTGTAATGCTCTGTTTTTAATTTGGAGGTGTATGTTTGGCTGCTTGGTGCGATGGTTTTGAATCTTGATATTACCGTTTCTTTAACTCCGTCCTGGTCTACATCTTTTTTAGAAAAGGAAGCAGGGTGTGCAGTTGCACATGTAGACCCTTCTCAAATATAAACGAATTCTGAGGAAATACACATATTGCAGGCAGAGGATATAGATGTTTGGAATCTAAATGCCTGGTAGATTCATTGGCTCATTCACTGGGTACATACTGAGAGCAACTGCGCCAAGGATCGCCATGTTTTATTCACTGATTCAAACTTCGAACTTCACTGTTAATGTTACTGTTGACTTTTCATTACGTTGGGTATAGCTTCTTTGTTTTCATACGAGGGGTTAAATTTCATGGGTCCCTTGCCATCAACGAATTTTTTTTACGATTTTGTTTTTAAACTGCCCATCGCATAACTTTTAATATCTATTTTTACCCGTTTTATATGACGTTTTCAAATTGTATTCACCAGCCAACTCCGGCGATGGATCTAGACTAGTTGGTAAATAGAGTCTTCCAATCTTACCAAATATACCCAAACTTTAAAGAATTGACTTATTTAAAAAAACAATTTTAATTAAATTAATCGACCTCTTGACCTTTAAAAGTAGTAGAAAGAGAAACACCCTTATTTAGAAAATTAAAAAGCAGTTGAGCAGTTTGAAGGCTTGGGAATTAGAGGCATGAACAACATTCACATGTGAAGTCTGGAGTTAACCACAGCCGGGGATAGGCCAGTGTGTATCCACAACAGTAAATTTTCTCTTTCTAATTAGAACTGTTTTGCCGATATATAGTAACTTACAGGATCCAAAGGTAGAAAAAAATGTCCTTGGCTGGGCAGCAATTTCTATGGATATTCATTTATTATTGAATTGACAAATCACTGGAATGTTCTCTTCCTTCAAATAGAAGAAGTCTATGTTTGGCAACGGGTATTAAGTCTATGTTCGGAAACGGGTATTATAATTAACTGTTTAAAATGGAATGTTCTCTTCTTTCAAATAGAAGAAGTCTATGTTTGGCAACGGGTATTATAATTAACTGTCTAAAATGGAAGGTTAATATATGATCCCTCGAGCCATGAGAATCTCGAGTTGGTCAAAAAGACATCTCTGTTGACATAGCCATGTAAACCTTAAAAGTCTTGCTGATCCATAATTATTTCACTGCTTTCCATTTAAATTGGGCACCGGCAGCCATGGAAATTGCATTTGCAACTAGCGGTAAAGCTTATTCAGTCCAGGGTCCGGAGGCACGTACATAATGATTTGTGTTCGATAATTGATTGTAACGCCCTCCAAGTTGTCACCGATTCTTGCATCCAATTCCATCAATAAACTTTGACTATTCCATATAATATGCAATCTCTACATATGTTTATGTGTTTGACTATTCCATAGATATCCATTTGACTATTCCTCAATACATGTGTAAGATAGAGATAAAGAGGATTCGGAAATATATGAATGGCCTGCTAAGTAAACTGAGCGATGATCAAATTAATTCATTTATGGGTGGCTGTGTTGTCAAGGATGACATTGAGCTTGTGGGGCTACGCAGACATATGACGTGAGAGGATTTGGAGTCTTTGACTATGAATGCAAATATACGTACCCATATTTTTCCGCCACGACGGGCATAACGATTAATCGTTCTTCGTCCGGCTTCTATCTGCCCAGATGTGATCCAAGCGGGTTTAAGTGCTTGAAGAGCGAATCTACCGAAACAAATGCGATTGCCGCGGTAAGATACTCTTTTCATTCTTCCCCTGTGTTGTTTACGGGAAACTCGAAGACGAACTTGAAATCGTGACAACTAGGGTACGAAAGAAGAGGTTTCAACGTATGGAAGAATGGCTCGAGGCTATAACACAAGAACTTGAAGAGTCAAGATATAATCATGGGTTTTCGCAAAAGAAAAATGACCTACCTATGTTCTTTGATGGTCGTGGATCACTCGGAGAGATAGTCGACCATCCATTTTGTCAATTAGAAGACAAAAGCCCTATTTACATTATATATTCGGCTTTGTATTTCGTGTGCAGTTGCGTGAACCTATGTTATCAGAAACGAGAAAGGAGAAACGCGAACAAAATAAGAAATGAGAAATGACAAGGAGAAACGGGAAGAAAATGAGAAATGACAAGGAGACCAGAAATAATGTTTAGAGGTTCTGCATTTAAGAAAGAGGAGAGAAAAAACAATTTAAACCTATAACAAAATATTTATTATTTAAACACATTACAAGCTTGTTTGTGGGATCACAAAAATTACATTACAATAGCACAAATTGAATTATAAACCTAACCCATGACAAACCGAACATGGGTTTTAAACTTTTAAACAAATTTGATTAAACTTTTTAAATGCCTTCAAAAATATTCATGATTTTGAATTTAATTATGTATTAAAAATATATTTTATATTAAGAAATATAACAATTCTAATAAAGTTCTAAACAATTAAAATTTCCCAAACACCGCATTAATAAAAAGAAATAATGAGGAAATGTAAATTAATGTAAAAATAAAAATAACGAACAAACAAACTAGTTGATAAAGGGATTTCATTTTATAAATTTAGCCTCGCTGATAAAGGGATCCTTGTCATCTATGTCATTTTATAAATTAGTCCATAGTTAGATGAATGATGTATGTTTATAGTCTAATAAGTTTTTCAATGATTATTGTAGATTTTAGCACCAAAATTGAAAGGAAGAATAGGAATTCATTGCAAAACTATGCTCTTGATCACTGGCTAGTGATTAAAAGTAGTAGTTTTACACCGAAGCATGCCAAATTCAGAAAGAAAAATGTGCAAGTTCCAGTAAGTAGTATTAACAACTCTCCTTGAAAAGCACAAAAAGGGACAGGTTCTACAAATATATCAGCTATAAAACCCATAAAATTGAAGCATTCAAGTAATACAAACTCTAAAATAGAAACCATAAACCCTGCTACAGTGCATAATAACAAAACCTGTTTGTAATGGATTGGAAGTAACAATATCCGGTATCGTGGAAAATTCATAATGCAAATGGAGAAAATTGTGCAAAAATGTCCATATCTCTTGTGATAAAATATCAACAATTCAGCCAAATGGGTGTTGGCCGTTGGGCATCACGATTTGAAAGATAGAGTTACATTTAAAATATATGCACTTGTTGGCATTCAGAAACACCTCAATCAGACAACAACAACAAAAAAAACGAATAAATTACGAGCCTTTTAATTATCTTACCAAATATTTACGAAGCTAACTGGCAACTACTTGGCGCACTCACTTCCTCCTCCCCTCTGCTCGGATCCGATCCAAGCCTTGGTTGCATCTACAGCAGTGCGTTTTTGAACAATAGTTAGAAATTGCTTTACTGCAAAATGAAACTAGTTTGCATGCAATTTGAGTCAAAAATAATGGAGAAATGGTTATATGGTTGTAATGCATCTCCTTAGTTTAGGATTAGTTCCTAGTGTTTAGGAGGTTGTTTGCCACTACCTAATTTTCCGTCATGTATTTAATATTGTAATATTCATTTGATGTAATGTAGAGTGAAAGAGAGAGAGAGTCTCCTCTTTATTTGAGTGCAGTCTCCAGGTGTCGTACACACCTATCAGCTGCAACTCCTTCATTTAATTCAAAGTTTGATTTTTATCTTGGTATCAGAGCTTAGGGTAGAGATAGCTTTAATTTTTTTTTATGGATGTATCATTAGTTACATATCTGTAGTGGTAGGAGAGTATGTAAATGTATTTGTGTGATCAGGTGGAACTGCAGTAACACCTGGAGTGAAGACGGATCTCAGATGACTAATCATCTTTGAGTGCAAGAAAGGGTTGGCTCAGACTTGTTGCGCGCCTTTAAAAGCATAAGAGGATTGGCGCGAATTTTTAGAGAACAGATGCACCCATTGGCGCGGGTTTGAGGCTGATAAGCGCGCCATCGAAATCGTGACTGAATTGGTGCGGATCTGTGGCTGTTAATCGCACCAATTTCCGTGGCTGTTAATCGTGCCAATTTCCTGCAATTGGCGCGGATTCGTGGCTGTTCAGAGCGCCAAAGAGCCAACCTCTTTCTCTCTGAAAATCTGCAATTTTTCGTTGTAGATCAGAGTTTCCCGGTGGTGGCACGTGGATATTTCTGCTCGGTGGTAGCAGATTTGATTTGCCCTGTGGTAGCGAATTGAGGTTCCTTGATCCGCTTGGAGGTAGCAGATCGGACCTGCCCGGTGGTGGCGAATCAGAGCTCTGTGATCTGCTCGGTGGAAGCAGATCGGTTTTTCTTTTTGCTTGGTGGTGGCGCAGTGCAGCTCCTCAATCTGTTCAGTGGAAGCAGATCACCTTTGCCCGGTGGTTGCGTGTTGGAGCTTGTTTGTTGATCTGTTCGGTGGTAGCAGATCGATTTTGCCCGTTGGTGGCATAGTGAAGTCCCTGATCTGTTTGGTGGCAGCAGATCGGACTTGCCCGGTGGTGGCACAGTGAAGTTCTTGATCTGTTCGGTGGTAGCAGATCAGACTTGCCTGGTGGTGGCACAGTGAAGTTCCTGATCTGTTCAGTGGTAGCAGATCGGACTTGCCCAGTGGAGGCCGATTGGAGTGTTTAGTTGGGCGAAAATGAACAACAGTATAGAATCATACCTCCACGAGTCTGGCAAACTCGATGGATCGAATTTCTCCAACTAGAAATTCAAAATGCAAACTTTGCTGGAGAGCGTAAATGCATGGTCGATCGTTGAGGGAAATGAACAGAGATCTGGAACATCGACCCAAGAAAAAGATTGGGATAAAAGAGAAACGAAAGCAAAGTTATACTGAAGATGTGTGTTAAGGACAATATTATCCCACATATCAGAGATTCTAAGTCGGCCGTTGATATATGGACAACGTTCAAGAACTTGTACGAGACTCAGAATACAAATTGTGTTCTGGAACTCAAGGGAAAACTGTTTGCATTGAAGATGGACGAGAATGAGTCCGTTGCTAGATTCATGGCCAGAATCAAGGATCTGAGTGACAAACTGGGAGCTATTGGAGAAAAGGTGTCCGACTTAGATCTAGTCACGCTTACATTGAACAAAATGACTGATGAATACCAGACGTTCATCACAGGACTGTCAGCAAGGGAGAAAGCCCCTTCATTTGATGAGCTGACAGCGATTCTACTCCAGGAGGAGGAGCGACGACAGAATCTGAAAACTCAAAGCAATGACCTTGCTCTAAAGGCGAAGAGGCGATAGTACAGAGGAAAGCAGCACCAGCACCAACACCAACACCAGAAACCGCAGCAGCAGCAACAGAAAGGAGCCAACTCTTTTCAAAAGAGATCATTCAGAGGTATGACTGAGAATTATGTTAAGAGATGTTTTTATTGTGGGAATCCTGGTCATTAGGTTAAAGAATGTTATAAGCGGAAGGCGGATGAAAAAAGAAGCAAACAGAGGAAACACCAGGGCTGTTTTGCTAGAGAAGAGGAGGACCACAGCCATGATCTTCGACTATTCACAGTCGATTGTGCTCTTTCAGCATCAAAGGGAGATGAGGATGACATATGGTATGTCGACTCTGGCGCATCCTCACATATGACTGGTAAGAAGGACTGTTTTGAATTTCTTGAAGAATCTGCATGTGGATCAAAAATTTATCTAGGAGATGACAGTGGGTATGAGATCAAAGGATATGGAGATATTCCTGTGACGCTACCTAGTGGCGACATTAAACATCTTAAAAATGTATTATATGTTCCAGGAATTAAGAAAAACTTGATCTATGTCTCAATGATTACAGACCGGGACATGCAGGTGCAATTCTTTAAGAATGGTTGTGTCATTAAGGATAGCCATATGGAAATAGTTGCAACAGGAGTGCGCATGGGGAATTGGTATAGATTGGATGCAAAGAGTATGTCACGACAAGCAATGGTTGCAGCTGGATCAACAGTCGAAAATCTCTGGCATCAAAGATTTGGACATCTCAATTTGCAAGACCTCATCTTACTTCAGAAGAAAGGTATGGTCGATGGACTCCCTATTTTTCATAATGCCAAGCTGGAATGTGATGGATGTGCATTAGGGAAAATGCATAGAGAAGAGTTCCATTTGCATGTCAAGGGAAAGGAAAGAGACATCCTAGAACTAGTGCATACAAATATTTGTGGACCTATGCAAACTAAGTCCTTAGGAGGTGCATATTATTTTCTGTTGTTTACAGATGATTGCACTAGGTTTTCATGGGTGTATTTTTTAAGTAAAAAGAGTCAATCCTTTCGGTACTTTAAAGAGTTCAAATCTATGATAGGGAACCAAACAGGAAAGATGATAAAGATTCTCCGCTTGGACCAAGGGGGAGAATACAGGTTAGGAGATTTCATGAACTTCTGCAAGCAGCATGGGATTATGCAGCAATTCACAGTGCCACACACTCCACAGCATAATGGAGTAGCAAAACGGAAGAACAGAACCCTTATGGAGTGCACCAGAAGTATGCTTCAAGGTAAGGGTCTATCGAATGGTCTTTGGGCAGAAGCCATTAATACTGTTGTTTATTTAAAGAATAGGAGTCCTACTAAATGTCTAGGCTTCAAAACCCCCTTTGAAGCATTGTTTGGACTCAAGCCAGCAGTTAGTCATTTAAGAATATTTGGATCAAAAGCTTATGCTCATATACCGAAAGAAGATAGAAAGAAGTTAGACCCCAAAGCCTTGAAATGTATATTTGTTGGATATGGCACAAAGTATAAGGCATACAAGTTATATAATCCTGTGACTCATAAAGTTTTTGCAAGAAGAGATGTTATTTTTCATGAACAGGCTGAAGATGGAAAGGAAGACTCTAACAGTGATAGCCACATTCCATTGCTGATAGAAATGAACAGTGATGAAGATGAAGAGCGGGAGCAGGAGGAGGAGCAGAAACAAGAAGAAGTAGCAGCAGATAGTGTAATAAGTGATGATGTAGGACCGGAAAGTGCTGAAATAGATAGACTTGAGGTAAGTCCTCTACCTAGAAGATCATGTAGGAAGACTAGACTACCTGCAAGATTGAAAGGCTATGCTTTAATGTCCAAAATTTTAAACATTGTAGAACCTTCAAATTATGAAGAAGCAAGTAAATCAGATGAATGGAGGGCTGCAATGTATGAGAAAATTGATTCATTTTTTATACAGCATGGTTTTCATAGGAGCCTCAATGATCCAAACCTATATACCAAGATAAATAAACAGAGGCAGATTATTTTGATTTCTTTGTATGTGGATGACATGATCATAACAGGAAATGCAAATAATTTGATCAAAGAAATCAAGCAACAAATGTCACGGGTATTTGAAATGAAAGACCTTGGAGATCTTCATTATTGCCTAGGTTTGGAGGTATGGAAAGATTGTGGTCAAACTTTTCTAACTCAAGGAAAGTATGCCAGAACCCTGTTGGAAAGATTCAGAATGGAACAGTGCAAAACAGCAACAACACCATTGCAGCAGAATCTCAAGTTAAGCAGTGATGATGGCACAAAACAGGTGGATGCCACTTTGTATATACAACTAGTGGGAAGTTTGATATATCTCACGACAACTAGACCTGATCTGGCATATTTTGTTAGTGTGATGAGCCAATATATGTCCAAACCACTTGAAAGTCACTGGATTGCAACAAAATGTGTGTTGAGGTACCTTAGTGGTACTTTTAATTATGGTATTTTATACACTGACATTTCTGATGTTACTTTAGCAGGTTATTCAGATTCTGATTGAGCAGGTGACCTGGATGATCGTAGATCTATCACAGGTTACGCATTTAGTATTGGATCTGAGGTTATTTCGTGGAGTAGCAAAAAGCAAAGCACTGTAGCATTATCATCATGTGAAGCTGAGTACCAGGCGTTGTGTGCAGCTACATGCGAAGCCATCTGGTTGAGGAGATTGCTTAGCGATGCAGGCGAAGGACAGAAAGAAGCAACCAACATCAAAACTGACAACCAGAGCACAATAAAGCTTGCATACAATCCCGTTTTTCATAAAAATACTAAACATATTGACACTCAGTTTCATTTTGTTCGAGAAAAGATACAGTTAAAAGAAATATGTGTGGAGTATTGTAACACTTGTGATAATTTAGCTGATATTTTTAATAAGCCTCTAGGGCGAGTAAAGTTTGAGTTATTTAGAGGGATGTTAGGAGTGCAGAATAACCCTTTCCTCATTAAGGGGGGGAGTTAAAAATAATGGAGAAATGGTTATATGGTTGTTACGCATCTCCTTAGTTTAGGATTAGTTCCTAGAGTTTAGGAGGTTTTTCACCACTACCTAATTTTCAGTCATGTATTTAATATTGTAATATTCATTTGATGTAATGTAGAGTGAAAGAGAGAGAGAGTCTCCTCTTTGTTTGAGTGCAGTCTCCAAGTGCTGTACACACCTGTGAGCTGCAACTCCTTCATTTAATTCAAAGTCTGATTTTTATCTGTTTGTTTTTGAACCAGGGCTTTGTGTGAGTTTGGATAGGAAACGTGAAACAATGGAGAAACCAAAACGTTGCACGGAAAACCGTAGAAAGTTTTGCATCAGGGCACTCTAAGGAACGGATATTTTCTGAAAAACCCGTTTCTCAACGATAAAAACGAGAACGGCCGTAGAAAACGATGTTGTCGGTGTTGTTGCATTTCTATTGCATTTTTTAACGGGAACGGTGGCTACAGTCCCTTTTCTGTTAATATTGGGGTCAACTACACTAGAAAGAAACGAACAATCGGTAACTTGATCTACAGTCGGGGACCAAGGTATAACTCAAACATCAAAACCTACTAAAATCTTGATCTACTGTTGGGGTGTAATACAAATTTTTCTAAAATCTTGATCTATTGTTGGGGTCTATTACAAACTTGAAAAATTAGGATAGTGGTTTTATTATGACAACCTACTTTGTTTTTCAGAGAGTCAGAAATGTTTGGTGTTTTTCTTATTGAGTGGATTGGAAAATGACAACCAGAGAAAGTTGACAAGTCCATGTCACTCTATTTTCAAAACCATTTTTCTGTTTCTGGTCGATGTTATTGACCTACGACATTTATGTATATAGAGAACTTGAATTCAAAGAAACTTTGCTAGTGGAAAAAAAATAAATTGTATCGCTTTTATAACTGCTATAGCATATTAATCTGATAATGCAAAACTATATTATACTCTATTTTCAAAACCATTTTTCCATTTGTAGATTGGCATTTGTAGTCGATCTTATTGACCTATGGCATTTATGTATATAAAGAACTTGAATCCGAAGAAACTTTGCTAGTGGAAAAAAAATGTATTTCTTTTGTAATTGCTATATAATATTAATCTGGTAATGAAAAACTATTTATAATATAGCTAAAAAAAAAAAAAAAGCATGGTTGTAACATAGCAGACCTAAAAAAATATAGCAGCAGGAAAGTTTACAGGAGAGGAGCTTACCTTTAGTTGCGGATTTGCGACTCCCAGATTTTTTCTTTTACAAGCTCTGCGATATCATATATTCCATCTATGAAAATGAGAAACCTCCACTCTGCAATATCATGTATTCCTTCTACGAAAATGATTGCATAATCTTCCAACATCCAACTTCCACTGCATACGATATGAGAATCGATATTATGATAAAATTGGGACGAAATCTGTTGGAAATCGAAAATCATCATTGGATGGAAAAACAGTTAGAATAGTACAATATGAGTGATTCATCAACACAAAGATAATTTTCATAAATATTTGAACTCCATAATCAATGCCTTACCAAACCAAATGTTCAATTGCAAATGTTGACAATGTTGTGTCAATTAATATGTTAAATATTTAACTGGTGAGGTTCGTCATTTTAATTGTATGCCTTAAATGATATTGAAATCTAGATTTGTTGTCGACACAAGATGGATATGGACTTTGGACTCTCGAGTCCCGTCGCATTGATAATTACATAAATTTACATAATCGTTGGCTTTATGATACAAGCATAGGCACGTCCAATCCGACTCAGGTAGCCTGCTAGTGGGTACTTACTCCCGAACTGATTTAAAATTTAAAATTTAAACACATATAAATTATTAAGATATATATGTTTGTCTATCTATATATAAAATAATACTTTTAAATTTATTACATGCCCGTAATTATGATAGTTTTAGATATTATTAGCAAGTTAATAATAACGTGTATATTTTGAAATAGCATGTATTTGACAGTTAAAAAGGTCAAAACTGCATAATGACGACAATTCCAACCCCTGACTTATCACTTAACTCTTGTGAAAATGAGTATTATACTATTAAATTATTAATACGACAAGCGTTTTTAGTATTTAATGGGATGTTCAATAGGATGAAGTTCATCCTGGCAATCAGTAATGGGGATGTCACAACGCGCTGATGTCATCATTTCTAAATAGATAAAAAACAATAATTAACGAATTCGAAAACGGACTAAAACTTTCCGGGTAATAGGTTGAAGACAGTCATATAAATGTGAAGCAGTGAGATAATAATTAAATTAAATCTACGGTAGGGATAAAATTCATAGTAACCGTTTCCCACCTCTGTACGTATGGTGCTTTATTATTACTCAACTATAATGGGCACACTATCAACTAATACTGATATTACAACTTTTTATTATAATGTTTCTACGCGCTCTGTTTGCATCGGAGTCTAAGTTAATACAGACAGTCAGCAATACAGATGACAGTACAACCATAATGGGAGGGGTTCCAACAGCAGTGAGATCATGTGCTCTGCACACTGTGATTCCAAACCTTTCAGACATATCCAGTTCCTGTCCATTCATCTTATCGGGCAGTGTCTAATCAAAACAGTGCAATAGCTATGCCAATGGAAACTCAACAAGAAGCATTCCCAGCCGCTCTCCCAGGCATCCTCTCCTCCCTGCTCCGAACGGAATCCGCTCACAGTTATGAACTTTTTCATCTGGCGAGCAGCCATTCATGAATCTCTCAAGCACAAACATTTCAGAATCCTCCCATGACGTTGGGTTCCTTCCGATTGCCCAAAGATTCACCAAAACACGAGTGTTCTTGGGAATTTCATACCCCAACACATTGCAAGCTTCCACAGATAAGTGGGAAATGGCAAGGGGTGCCGCCGCGTGGAGTCTAAGAGTTTCTTTCACCACAGCTTGTAAGTTAGGGAGGGAGCGGAGATCAGATTCACGCACCATTCGGCTCTTTCCAACTACACGTTCTAGTTTGCCCTGAACCTTCTTCAACACTAGCGGGTTCCTCAACAATTCGGACACTGCCCACTCCATGGTTGTGGATGACGTGTCCGTTCCTGTGGCCAACATATCCTGACATCATCATTATCATTAAGACATCAATACAATATCAAAGGATCATAATCACTGCAACACTATATCATAATCACTATACTGCATCATATTTACTTATTTAAAAGCTACCATTCAGATACAATACGTGCAATTTTTACATACATATAGGATGGCCTTTATATTATCTCGTGTAATTTGTGGCTCCATATCTTTATCTGGAGAAGCTGCAAGCAAAACATCCACCATATCTCGTTCGACGTTGGGGTCATTCTGGGCAACGTGTTCCTCTATTACTTTCTATAGGAACTCGTCTTGTATGCCATGTATTTCCTTGAAGCGTCGGTTAACACCTTACAGATCCATCAAGCCCGCATATGGTATATCATATCCAACATTAAAGGCATCGGCTACCACAAAACTTTCCTTCATCATCGAGTTGATTCCTTTACCGCCAATAGAGTCTTGGTTGTTGGGAATTTCTGATAATTCCAGAACAGATAAACAGAGAATAATGCTCTGTTTTTTAACGTAGGAAACAGAGTTTTTTACACACAAACAAAAAAAAACTTTGTATTCATTAATGAAATTGGCTGTTACAAAAACGATATTCCTCTAACAGAGGGATTACAGTAGGAATGCTTTAGATGCAGTTCCAAAAAAAAAAACTTCACTGTCTCTTCTGAAAATTTTACACACTGTTGTCTTTGCACTGTTGTGCATTACCAAAAAAAAAACAATACTCTGTCTCAGCTTAAAAAAAATTTACACTGCTATGTAAAATTTCTTCATTCGCGCACTACAACCTTTTTTTGCCCTCTTTCATTACATATTCACGTTGCTCAAAAAAAATTTTCTTACATTCGCTGCGGCGGTTTTTTTTTTTTACATACTCCCGAAAAAAACCATTACATAGTCAACGGGCAACATAAAACAAAACTACACCCATGAATAATAAAAAAGTAATAAAATTAAAATCTTTCACCTACATTCTACGACCACAGTAAATTTTTCATTAATTGGTTTAGCGATAAACCTGGCGGTCAAGGAAAAATTTTACTTCACGTCACGTAATATGGTGCAGGCTTGTACATCAACCGTTGATTTAATCGGACGACTGAGATTTGATCAAAGAGAGAACAGGCTTAATGCTGTGGGAACCGTTGGATTATGCGATTTGCGATTTGATCGCATCACGAAATCGCATTCGGTGCAAAAACAAAGGGGCGCCTTGACACTCATGAATGCAATTTGCGATATGCGATCAAATCGCATCGCAAAATCCTAATCAGAATACATAGGCGTGCAATGGGTTAATGTGCAATAGCGATCAAATCGCATCGCAAAGGGAAGGAAATGGAAGTAGCGGAGAATCCTCAGGTGGTTTTCCAAAAATAAAGAACTGTTTGCAGTCGTTGTTTGATGGCGGGTTCCGGCAAGTGCTGCAATTGAAATTATCATTTCAACACTCCCCTTTAATTTCAACTATTGGGTTATTAGTCATACCCAGACATTTCCTCAAAAACTCAACTTTTCTGCCCCAATGGTTTCGTCAGAATGTCTGCAACCTCCTCCTGAGTTCTGCAGTGTTCTAAAACAATTTCTCAATTGTTTACCAATTCCCTGATGTAATGAAACTTTATGTCAATGTGTTTCGCTCTCTTATGAAACATGGAATTCTTGGATAATGCAATAGCTGAACTATTATCACAAAAAATCACAGTTCGTTTTTCTTGTTCTTGGCATAAACTCCTTAACATCCTTCTCATCCAAATTGCTTGACACAATGCTGCTGTAGCTGCCACATATTCTGCCTCTGCTGTAGACAATGCTACAATAGGCTGTCTTTTAGAAGCCCATGAAATGGCTCCTGAACCCATGTGAAAAACATAACCGGATGTGTTTTTCCGATAATCTACACTTCCAGCCCAATCACTATCAGTGTATCCAATTAAATCCGAACATTCTGAAACAGTATATAAAATGCCAAACCTTTTAGTACCTTTAACATACCTTAGAATCATTTTTGTTGCCTGCCAATGTGCTTCTTTTGTCATCTCCATGAATCTGGAAATTAAACTAACAGCATGCATTATATTCGGCCTAGTTGCAATCAAATACATGAGGCTGCCAACTATGCTCTTGTACAACCTAGGATCAAAATCCTTGTTGTTGTCATCTTTGCGAAGTTTTAATCCCATCACTGTGGGAGTGATTGCTGCTTTGCTCTCCTGCATATTAAATCTTTCCAACACTTCATTAACGTATCTCGCCTGTGAGATAAAAATCCCATTTCCATTTTGTTCTACTTCTATTCTTAAGAAGTATCTCAGCAAACCCATGTCAGTCATTTCAAATTCTTCTTTCATGACTGTTTTGAAATTTTCAATAAAATAATCATCATTACCTGTGAAAATAACATCATCAACATATAAAACAACAATTAGTAATTTACCATCCTTTTCTTTGATGTAGAGAGTGGGTTCTCCCTCACATTTTTCAAATCCATTTTCCAGTAGATAGGATTGTATTCTACTGTACCACGCTCTTGGTGCTTGCTTCAGCCCATAAAGAGCTTTCTTCAATCTGCACACTTTGTGCTCTTGGTCTTTCTTTTCATAGCCTAGAGGTTATTCAATGTAAACCTCTTCCATTAACACTCCATTTAGGAATGCTGACTTCACATCCATTTGGTAAACTTTCCACTTGTTTTGTGCCGCTATGGACAACACTACTCTCACGGTTTCCATTCTAGCAACCGGTGCAAAAGTTTCCTCATAATCTCTCCCATACTGCTGCTTATATCCTTTGACAACAAGTCTTGCCTTGTGTCTTTCTATTTTGCCTTCAGCATTACTCTTGGTCTTGTAGACCCATTTAACTCAAATGACTTCTTTTCCTTTTGGTAGTTCAACTAAATCTCATGTCTTGTTTCTTTCTATGGCATTGATCTCCTCATCCATAGTTTCTATTTGTTTTCTATCCTTAATTTCTTCTTCGAAATGAACAGGGTCATCAACATGACAATATAGAGCAAACAAAGAGTTCATACCTTCATTCGCTGCCTCTTGTTCATAAATGTCACTTAAATTTTTGAACTTCTTACCTCTTTCATTTGGTGTACAAGTGCTTGAAGAAGCACTTGAATTTCCTCCTTGTGGTGTGCTTGGAGAAGCACTTTCATTTCTTCTCAATGGTGTCTCTTGTTGTCCTTGTGTTGGTGCTGTTGTTTGGGGATGTATTTGAGCCATCTCCTCATCATCTTCATCATGTGACAAAGAGTTTTTAACATTCACTGTCTTCTCTATGCTTCCATCCCAAGCTTCCTCCTCAATGAATTGAACATCTCTACTCACAATAAGCTTCTTGCTGGATGGGTTATACAACCTATAAGCTTTGGATTCCTCACTGTATCCAATGAAAATACATTTCTCCCCTTTGCTGTCCAACTTGTTCCTTAGTTGATCTAGAATGTGTGCATAAGCCACACATCCAAAAACTTTCATGTGGGTGACTCCTTGCTTTGTTCCACTCCATGCTTTTTTCAGCAATATGTTCATGACTGCTTTTGTAGGGCATCTATTCAAAATGTACGTTGCACAGTGTACAGCTTCAGCCCAATAATCATTTGGCAAATGCTTTGTCTTTAACATACTCCTCGGCATATCCATGATTGTCCTATTCTTCCTTTTGGCAAATCCATTTTTCTGCGGAATGTACCTAGTGGTAAACTGCTTTTGAATTCCATTTTCTCTACAAAAACATAGAAATTCCTTGGAGATATACTCACCTCCTCTATCAGTTCTTAGAACTTTGATATGCAGCCCACTTTGGTTTTCCACAAGTGCTTTGAAATAGCAAAATCTTTCAAACACTTTACTTTTGTTCTTAAGGAAATAAACCAAAGTTTTTCTAGTAAAATCATCAATGAATGTTAACATATAGTGGCTGCCTGCAAGTGATGGAATTTGCATCGGTCCACATAAATCTGAGTGGACAATCTCTAAGGGTGCTTTTTCCCTTATGCTTTTCCCAAATGGAAAACTTTCTCTGTGTTGTTTCCCCAAGATACAACCTTCACAAAGGCTATCTGGTTTCTCTATCAATGGTAATCCTCTTACCATTCCTTTTCTATTCAACAAGTTAAGACCTCCAAAGTTGAGATGTCCAAATCTCAAGTGACACAACCAATTTTCATCTTTTGGTTCACTTTGGAAAGCCTCTTGTGTCACTACTGCTATTTCTTCTCCATTTTTCAAATCTGCTTTCATTCTAAGAGGGAACATCCTGTTCCTTGTCATCTTCACTTCAGCAATACATTGTTTGCTGGGTGTTTTATCCATGATGGTGCATACATCATCTTAAAAAAAAAAATTTGTACCCCTTTTAAACAAGTTGTCCAATACTTAAGAGGTTACATTTCATTCCAGGAACATAATAAACATCTGCTATGGTTTTATTTTCACCTTTCTTTGTTAAGACATTTACTTCTCCTTTTCTCATAATAGAAACTTTATTATTAGTCCCTAGTGTGACTTGTGACTTCACACTCTGATCTAACATAGAAAACAGGGCTATGTTTCCTATCATATGGTTACTGCAACCGGAGTCTAGAAACCATACATCTTCACTCTTTTCTTCAGCGATATTACAAGCTAAAAACAAATTATTTTGGCTGATATTTTCTTTAGTGAAATTTGCATTAGTTCTATTACTCATATCATGTTGCTTCTTCCTACATTCATTTGCATAATGCCCATATTTTTTACAATAGTGACATTGGACATTGGATTTATCATACCTTTTTCCTTGAGCATGATGTTGTCCACTTTGTTGGCTGCTGCCTTGGCCTTGGTTCTGATTTGGATTGCTGCCTCTTCCTTGAGAATTTGCTGGACTGTTTCTTCCACCTCTGTTTTGGCTTCTGCCTCTTTCTCTCTTGTTTCCTCTGCCTTGACTTCTTCCTCTTCCAAAGAACATCTGGGTCTTACTCTAGAGATGAGTTTTCATTTCTACTCAATCTCTGCTCATGTGTTATCAGTGATGCATGTAGTTCATCAACTGAGAAGTTTGTGAGATCTTTTGTCTCTTCTATGGTGGTGACAATCACATCGAACCTTGAGGGTAGGATCCTCAACAGTTTCTCCACAATCCTCCTTTCTTCAAGAATCTCTCCATGAGACCTTATCTATGTGACCAAACCAATCACATGTGTGAAGAATGAGTCAATATTATCTGACTCCTTCATGCAAAGATTCTCAAAATCTCTCCTCAGCGACTGTAGTTTCGCTATCTTCACTTTCTCCATGCCTTGATAGGTCATCTTGAGAGTTTCCCATACTTCTTTGGATCTCTTGGCTGCTGCTATCCTTGGAAATGCACTCTCATGCTCTGCTTGATACAAAAATTAGAGGGCTTTAGAATCCTTCTTCTTATTGCTCTTCAACAGATCTTTCTCTGCCTCAGTTAAATTATTAAACTCATTTTTATCTGCCGATTCTTCAAAACCATCCTCAACAAATTCCCATAAGTCTTGGGAAGCAAGTAAAGCTCTCATAGTTATTGCCCAATAGTCATAGTTTTTCCCATTAAATTGTGGGAGCTGAGTATTACAGATACCCATGCTAGTGCTGGCTCCAGCCATTCTTGCACTCTTAACTACCCTTTAAAATACTTCACTGTGTATTTAAAATAACTAATTGTCCTCAGCTGTAACAAAAAAACTATCTTGAGAAATACCTTGGATTTTTCTTGACTGAGACTTCACTCTGCTAGAGAAGTTGCTGCAGCAAGAAATCCTTCCTTCAGCTTCTTTGACACCTTCAAAAAGCCTGGACAAGCTTTGATACCATGTTGGGAATTTCTGATAATTCCAAAACAAATAAACAGAGAATAATGCTCTGTTCTTTAACGTAGGAAACAGAGTTTTTTACACACACAAAAAAAACTTTGTATTCATTAATAAAATTGGTTGTTACATAAAGGATCTTCCTCTAACAGATGGATTACAACAAGAACGTTTTAGATGCAGTTCCAAAAAAAAACTTCATTGTCTCTTCTGAAAAATTAACGCACTGTTGTCTTTGCACTGCTATGCATTACCAAAAAAAAACAATACTCTGTCTCAGCTTAAAAAAAATTTACACTGTTGTGTAAATTTTCTTCATTCGCGCACTACAACATTTTTTTGCCCTCTTTCATTACATATTCATGCTGCTCAAAAAAAAATTTCTTACATTCGCTGCGGCGATTTTTTTTTTTTACATAGTCCCAATCAAAAACATTACATAGTCAACGGGCAACATAAAACAAAACTACACCCGTGAATAATTAAAAAGTAATAAAATTAAAATCTTTCACCTACATTCTACGACCACAGTAAATTTTTCATTAATTGCTTTATTGATAAACCTGGCGCTCAGGGAAAATTTCACTTCACGTCACGTAATATGGTGCAGGCCTGTACATCAACCGTTGATTTAATCGGACGGCTGAGATTTGATCAAAGAGAGAACAGGTTTAACGCTGCGAGAACCATTGGATTATGATATTTGCGATTTGATTGCATCGCGAAATCGCATTCGACGCAAAAAATAGGAGGAGCCTTGACACTCATGAATTCGATTTGCGATATGTGATCAGATCGCATCGCGAAATCGAAATCAAAATACATAGGATTGCAACGGGTTAATGTGCGATAACGATCAAATCACATCGCAAAGGGAAGGAAACGGAAGTAGCGGGGAATCCTCAGGCGGTTTTCCAAAAATAAAGCACTGTTTGCAGTCTTTGTTTTATGGCGGGTTCCAGCCAGCGCTGCAGTTGAAATTATCATTTCAACATTGGTCAGAGTACTTTCTACCGAAGGTCATCCTGCACAAAATATCATTCACAAGGGTTGAGACTATTTTGCTAATTTCAACATTGGTCAGAGTACTTTCTACCGAAGGTCATCCTGCACAAAATATCATTCACAAGGGTTGAGACTATTTTGCTAATGTTTAGGGGATGATCTGAATTAGCAATAGAACGAATCATAGCAGAGACCTCCTCTACTCTTACGACGCAGAAGTAATCCAAGCGTCTTGTGCTCAACAACTGTAAACGCAAACCTTACTCACTTGCCTCCAATAAGCGCCATACGGAGCAAAATCGATATCGGTACAATTATACCAAAAATAATTAGTGGCCGCTGAGGGAGGACTGCTAGCAAAAAGCAGATCATGTGTCTTGAGAAATTCCTAGGCCATATCAAGTGAAGAAACTATTAAGGTAATTGCAGAGCCGAGGCGGAACGACATAAGAGGCCCGAATTTCAGAGAAAAAACTGCCAGTGCTCGGTGTGGAAGCTGTCCCAGCAGGTGGAGATTTCCGATGATGGGCAACGGGAACGGCCCAGTGGGTAGCCTCTTATTTCTTTCATGGACAAGGAAGCTACTTGCCCCCACCAATGCAACTAGAGTAATAGCGAGTTTCATATAAAACTCATGGCATTCCAGAAGGGACCTCTCCGATCCTAACTCGTTCGCCATTCTAATCCAAAATACTATGTGGTCTCGTTTCAGGTCGAATGAAAATGCATACTTGCGTTGAAGGCACATGCCATTAAAACCCTGTTACCTAGCCTTACTCACGAACCACTGCCTCGTCAACGTATGTCATGAAAGACCCTATCACGTAGATTCATCACAATCCATCCTGTCATCGATTTTCCAAAAGACGTTACAAGCTACCTTGTACCCTGTCCACATACCATTTGTCGTTTTTTTAATTAAAATTTCGTGACGAAACAGAAGACGTTACAATCTACCTTGTACCCTGTCCACATACCATTTGTCGTTTTTTTAATTAAAATTTCGTGACGAGACAGAGCCAAGACGTGTGTCCGGTACTTTTTATTTCCATGTGAGCCAAATATCACATTTCAACGGTTACTTTTAATTTGATGTATATGTAAAAGATTCCTTTACAATGTGGAGTCATCACATTGGAAGGGTTACTTTTAATTTCAATGAGATTTGTTTATTTATATAAAATTCGATGATAATACCCATTCTTTTAATATAATATAATATAATATATATATATATATATATATATATTAGTTTTAATGTTGGATAGATAAATAAATTTTATATATATATATATATCCATGTGTAACAATTGAACAATGCACCCAGTGACAGAAATTCTCCGGGTAAGGCACTAATAGAAAAATTACGTGCTTTTTAAAATAGTATGAGAACCACTCTAAAAATTAGACCAAGAAACGCAAAGAACTTAGTATATTCGGAACTAAATACAGAAACCAGAACGGAGCCCACAACTCCCAATTCCTTCATTAGATCTTAAAAATAATAATAAGTATACACAATGCCCTTAGGGTCTTGTTGCGGAAGCCATGAACCGCGTACAAATATAAGAATATTTTCAAGAACTAAGTCTGTGCCAAAAAAGACAAGTTATACTAACCCTAAGAACCTAGCTGAGGTCACAAAAACCTACAGAACTTTCGCAAGATGGCGATAGTAGCCTCTTAGGAGACGAAAAGCACCGTATATCCAATTTTATCACGATAAGGGGAAATATCTTGATAATCCTTCGTGCAGAGGTATAAAATAATAAACCTGAAAAATGTAAAAACCAGTGTGAGAGCATTGATATTCTCAACCGAACCATAAGTTTTGAGGACAAATAGCCACATAGGAAGGCTTCATGTCATACTTGCAAAATATCATAGGTAGGGTTAACTTTAAAAACAAAAAGAAAACAAAACCCAAATCGAAATGACATCCCCATAACGGGTGTGGGTAATTGGACTCATCTCACCTGAGAAGATTTTTTGAACCTGAAACTAAGTAGAAACCTCATGAAAAGCCATAAATGGAAGCGTTAGCACCGAGATATTACAATTATGTAGCTTACGAGCACTATATAGAAATTATGTATCTGAAACCGGGATGTTGCGGTCTGCAGAGGCAGGGATCCTCTATAGCACCATCGCATGGCCAAACCCTCGAGGAAATTAAACCTGCAAACACAAAAGGTCTATGTCAGAGGAATTTCCCCCCAGTGTCAACACCTGAATCAAACCCTAGAAGGAATACAAAAGTAGAGGTTCCTGTAGGTAGGAAAATGTTGGTTCTTCCAGAGGGTCGCACACTGGTTTCCTGGCGAAAACAGGACAGAATGATCGCTCGGAGCCGAGGCTAGCGCAAGAGTAGTTACCGTAACTACGCTCAAGCAATTTGCACCATTGGATCTGTCGGTGTGAAGCTGACGACCTAGATGAGACCATATGTTCGAGAAGCCTTGATGGGTTTTATGATATAGTGCAAGTGAACTAGGTAATTGATCCGGTAAGGTAGTATAGATAATATTAGTTCCAACCCTATACCCACCTAGTCCAAGGTCTTCCAAAGCATTAGAATAATGCACAATTATATACAAGGTATTATAACAGACTCCACCCTCGCTTGTTAGTCAACGGATAATAAATTTCACAGAAAGTTAAAATGAATAATAATAAAGTGATGATGGGTTAATTCACGGTAAACAAAAGTAAATATTTATATTTATATAGAGTGCTTTTTTGTTATTGATGCGTATGCATGTTACACTTTTGGAGCGCAATATAATAATTTTTATTTTTTAAACTGCATTTTTAATGTATAAATTGATTAAATTTTTTTCAAAATTCTTTGAGCACTTAGATTATGTAAACTATACAATTTAAACTTATAATTCTAACAAATTTTTGTTAGATTTCAAAATAATGAAAAATGTACATAAAAAGATATAATATACCAAAAAGGAGACAAAATATAGAATGTTGAGACTGCTGGAAATATATGGTTTCTAACTTGGCTATGACCTTAAAATCAAATTATTCATATTATTATTATTATTATTATTATTTATTACTGTTTTAATTACAAAAAAGTTATGAAAGATGTATAAACTATTTAAAAAAATATTAAAAATGATTAGAGTTACTTTGTCAAAATTAGGTGTTTGATGTTTACATACTTAAAATATTAAATAATATATGTATACATTTAAATATCAATGTTTTTCATAGATTTGTTAGGAAATATATAAAATAGTTGATATATTCTCAATGCAAAAATAGTTTTCATATGCACCAGTATAGATTCATTTTACCATAGATCTATCAAACCTCCAAGGGGATTAAATCTCTTCAGGTTTGAATTTATTTTAGAATGCAATATAAAATTCTTCAATGTTTAAATTGTATTTTTCCATGTATAAATGGATTTAATCCCTTGAAAATCTTGGTGGACACTTGGATTTTGTAAACTACACAACTTAACTTACAATTCCAACATATCTTTGTTAGATTTCAAATGGCCAAAAAATATACCTAAAAAGATCTAAAATGTAGAATAGTAAGACTACTTGAAATATTTTAATCATTTTTTTTATTAAAATATTTTATTGATAACAATTTTTTTTTTATTAATATTTTTTAAATTTTATATATTAATTTTATATTAAGAATGGAATGAATTACATATCCTCCCTTTTAGTATTCTTATTAGGAAATAATTATTTTTTTTACATTCAATTTTTTTTCTCTTTGGTCATTGAAATATTTTTCTTTTGTTGGGTGTGCGCACACCACACACATAAGTTAGTATGGATATTTAAATAGTTTACCTAAATCTTAAATATTTTAAAAAAGTATAACAAATATCTTTCTCTCTATATATGTATGTTTATTTTTTTTTTAAAGCTGATATAAACCTACGTACTTTCACACTAACATCTAAATAAATTGTTTATGTTTGAGAGTGAGTGTAAAATATTTTTACCACATTTTTTGAGTTGTAATGTCTACAACAAGCTAGTAGAGTATGATTATTGATATTTTAGAATTCTTTTAATTAAAATTAACTCCATAAATATATTGATTTTTGCTTTTAATTATGGCTTTATTGTCCTTTTTATTTAGAAAATATTCCATTTTTATTTTAAAAGCAATACATGCGAATTTGATACTGG